>CM023452.1:192653955-192731455 GCA_013339765.2 Haemaphysalis longicornis
GAGAAGGTACAGATAAACGGTACGCGTTTCTTTGCGTGCCTGAGACGAAAAAAAAAACAGCTAAAATACGAATGTAAGCTTTCAGCTTTTTCAGCAGCACTTTAAATGACGGCACCATTCTGTTCCCGAGCAGGGATTGAAACAGAGTCCTTTTTCTTTCCTTTCACATATTTCCATAGTTCTTTTTTATTTTCCTGTAGTAGTGATTGAAATGACTGAAAATGAGCAGTTTTCGCAGCTGTCGTAGCACCTTTTAATTGATACGCAATTTCCTTAAGCTTACAAAAATTTCGAATGGACCGATTGCGCGAATGGTTGTGATAAGCCCTTTTCCGTTTCTGTGCTAAGGAATGTAACTGTTTTGTAAACCATGGCTTGCTTCTTTGACGCCTTTTAGATAGCAGCGAGGACGGCACATGACGGTCACGTAGTTCCAAAAGCTTATCTTTGAAACTTGACCAAAGCTGCTGTACTGAAAGCGATTCTGCAAGTGTCTCGAAGACAACGAAGTAATTGGTGCACGTGTGCGTGTGCATGCGTGAGTGTGTGAGTGAGTGTGTGTGTGTGTTTTATGTGCGCGTGTGTGTGCGCGTGCGTGCGTGCGTTTGTGTGTGAGTGAGTGTGCGTGTGCGTGCATGCGTGTTTATATGTTTGTATGTTCGCGTGTGCGCGTGCGTGCGCGCGGTGTGTGTGTGTGTGTGTGGTGTGTGTGTGTGTATTGTGTGTGTGTGTGTGTTCACGCGAAACGCGGGCTTTGACAGCCTAGTGGGGTGACGCCGCGCCATGAAATTTTCCTACATAGCCCAGGAAACGGAAGAGGAAATCCACTTCCGGTGCTCATGTAGTTTCGAGAGAACGCTGCGGTCCGAACCATCGCGCGTAGTAGTTCACGGTGGCGGCATCCCACTAATCGCCTCTCCGGATCTCAGAGAGTGCTTTTGTTTGTGCTTTCGAACTGTGGTGCCATGCGCAACAAGTGGAGCAGTTCTTGACCGTTGCTTGACCGTTATAAATAGGAGCTTTTTGCGAGAGTACTGCAGCGCGTTCTGACCTATGTTGCCGAACTTTACTCTGCCCGTTCGAGTTGTAAGCACTGCAGTGTGCTACGGCTTCTAATGTCACTTTTGTCAACTTGCGGTTATTTAAGTTGACTTTTCTTCCGTGCTTTTCATCGTTAGGAACGGAGTTAGATCTTAGGAAAGTCGCTCACCCAACCCCTTCCCCGACTTGATGAATATCGGTCTTAGACGCCTTTGCCCAAGTAACAGTGTTCTGCCTTTGGTCGTCACGTCCGCATTACCCCATTTACCCCGTCAATTAGCGTCGGTTACCGACGTCACACTATGTCTGTGACATTAACTGGCCAAAAAAAGAGGCACTGAACAGTAGGTGTGTGTGGTTTTATGTACGAGAGGAAGAGGGGTTGTTTCCGTGGCGCCCAGTATAAGACTATAAATTTGGGCGACCATGTGGTGGGATCCCAGCCTTTGCAGCTGCTTTACTTCCGCTAGAAAGCATTGGTAGGAAATGGCAGCGCGAGCTAATTGTAAGGCCCTGAGTCCAGTATTGAAATACGCAGGGGAGAGGTCAAAGGCCGAGACCCCTGCGAAAAATTAGGGTTGAAGGGGCGGTGGGGGCTTTCGTGGCGCTTATAATTTTTGCGGTATTTAAGGATTCAGAATGATAGGGCATCGTAATTATTTATGCGGTATAGTAATTGTTATTGAAGGAGAGTTCATGTTATATAATGAGCCTGCGTTGGTTCCAGTATGCTCTGCTCCTAGTTCAGCCATCGGCCACCAAGGTCTCAAGAACGAACGTAATTCTATGGGCAGCAAACTTTCAGCATGATTACGGGAAATTCCCAATATTCTGCGGTGTCTTTCTTCCCATGTTAACTTGGAAGTAAAACTACCAGTATGTAAAGTACATCTTAAGTGTATTGCTTCCAGGCGGTTTCTGGGAGGTTGGAAGTGTGGGTACTGCGGAGACGCTTCAAGAATTCGGAAAAGCTCTTGTCGTCGCCAGAGCAGACTACATGTTGCTCAATCCGTGAATGTTTTGACTGATCGTTATTCCAGCCCTGGGTTACAAATCAGGCCCATTTTTCTGTGCTAACGCGTCTTACTGGCGCGTTGAATGAAAAATAGATAATATGGGGGCTAACGCGAAGCGTAGTGCGAGTTCTGGGCGTTTTTACGAATCGTCTGTGTGTGCGTGTGCAAGCGCGCGCGCGTGTGTGTGTGTGTGTGTGTGTGTATGTGCGCGTGTGTGTGAGGGGGGTGTGTGCGAATGTATGTGCGTGCCTGTGTGTTTGCTGACGCGATTAGTGGTATCGACAGTGTACAGGTGGGCGCTGCACTCTGACATTTTCCCGTATAGCCCTGGTGATGGAAGATGAAAATCACTTGCTGCGCTCCTGCGGCATCGGGAATGTGCTGCGGCCAGAACTATCCAGAGCGGCCGTTCGCCATGGCGGCGTCTGACTCATCGCCTCTCCAGCTCTTCGAGAATGCTTTTGTTTGTGTGTTTGAACTTGAGTGCTGTGTACAAACGCGGAGCACTTGATTACCGTTGGAATTCTGGTTAGTAGTAGGAGCCTTCTGCTAACGTCGTGCAGAGCGTTCCCGGCTCAGTTGCAGAACGCCACACTGCCCATTTGGGTTTTACTGTTGTAAGCACAGCAGTGTGCTACTGCCTTTATCGTCGCTGTTCTCTACTCGCAATTCATTAAACAAGTAAAGTTCGGCTCTGGGTCCTTTGTCATTAGGAACGGAGGCAACTCCTCTCAAGGCCGCTCCTCCACCACACTCCCACGACTTGACGAATGTCTGCTCTTGAACTCCTTCGTCAATGTAACTGTGCGCGGCATTTGTTCGAAACTCTTGCATTACCCTGTTTACCCCGTCAATTCGCTGGTGGTCACTGACATGACATGAAGTCTGTACGTCTGCGTGGCCTGGAAAGCTGAGACTGAGCTGTACGCACGGAGACGTGTTGTGTTCAGGGAGGTGTTCATACTTGTGGCGCCCAGTGAAAGGACCCAGTATCGGCGAAAATGTAGCGTGATCCCAGCCTTTGCAGCTGTGGTACTTCCGCTAGAAAGCACTAGTACGAAATGGCAGGGCGAGCCAATTTTATGGCCATGCCGTCCTGTACTAGCTCATGCAAGGAGATCTTGAAAGGTCGAGGATCCTGGTAAAAAGTAATGTTCGAGGGGGGGGGGGGTGTACTTACGAAGGTGATCTAATTTTGTGGTGTTTAAGGGTTCACAATATTGGCTACACTAATTATTTATATACGTTATTCGGGTGAGCTGGTCTGCGGTGAGCTGGTCTTGTCGGTGAGCTGGTCCTGCGGTGAGCTGGTGAGCTGGTACTAAAATTGCGGTGAGCTGGTCCTGTCTAAAGAACCTGCTGCAGTGGAATTAGGGTCTGCGCTCCAAATTTCGAAATTCCAATCTGAGCGAGCGTTGCTCGTTAGCTACTGATAAAAAAGGAAGTTGGCGAGACGAAGGAAAACGGAGCTGTTCTTTCGAAAATGTATTCTGCAAACTTTGCAAGTACTCTTAGGCTCCGTGCAGTCAAGTTTGCCGAGCGAGCGCAGCGCCATCTACCGCGCCTCCGCGCAACACTGGGTAGGCCGAGCCTCACCGTCCTGGCCAGCCGCCTGCTTTACACACTGTGCCCGCGCCCTTGCAAAGGCGTCTATCAAGTGGTTAGGTGCGCTATAAGTGGCTTAAGTTTGCGGGATACGCTGCAATGGCGACAGGATGGAGTGTTATCGACTGAGAGGCGTTAAAAGAAACAAAGCCCAGAAGGAAAGCTACCGCCTTCGCTGCCCTGAATCGTCCGAGTTGGGAAGGCTGGTCACAGCCTCACAGGCGGCACATGTCTCCGTGAAATTTTTAGAAAATACAACGGCGATGACTACCAAGCAGATTACATGCTGCTGTCAAAGTAAAGTATATCGGTTTGCCAGCTGTTAATAGTCGTAAGCTTACAATAAATAGGTTGGTGTCTCTGCATCGTGCATGCGTCTTCCGCGGCGTTTATAATGAAAATTCATGCGGCACGTAACACTCAGCCGTATTTTAATTGTAAGAGAACTAATTGATGGCTGCAACATCTCACCCCTTTTTCGGAAAAAATATGATTGTTTTTAAACCAAGTAGCGCCATTTGTTTGAAAATAAGCTGTCAAAAAGTCGAAATACCTACGTCAGTACAAAATATAAAAGCAATGCACGTGGGATTTTTGCACTGCAAATAAATGCTGTTCAATAAAACAAAGTCGTTTTAACGGGGCTCACAACAGCAACATCAGAGATGAATAAAAAATAAACGGAGTTTATGATTATTCTAATATTTGGAGGCCCTGCGTACCCCTTAAAAATGCAGAGGTTAAGTCGTTCACGGGCATTTCCTGGCGGGCTTGCAGCGAAACCCGTGTACGTTGTGAATGTATTCACGGAAAAGGAGACGGAAGGCACAGAGGTTGAGTCTTCCTTTCGCTCATGAGGCGATACTGCTTGACCTCGTACGCGGAGCAAGAAAACGTGCTCGCTCCGTGATATCGGGGTGGGACGAACTGGCACCAGCGGAAACGAACTGTCAGGGGCGAGGAGCAGGACGCATTCTGGGAATGTTTGGCGATAATTCAAGCCATGAAATTGAAAATCGTCGTCAGGTTCGTTTTCCTGCCACAGCGGCCGCTTTTCCGATAAAGGCGAAAAGCGAAAACGCCCGTGTGTTCGAGATTCCGGAAACGTGAAAGATCCCCAGGTAGTCAAAATTAATCCCGATCCCTCCACTACGGCGCGCCTCATAGCCTGTCTGGCGTCGGCGGGTTGAACCGCACAATAAAGCAATCGAAAATCACCGCCAGTTCGTTCGCAGTTCTCGATGCTTCGCACCCGCCTGATACACATTGGAGCCCGCGTATTTAAGGTATACTTGCTTTGAAGTCAATGCTCTAGCACGTAGCGCAGCGTACAGACCGCACTACACCCAAACAATCGATCCTGTGAGACGGAGCACCGTACTCGCAAAACCACGGTGGTCCGATTTCAAGAATACAAACAAAACGGCTTCTCTCCAATGCTGTGAACAGCTAATTAATTTGTGTTTTCTAGCTGAAACACAAATTCACTGGAAAAAAAAAAAAACAATGTGGAAACGTGAAAACGTGCGCACGAAATGCTCCACCTGGTTCTGGCTATGCGGGGGAAGTCAATATCGCTTGACCCCTTCCTCCGTACGCGTAGTCAACAGTTCAGTCCTTCAGTCTATTCCCAGCCCGGTGCGGTAGAATTACTGCCGTATGTTTTAGTGAATATAAAAGTTAAAATTGCGCATTCTACATTTCATCCGGTTGCCGCCAATCAGGAGCGCAACCGAAACACGAGCACGCTGGCGAGCGGCGGCCGACTCAGTATTTTTCTTTCTCCCCGACGGCGGCGCTGGGTGTCGCGGCTCAGTGTCGCCCTCTGTTCACTGCACGGCGCCTATAGGCCAAAAAGCCGATTAAATTCCAGTTTGCTACCCGTTCATCTTCCGTTTCTGTAGTATATTTTGCGGCAGCAGTCTTAGTACTGTTGCATCATAGCCGCCATGGCAGCAGTCATTGCTGATTTAAACAAATCAGCCTGACCGCTTCTGCCCACTGATTACCCAGAGTCACTCTAAATTATTGATAGTCACTCTGGCTAATCAGTGAACGGAAGCGGTATAGCCGATTAAGTAAAATCAAGACAGAGTGATCACTTGGGGGTGCGGAACGACACCAGGGGTATCATACTACCGCATGGGAGCAGCCTGCCTGAATTTTCACCCAAACAGACAAACCACTCCCTTTAATAGAGTATCCACACCCAGTATCAACTATTCACTATCAGTAAATTTACAGTGACTGCGTAATCAATGAGGGAAAGTGTTTTAGCCGATTGGGCCATAATAAATTTTCTGCTTCAACACACACAGATATATATATATATATATATATATTTAATTAAACAATTATTTTTCAATAATTATAAACTGCCTAATTCAAATACTTGGTATATTGCAGGTTTTGTGCAGGTTTTGCAATATTGCATGCAATGCAAAAAAATATTACTGGATACTTTGAAACTAACTGCCAATGTTTCAGGCAGTCATAAGTCATTTGATGTTAAAGTAATTGAAGCGGCTCTTAAGCTGGCTTACCTGTGGAGTCCCGTTCTGTGCGTTGTATATCGTAATTGAAATCAAAGCGTAAAATGTGGTTTCCAAGCTTGTAATGTGCTGAAGCAGCTTTTTCGGTATAACAACATGCAGAACTATAATCGCGTTCAGCTGTGCTGTTACCTCCTGTTCAGCGTGTGGATTACCAATAATGCGGGGGAACTTCAACGATAAACGGAACGCCCTTGCCGTCAACGAAAAGCGACACAAGCCGGCGCCGAAATCTCATGCACAGTACGGGCCATGCATTCTTAGCGGGTTGAGAGGATGATGGCGCAGCACGAACAATAAAGCACCAACGGCACGAGCAAAGCAACGGCCGGTCTACGTTCGCTTCAGGATCTGCGGCGGGAAACAGCGCTTGTTTAGGCACAAACAACTCCTGTAGCAGCACCTAGACGAAGGGGTGGCATTTGAGGGGCTGCACTCGCGCAGATGCAGGCTAGGACACGTCATTTCCAACAGATATCACCTGCGAAGCTCTCGCATATGCGACGTCAGGCACGTTGCGCTGATGTTTGCCTCGCAAGCAGCAGCGGCGTTTTCTATATCCTGGTGGTTCGGGGGGTCATTTCTTGTAGAAAAGAGGCCACGCATATCACGGGGTCTTTTAGTAGCATTCATATAACGGAAGTGTCGGCTCCCTGCCCTAAACAGTGACAGCCGGGATCATCACGAGTCACGCGGGGGCGCCCACACAAAGAAGGAATCTAAGGTAACGTCATGATAACAAGGCCTTGAAGAACGAACAGTTTAAGTGGTGCAGACGGAGATACGTTAGCTGTTGATATTCCAGTCGACCAATCAGGTTGCAGATAATAAAAATAGGTAGGGAGACAAAAGATGCATTCATCACGGCAGTCTTTCTTTAAGCCGTTTCTCAGTGTCAACCCGATAGTTCGTTGGGACGGCATGGTGCAGGCAGTGTGTGATAACTGGTCGCGGAATCGCCAATCCTTTACCGATGCCCTAGATTGCACTACCGACAAGTTTATCAGAAACGTGCTGCGCTCTAAGCGGCCTCTGTACGGCGCAACGTGGCGATACAAAAAATTGCATTCTTAGCTCTAACACCACGTCATAGAGTGTAAAAGACGAGTAGTTGCTACATCAGCTGGTGATGAAAGTAGACATGTCGATGCGCCAGGCGTCATTGCTGGGATTTGTCCTACATGTTATACGCAGCTGCAAAGTATTGTGTCATGTGTCCTGATATACTTCCGTGGGCGCAGTTCGCGCCTGCCATGACATGGTAAAAATGTCATGTCACAGAGTGACCACAACCGGCCGAAAGGCCTCTTCCGTTCGACAGAGGCCACTGCAAATCAACCGCTGTACAACCATGCATAAGCTCTGCTCCAACTTCTCGGCCGGCTGTCGCCTAGGTTCTTACCGGCTGAAGCAAGACCAGCGGTTTGAATCGCAGTGCCACTATGCGACATCATGCGAAAATACGATACAGAGTAAAAAAAGCAATGGGTGTCTACCGTTCTACTTCCCTTTTTTGCGCTGCATGTTTGGCCGCATTCAAGACTGTTAATCGGCAGTATGTGGGTATCGATTCTTGAAAAAATGTAAAGCCGTTACACTCAACTCGAAAGCTGTCGGAAGTGAGGCAGTGCAGGGATTCGCCACAATGGGCTGTGGCGCCATTATCCGCTCACTGCTACCACCCATCACGCCCTCCGCCTCCCTGTCCCACTCCTCTCCTGATGAATTTTACAAAGGTTAATCCAATGCAATTAAAATGTCCCCTCTTCGCAGTGCTCGGGCGTCGGGTGCCTGCGACAGCGCGAGCGATAGTTCTCTTGTTCTTTTGCTTGCTTTCGTGTCGCACATGCCGGTGCCTCAATGCGACGCTTGGAACACGTCGTTTTTGGCAGTCACTTTTTTCGCTTGCTGTCGTAAAACCAATTGAAAGGGCGGTGCTATCTGACTGTACGTGTAGGCTGCTGGGTGTATACAGAAATGTCGCATTAGATGTACCTGCAGTTTTCTTTGCGCTAAGCAACGGAATGATATGGTTTAGTAACGGGATTGACCTTCCTAGTTGGTGTTTCATTATGTACAGTTCAGCGCAAGAATAGACAGGGACAACATAAGAGCAGGGACAACATAAAAAAACACAAATGAAAACAGAAAGAAAACATAAGAAAACCTAACACAAACACAACATAAGAAAACATAACACGACAGGGACAACATAAGAAAAGACAACATGAGAGCGCTACTACTACTGAAGGGTATTTGAAAAACACGCTCCCTCAAAACAATCTAAGAACAGATCAACGTGAAAAATATAAAAGAAAACTATGATGCCAAATCAAATTATATAAAATTTGGCACAGCTAGACCTACCCGTCAGCAAAGCATGCGCCAGCAACCTCAAGAAATTAAATTTCTTTGGCTGAAAGGTGCAAAGACGGCACACTATAATACAGGAGCCCTGTGCTGTCAGAATATTTACTGCTTGCATTATTTCCCCGGTGCGCTGGTCTCTCGACTTAAAAAGCACTTCACAGTTTTCCAATATTGAACCACGAGCACCATCTTCACAATCTTTGCTGTGGCCAGCCAGTGTCCCTCATTTCCTCGACGTGCGTTATTTGCATGCAATCGCGCAATCGAACATTAAGACAGCGTACTGTTTGGCCTATGTAAAGCTTTTAATATTTCAGAGGAAGACGATAAACAACACCTTCAACAAATCTAACAGTTATTCAGATGCGGCATGTCGCACTGTTTGTTCTTTGAGTGTGGGCCAGTGCGCCGCGCCTATCCTTGACAGCTTGTGAAGGGCAGAGAAAACGACGTCCACACCGCCCTACTTCCTATTTTCTTTAACTTGTGTGAAATCTTGTGGATATATGGTACAACTGCAACTCTGCCTGTGCGCCTGTTCCCCTCCTCCTGCTGCTGCGATTCGCGATCGTATTCCTTTTTTTCCCGAATTGTTTCCACTACTTACGTAGTTACTTCGGTTGGATACCCAGCCAACCGGAGCCGCTGAATTTGCTTGTGAACGCAATCGTTCGTTGAATGAACAAAGGATTTTGTAAGAGTGTTCTACAGGCAATCCTGGTTAAGGGCTCTCTTGTCCACCTTTGGGGTGTGCCGAGAGCCACCTTTGTTGGCAGTATCAGCCACGCAGGAAAAAGCCGCTGCTGCCATTCACCGATCGGCACATTTCAAAATGGTCAAGAGCTGGCCACCGTGACAATCGGCGGGTCCACACTGCCCCGAGCTTGTCGGGCCTGCGCTGCTGGGACAAGCTGCAGCTCTTCTTTGGTCACCTCATGTACTTGTACTGCGTGGCTCTGTGTTCGTCTACATCACCGTACAACCTACTCATACACAGAAAGGCAGCTTCACTCTCTTTTCAACATACGACTGGCTGGTTCCACCCGCCTTAACTCTACCGACTACTCGTTTAGAAAATCCACCCCCATTAGAACATTAATCTAATCCTACGAAGGATAATCAATCTATCGCCCAGTCCTATAGCAACTTCCAAAATTTTTGTACCATCCGAGGGCCACTTTTTTATGCAGCGAGGCATCGAGAGCCCCTCAATGGGTCAGGATAAAGAAATCTGGCGACGGCATCATCAACCTAGCGGCTGAGATTCGACATCGGTGAAGCAATGGGATTCCTCAGAAGAAGGCGGAGGCCCGAATTGCTTCAGTGGTATGAGAACATAGTGGTTCTCGCATAGTTACTACGATCTGTATATTATCTACAGGATCTGTAGGTATACACGCGAAATATATGTAGGTGCTGCTCTGAGTTCTCCTAAACCTTTCGGCCCTGGTGGCGTCAATTGACGCCATTACATTGTAGTTCCTCTAGCGCATAGAGAACGAAACCAAAACTGCTAGTTTTTTGGAGGAATTGTCCTTCAATGACTCCTATTGCGATAGATATTACGGTTGTTTCATTTTAGTGGAGATACTCACTACAAAAAACGAAAAGCTTCGGTGAAGTCGAAATTACGACAGTGAGGCTGAAAAAAAATGGCGGTCTCACTTTTATTCCCAAGCTTGTAAATCTATACATACGTGATCTATGAAGCTGAATTTTTGTTCCTAGGTTCATGTAGACATAGAGTTTAGGAAAATGTGCAAAAGTGATGTCACTGCTCTGCATAAAATTGTTATTTGCCAGATGTCCTAATAATTGCCTAATTAATAAACCTCTTATTACTTTTACTTCCAGCTCTATTTTTCGTTTGTGGGCTTATGGGACCCTAAAATATAGGAAAACACAAAAACACCGTTTTGTGTGAAATAAAAAAAATCAGGGCCGAGAGATGAATGTTCTTAAGAAAGAAAAAGAAAGGCATTGATTTTGTTACTTTTCTGGAAGTCCTCCTTCAACCTAAACGTGCTCCAGCAATTTCATTTGGATATGTGGTTTTTCGCATAGATATTTGTTCGCGCAGACCTTAAGCCTGCTGCTCGGGAATCATTTGACACACCTGTGATGAATAGTTGGCATATTATGAGGAGTATCTACAGCGCGGCAAAGCGTATGACTTCTATGATTTTACGGAATGGATAACGAGGGAAGGAACAATCAGGCTGTACGTAAACAAGACGTCTGACCCCTGTTTTAAGAGGCAGCCAACGTAATCTAAACAAAAAAATTAAGTTACTGCTTAAAAGTGCATTTCAATGGACATTTCATCGAGATTTCGTGCCATGAAAGAGATTAGCTACATCAAATTTAGTGCGATGTTTCCCAACTCACCTGTATTTTTTGTGTCCTTGTTTCGACGGGCTCACCCTTCCTTCCACAGGCGCACGCGGAGCCACGTGACCGCCGCGGGGAACCGCTTCTGGTCGTGTAGAAGCGCAGAGCATCATTCGCACTGGCTCACGTCGTAACGAAGCCTAATGCCCGTGTCAGTGGTAGATATCCTCAACCGCAAAGTAATCTGCTACTCCAGCAAGATGACGTAACTCCGAACATTGCTTCCCCTCCTGGGCGCCTCTACTGCGGACAAGGCTAACAAGAAACATTCCGTCACTCCGTTGATATGGCCCTAAACAAGTGCTACCACTGTCAGCACATTTCATAGCATATAAAGGGTGTTTAGGAGACACGCTGCAACTACTAAATATAGGTACATTATACTAACACTCAAATCCTTGACATATATTTTAAAATGCTTGTAATTTATAATCGAGGTAGAGAATTTGTCAAACCCTTGTTCGCCATGAATGTGGCGGGAGCATGCGCACTTCAGCTGCCGCTGCCATCCGTTTCGCGTCTAAACAGAGCGAGGGGGAACTTGCGCTCTCCGCTCTTGCTTTTGACGTGGTACTGGCGCGAAAGGTGCGGCGAACTGCTGCATTGTTCTGGTATGAAATACGGGCCACGTGATACGCCTCATCGCGCCAGCCGCACTACGAAAGGAGCCGCGAACGTTCCTCTCTCTCTTTTTAACCACGCCACAAGCCGGTAGCGGCAATTGCAGCGCTCCAGTTGTGCCGTGTGCCTGTTCCGCCCATGGCCACCGTGGCCTACAAAATTTTGAGAAGGACTGTACGCGTTTGTTTGGAGATAGAAGCAAGTCGTTGTCGTTGAGAAGGATGTGCCAACACATCATAGAAAACATGTCCACCCCTTCAGGCGAGTGGTCCACTGTGGAAGTCAAAAAGCTACCGCAAGAAATTGCACCTTCTTCTTCCTGGTCAATCCTTTGACTGGGTATATGTGGCACCACGGAGAAAGGAAGAGGAAGAGAAGGAATAAATGTTTATTTCACGAGCGCTGGTGCTGCTTTTGAGGAACTCGCCCAGTGGGGGGTGTCCCTGTTTAGGGATGCCCTGGCTTTGGCGGGCAGAACATGCCCTTTTCACCAGTATGCGCTGGGTCCCAGAGTACGCACTTTTCAAGCAGTTGTTCCAGCGCTGCGAACCCGTTGTGTACGTAGAGATAGACAGGTGACAAAGTACTCAGCTGCTGTTCTGGATGTCTGTGTTAAATTCTCATACGAATTCGAATGTGTTTTAATCACACAACGACAGTCGTGGTCTGTGAAGGACAATTACAAACGGAAGGGTTTTTCGCCCGAAGGGCCGCTTCAGGCTTTTGCCCTGAGGGGCACCAGGTCGTAGAATCGAACAAAAGCGCGCAGCCTCTGATCATTGTAAAACGGGAACTGTCGATTAAACGCTGAAGCAACAACTGTGTGCAGAGGTTCGAGCTGGATCCGCCCAAAGGAACCTTTGAGCAGAACCAGGAGGAACTACTCGATCAACCACCCGGCAGTAGCTTCAGCTTGGCTGCGTGGCTGCGTACGTCGAAGAAAAAAAAGAAGGACTGTCCTACACGCGCTGAACTGCTGATCGGGCACACACCCGAGCAACTAGAGGTAGAGAACGCCAGCGGATCGTTTCTCAGCAATTCAGATCAGAAGCACCTGCTCCGGCGCTGATTACGAAGACTTCTACTGCCTTCACTGCATTTATTTACGATTGGTGTGCGGGTAAGAACTCCGCTCTTGTTCCGCTTTCATTATGGTTTGCTTCGTTTGTTATTTTAGCCTTGGGGTTTACGTCGGTGCAGTAGGGGTTCGACATGGCACCATTTGAAAACCGGGGTCCTGGCCTTCATGTGTGGCAGCCACATGAGATGTATGCGTCGTTTCTACACGTTGCAAAGGCTTTTTGCTTAAAAATGCCCTTGTTTTGGGTCTAACAATGCCGCAGTTCAGCTTTGGTGCCATGCCTCTGCTACGCCGCGGCTGCCCACGCTACTAGTTTGAGAAGTCCTCCCAAGAAATTTTTGTGTTACGTTTTTCTCGCTCCTGTTTGGGCCTACGAGCGTACTAATCATAAAATTGCACATTAGATGATCGATCGCAGCGTGAGTAATTACTGGCAGCTTCGTTCATTCATGTCAGTTTCGGTTTCGGTGAAGGGAACATTGCGTCGGACGTCATGACAGGAGTGCACTTTCATTTTGTCGTTGCCCCACGGCCAGTTTGGACGCCCAGCGCGCGCGCCAGACCGGTCGTGGTCACACGATCCGGGGAACCCGACCTCAGTTAAAAAAACTGTGACGTAGTAGGCAAGTTGGAGCAGCGGGCACCTACAGCAGCAAGCCGCCTTGGCTACGTCACGGGAGCCCTGACGACGGCAGTTTGGCGCGACGCGCACAATGGGTCATGCTGATGCCGATGGGAAAGGGTATCCGTTCTGAGCTTTCTCATGCGCGCAAATATGAAAAATCGATTTAAAATATGTTCTTCTCCATGGTTATAGTTTAAACTGTCTGGGAGAATCTTCATTTACAAAAAAGACTGTTTACACACTTATCTGAGCTGTGAAATATTGTGTTAGTATTCTTTTAACGGTAACTGTAACTAACGCGCTGTCTTTTTCACCTACGCTTACCGCTGTGACAATTCGTCGCTGTGTATTCACCTACTCGTTCCCTATCTTTTTTCCCTCTGTCGCTTCCCCAGCGTGCCACCCATGCCTAAGCCGAGAAGGAACTCGAGGAACGCTGTGGTGAGACTTCTGAAGGAGCGAGAAGAGTCTCACGAGCGGATCTCGCTCCTGAAAATCGCTGGTTACCTATCCAAGATGCTGTTTTACCCGAGGACTAAGTACGGCCGCCTCGTCAAGTCCGTCATGGTTTTCGTGCTCACACTCCCCACTGTGGTTGCCATCCGCGACGAGAAAAATATGTACGTGCAGACCAGGAGCCGCCAGCCGAGTTCTCTCGATGTCACTGTGGACAGCTTCCCAACTTTAATGTCAGAGCGCGGTACAGACGACGAGGACGTCACGTGCCCGACTGATGTCAGAGGCCCTGCATATCGCCTATTCAGCTCTACGGGTTCATCTCCATTGTGTACTGCGTCCAGTAAGGGAAATGGAGCAAACATCCCGGTCTCTGTGCCCATTCTTCTTGCTATTTCTTGAGCGGTAACGAGCCCGCCAAACCACTTTTGGATGATTGAAGAAATATCGTGCATTCAGAATACTGCTATGCGGTGGCTACCTAAATTTTGTAATCATAATTTTTTCGCGGCGGCCAAACTAAATGTATATTCTTCATAGATGTAAACATGAAATAAATTACCTTTACGACTTGAGAGCGTACTCTTGCATTTTATAACTGTATTTCAAGGAAAGTCTCTTAAGAATGGTCTTCCCAGGTTATGCATTAATTCTTGGTTGATGTTTGAGCGTTAATTTCGCGTCGTGCAACTTGTTAGCGTTTGTGTAGATGTTTTTAGAGAATATAAATCGAATTCTTTCTTGTTGTAATTGTTTGTACAGTATTAAACCTTCACTTCTATTTGAAGTTGTATGTGTGTTTGTTGCCATTTGCATAACTAAAAATTTTACGTTTTTTCTTTTGCATTTTGTTAGATGTACTGTGAACGTGTCTTCACGAATTCACTGCCTTCTGATGTTTGGAGAGGTCTTTTTAAGCTGCTTCAAATCAACTATAAGCCTGTGATTTCCACCAGAATTTGTGTTTATTTCTTTGAAATAGAATGGAAATTGATTTGAATAGTCAAACTCCCTTGGAGCGTTTCAACCAAATTTTTTAGCCACTCTAATACACTGTACAATTATGAGCAATATGAAAGGGAAAACAGGAATCTGTGGCAAACAGCCTCGAAACAGACTCAGAACGATACGCGGGTGGCGCTGTGAAAATCAAACGGAGAAGGAGGGCGCTCTTCCACTAACTGTTGGCACTCCCACCACGCTGTGATTTCTACGAAGCAGCAGCTTACGTCATTTGGCCGATAATATGGTATCTTCCAACAGCCGATAAGACGCACGGAGGGAATGGGAACAGTTGTTAGAAGAGCGACCCCCTTTACACTTTGTTTCCGGAGGCGGCCCCTCCGTACCTTGCATAGCTGGGTCTGAGGGTGTTTTCTATTCGTTCCTGTGTTTCCTTTGATATTGCTCATAATAGTACATTTTTGAAGTGCCCCTGAGGGATGTGAAAGACAAGAAAAAGCGAGGAGTAATCAATGGTACTTCCGGATAACGTGTTTTCGATGCATGCCAAGCTCCTGCTTGGCGAGTGTTACTATTTCTGACGGTAACACCTTCCATATCTTCCTGCTCACATTATTGCCCCTGATTGTTCGTAATATGAAAATAAAGCGCCTTCGGCATTTGTTTTTGTTATCTGGGTTCGAGAATTTCTTAAAATTGGCGGATTAAACCCACAGCCTTCAGGCCCAACTTCTGGCTATATCTTGAACCACAAAAAAAGTTCCGCGACGAATGCAACTATTTCTAGCGACTACCTTCCAAGCCATCTTTATCAGCCGGATTCCGGGCTGTGCTCCCTACCTCGCTCTAAAACCGTCGAAAAAATCACACTGAACACCGCAGTACAGTATGCCTACCAGTCCACACTAGCATTGAAACTCAAAACGGCAACTAAAATTACGATAACTTGGCCTTCATAATACGTGTGAAGGGATCCAAAAATATCATGGAATTTCACAACTTATACACCTCCAACTCATCGCCATGAGGAGAGCCACCCTCCGACGGCTAAGGTGTTCGACCCCAAACTGAAAGTCGTGGCCTACCTCCACCACCTGCTGTGGCCCTGCCTCGCCTTGCGTTGAAGAAGGATGCGACGTCTTGGGGCGACGGCGTCCTCGTAGATGACGTAACTCCATGTATCACATGGATACATGGGCATCATCATCGTTCCGTTCTAGACTTCATCCGCCAAACGAACATGTTTTGTTCATTTAATCAACTTTCATCATCATTAACTCATACCCTCATACATGTCCTGTGGCAAAATAAACGCTCTCAAAATAGCAAGACTAGAAGACACGCATCCATATGAACATTAGAGAATACATAAAAGTGTCACCAATTCCACCTAACATGCACCCAACCTATAACAAGGAACGACGAGCAGCAAGGGCACGAGGAATCCAGTCACTATATGATCGCCTCTGGTCACCACAGAATCAATGGATCACGACATCAGCTTAATCACTTCAAAGTCTTCGACCACAATGACCTATGAGTACGCTAATGACATCACACAGCCCTCCAAAAAACGTGTTGTGCCTCCCATACGACGTCGAGTATCTTAAAGATCTCTATCTGTCGTGGCAAGCAGTGCAGCTCCAAGTGCCCCAAAGCGGGGCCTTACTGTGATCCCAAAGCCACTGGATTAAAAGAAATTTTACTCGCTTCAATCTACTGTCGCTGAAAGAAAGCCTGGAAGGCAAGGCACCGGAGAGGGTTCTGCAGCTGTGACCAAATTACAGGCTCAGCCTCGTGGCTATAGACACAAGGAATGCCGATGCTACCTAACGCCTCCTGCAAATAACAGCGATTGCAGACATTCCCATGCGTGCCTATGAACCTCGCCCAGCAAGGTGTCTGTTGGAGTTATCAAGGGAGTGCCTCAGGTCATCTCTGACATTGAAATACTCATGTGCTTGTGGCTGAGAACACCCGCACGATCAGCGCGGCGGATGGGAACGTCAGAGGTTATACAGATTGTTTTCCCCGCTGACCCGAGACCTGAATATATCATCCTGGGATACACTTTACACCAGGTGTATGAGCAAGAAGAAAACCCGCTGCAGTGTATGCGATGTCAGCGTTTCGCTCATATCGTGAGAACCTGCAAGCGCAAGTTGGGATGCCCACGCTGGGAGGGCAACCGTGAGCTGGAGGCCTGTACTTCAACTGAGAACCGCTGTTAAAGCTGTGTGAGGAGTCATAAGGTTGACTTCAATTTTTACCCAACGTTTCGACAAAAGAAAAGATTCTACGAGTACAAGAGTCAAGACATAGTGGATTACAAAGCAGGGAAAGCAGTGGTCTCATCCAAAAAACGCTCCACGCGTTGGGGCGCCAAAGGAACGCAGAAGGGAGGCAAAGTCAGAATACAAATTTTGACTCCTGGGAGTTCCCGCCGCTTTCACAGCAAACGCCTGATCAAGTTCTTCAAGCTCCAACCCCTCCCACCGCTTCTGCTGCCCCAAGGCAGCGCGCCTGGACACGTGCCAGCAGAGGCCGCATGAGGCGCCAGGGAGTACAATGATCTACACGCTCTGGCTCATCAATACCCTTCCGAATTAACGCCGTAAGGTTCGTTCTAGCACATTTCCCGTCTCCTGTGACTCGTTCTGTTCTTACTTTACTTGACACCATTATCCCCTTCCTTCGAGACTGTAACTTTTGCTGGCAGTTCTATGACGGTGCCGATGCAAACTGTTCGGTATCAGGCAACAGTGTTCCAGTGGAATGCCTGCGGACTATCATTCCGGTTGTTTGACTTTAAGCAACTGATCGATAAGCACGGGTTCCCAGTCATCGCCTTCTATAATCCAGACAGCGTTGGGATGTCCGTCTTCCGCCGATACTCTTTGTATTGGTCCTTGAAGAGCTCAGAAAACACCAGAGTGCCCCTTTCAGTTCGTAATGACTTAGCTTTTGTAGTGCAGAATGGGGAGCCAGATGACTCGAATGAGTCTGTCGCTGGAACAGTCAAGCAAAATCAGGTGACTTTTACTATAATCACGGGATACATTGCACCTAAGTCAAAGTTGAAAGTTGAGCAACTGCAAGCCCTCTTTGACACTTCACCGGCGCCGCACTTGCTTCCAGGGGATTTCAACGCGCACCATCCAGCTTGGGGCCGTGGTAACACGACACCAAGGGGAAACCGTCTGCTCGATGTGCCCAGCCAAGCATAACTACCAGTGCCCACCAAAGTGATTGTCACGTTCTTTCGGGGCAGGACTTCAAGTGTATTGGATGTGACTATGGTGTTATTTTTCTGCTGACTCTCGAATCCTGGTATCCAGACAATGAAAATTCGGCGGCGACCACATCCAACCGTGCACCATGGTTCATGGAGTTCGTGGCGGTACCATCAAGTTGCCACTACCGAATGTAAACTAGACGACCTTCCGAGACAAGCTGGAGGATAATGCTCACGCATTGTCTATGAACGAAGAGCTAGCGGAAGCTATTAGCAAAGCACAGTAGCAGTCAACACGCGGAGCTTGTTTCCAAAGGCGTGGGCACCAGTAACCGGAGAGTATTAACCCCTTCGCGTGATTCGCAGGAGAGCAGAGCGCTGTTCAAGAAAAACGCTTTCACCTGAAAACATTCGACCTTTAAGGAGTACTTGAAAAAGCTCGCAAGACATCGCTGGAGACGACCCTGTTGCAAGTTTTATCTCCGCAAACCACTGACTCGGACATGGCAAGTTGTCGGTAGCCTGAGGGAAAAACCAAGTCAAGCTCATCCGTTCTTATCAATAGCTGACCAGCATGGCGTCAGTGAACTGAACGTACCTGACTAATCTTGCACCAAGGTTACAGCTCCCCGGATCTCTGCAGCAATTTCAGAGTTCCTGAATGATTGAATCTCCAATAAAAATTCTACGCCCAGTGTGCACAAGTTAATAGAAGCGTTGGCATACGTTAAGCAGCCTTCTTCGCCAGGCGCCAAGGGCATTACATACTCAGCGTGGTGTCATCTCGCCGGTAATGTTCTCCGGCAACTGCTTACCTTCTGAAATAAGTCGTGGCATACAGGCTGCGTGGAAGGAAGCTGGAAAGTTTGTCGGCTAGTTGCGGCCCTCAAACCGCGAAAACCGACGAATGACAACCTTTTAACTTCCTATTGCTATACTACAGCTGCATATCGAAGGCAATGGAGAAAATGGCGCTGCAGCGACTAGTCTGGGATTTTGAAGACCGAGAAGTGTGTCCCCCAGAGCTGTCAGGGTTCAAAGAAGAAAGAATTAGCATCGACAACGTCATTGCTTTGGTGAGTGACATTCATCGGCAAAAGGCTTGAAGAAATATAACAGTAGCTCTCTTCCTAGACATCAAAACGCCTTTTGAGAGCATTGCTCATTAAGCTATTAGAAGGGAAATGACGTTTGCAGGGCTACGAGGGCGGACGTACACTTGGCTCTGAGACTACTCGCAGAATCGGTATGTGTATATTATATGGCCCCAGTAAGGCGACACAAGGCGGCATGAGATTTAACAGGGCATCCTCACGACGGAGTTCTATGTCCTGTTTTGCTTAGCATCTGCCTCATCCGCATTACAAAAGTACTACCACAAGGTGTCAGCATATCTTTCTACGCTGCTAGCAGTTGTGTCTGGGCTTCTGGCAAAATCCGGAGAACTATACGATCAAACTGCAGAAATCTCTCGCAATTCAAAAGTACCTTAGTACATGCAGGATCCTAATTTTACCCTAAAAGTTTGCCGCAGTTACCTCTACGAGGTGGCATGTATCTAACTATCCTGTGGTTATAAATGACACAGAAATACCGTACATTCACAGCCATAAATTTTTTGTAGATCACTATTTTGGGGCCCCATATTCATCCCCTCAGAGAACGCATGCACTCCTTTATGCCCATTTTCGGGATTTTGTCAGGAAAAACGTGGGGCTGCTCAGTGCCTTCACTATTGCGACTTTATAAGGCACTATTTCTTGGACTTCTCCGGTGTAGCCTTCCAGCGCTGATTGGTTTGTCTAAGACAAACTTTAGAGTGCTAGAGTGGGCACAGGCACAAGCTCTGCGCATCTGCCCGGGCCTTCCAAGGTGGACATCCACAAATGAAATTCTAAGTCAAGCAAGGTGCATGTCAGCCCAGATACTCCAAGCTCAAGAGTTCCTTCGCACCAGCCTCCGTCATATAACCCGGTGTGCTGACCATCATCTAGCACAGGTGTCTTCTCCTCATGAACGGAGCTTCCTAGCGGCCAACTTCGAATGCCCAAGCAAGCCTCCCTTTTCGCCGTGGAAAGGGGCACCGTTGGACATTTGCCCCACCATACCAGGGATAGGCAAGAAATAATCTCTGACTGAGGCAGCCTTGCGATACTTCACGCTGGAGATCATCAGCTCACGTTATCTTGGCTACGTTGAGTTATATAAAGACGGGTCCATGAAGTATAACTGGACAGCTCTTGGAGTGAGGACTCCGCCGGTGGGACTAACTGTCAAAGCGAAACACAGTCACAAGACGTCGTCCACCTTCACAGAGTTAACTGCTATTAGGGCGGCACTCCTTCACATCACCAATAGTCCCGCTCGGCAATGGGTAATCTTCACCGAATCGCGGCCTGCGCTGCAAGCTCTGATGAAGCCATCGCACCACTGCCGCCAACCTGTGCATGATCTAGACGCGTTGCACACACTTGGACTACCTCGATTCACTGGCTGCGACGTGGTTCTGGCATCCAGGGGAACGTCGTCTCTGACGCAGCAGCGAAATAGGCGCACAATCTGCTTGTTTCTATTGGAATCCCGTATTCTAGTAAAGACGAAGTACGGTGGTGAATGCACTGGGATAGAAACTGTTGCTGACAACTTCGCAGTACATTCTTAGGATACCTTTGCCTCGGCACGTGATTGACCTTCAGTACATTTTCTAGTTTCCGCGAGGCCTACAAAAGCAAACTGAGGGTGTCCTTCACAGACTACGCCTGAACGTTGCTTTCGCTGGCAGTTTTCTTTTTAACATAGGCTGGGCGGACTCGCCATTGTGCTCTGTGTGCTCTGTGAGAGAAGACATACGGCATGTTTTGTGTAACTGCCCGCAGCATACAACTCAACGCAGAAAAAGCTAAAAGAACTCTTGTGCGACTGCTACGCAGAACCTCTTAAAAACTGCATCACTTTCTTGGACCGTGATTAAATCACGCTAACGCGACGCGAGGGACAAAAGCTGTCTTAGGTTTTTTGTCTGACTCAGGAATAATTAAGCACTTTACCTCTGGGATCCTAAAAGTTTTTCTCCTACTGCTGTAAATGTTTTCTAACACTATTCATCATTGAAAGTGATTGAACCTGGAACAGTTTTTCTTATTATTCCTTCCTTTCCTTCGTGTCCCTCTCCTTCCCCAACAGGGCATTCATGTCACCGCTGATAATAAAGGTATCCCTCCTCCTGCTCCTACGTTCCGAAATGATTTCATTTTCTTCTCCATATTATTCATTGTTGCTGCGCACTTGCTTTCTTTTCTTTCCAATTTTTTTTTTAAGTGCGATGCACTTTTATAAGCGACCCTGAATCCGCCGTCCGCATTGCTCCTCCTCCTCTCCCCTAGCAACGGCGCGAGGAGCGGAGAGGAGCGTCTGTAGCAACGGCGCAGCGACGTCACACCCCCACGTGACCGCGCGCGCTCCGCCTCCCGCGCCGTGGCTGCGCGCGCCCCGCGCCGGCTCCCGCACCGCTCCTCGCGCCGTGACGTCACACTCCCACGTGACCGCGTGCTGGCGCCTTTGCGTCTGCTCCCCCTCTCCTCGCGCCGTGGACGTCACATGCTCTGCAGCTGGCGCGCCTCTCCCCCCGTTAGGTTTGCACTCACCCTCGGCGCGCGCCTCTCCCCTCGCCTCACAGCTCCCTCTCCGCCGGTACTGCGCCTCTCAAGGCGATGGCAGAATTACTACGCCGTGTACTCTCGGCGCAAGAAATGCATTCGCACTTCCTCACGATTCCCTTCGGGGAGGTGGGGGCAATTTTTTTCGCAGCACTCTGTTCACCCGCATCTAAAGTAGCAAGCCCCGCCGCTTGCGGGGCTAACCTCTAAAGTATTCATTGAAGCTTTCTCTCTCTCTCTCTCTTTCTCTCACTATGCAGACGCATATCCATATCCTCACAACATCAACAGAAACAGCCGAAGAAGTTGCTATCGGCGTAGCTACCACCACTTGCGAAGAATATACAGTAACACTGACCGACTCCCAAGCTGCATGCCACCATTTCCTGATTGCAAAAATATCCCTAGCAGAATTGGTAATTCTGAAACAAATTAAACAACTTCCAGATTTCCCAAGTGTCCGGTCACCTGGCATTGAATGCGTCAAAGGAAATGAGCCGGCACATACCGCTACCCGCGCCCATACACCCCGAGCCGTTCCCCAAGAGGTGGATAACATAAGATGGTGATACCATCAAGCCTACACCCCTGCAAAAATACACCGGCATTCTCGCGCACTACCGGCACGGGTGTAAACAATACCCAGCACTCAATGCAGAACCGAAGCTTCAATATTCCGACGACTACGAACGAACTCTGACTCCCGAGATACCCTAGTCTATACAATGTACTCGGCGTTTACTCCGCCTTTTGCAAATATTGACAACATTCTGCCACCCTACACCATCTGGTATGGGGTTGTCAACAAACCCCGTCCCTGACTCTTAATCCCGAACCTGCATACGAGCAGTCGGTGGCACGGCTGACCAGCTCCGAACTCTCCTCTCAGCATAGCCTGGTGGAAAGCGGCCGCGGTGGCCACCGCCGGCCAGGGTATCCCAGAGGAGAAAAAAAAAACCCACCAGGAATGTGCCGAGACATCTGTCCCTAAGGCAAAACACTTACAAAGTATACTCCTCTTTCTCCTCCTGACTACCTGTCTATATGTACTTCCGTTGATGAATCCGAAAAGATAATTCAATTAAGAGATTTTCGGCATTTTCTTTCCAATTCCACTATCATCTGTGCACGTTGTGCGAATTTCTGGACATGCCGCTATCGTGATAATGAGACTATGAATTCTTTAGGTGGCTTCTTTTCTGGCGGGCCTGCGGTGTATAGGGACCCCAATGTGAGTCGTGGCGCACTTTCGAGAATACCTCCTGCTCATCGGCCGATGCAACTGGAACGTTTGCCGTGTTGCATACGACAAATTGGTTTACATGTGTAAATGAACAAATTGGCGTCGAGTATGAGTCTAGGAGTTGTCGGTTGATTAAACGCTCCATGCCACAAGCGCTGCGGGGAGGGCGGACGGGAGTACGGAGGCCGGTTGCGCGAAGGTGCCGCAGTGGGACTTGATGCAGTCCCGGGCAGATCCGCAGCGGATGCGGCGTGTGTGTGTGTGTGCGTGCGTGCGTGCGTGCGTGCGTGCGTGTGTGTGTGTGTGTGTGTGTGTGTACGTATGCGTGTGCGTGGGTGTCTTTTGAAGGAGTGGGTAGGATCACCTGGAGAGCCATGAGCCGAGCTGATGTTTTAAAAAAACACGCATTTTATTCAAATGACAATTTAACGGTCGTGAACGGAAAGCAGGAAAAGACTGTTTACAAGACTCCTTGAGGACCAGATACTGGAATAGTTCAGTCCGCTGGGGTCTGCACGGTGAGCAGAGACGGGCTGGTGGATTCGGCAAGTGGATGTCAAGTGAGTGAGTCGGCAGATCTTTTGAGCTGTTTGCGCCTAGGGCCTCCAAACCGGCGATATAGTCCCACGGCAAAGAACGTGGTGGCGCCGATGACTAGCGGCGGTGGGAGAGAGATTAGGGCCGAAACGAGGCCCCACTGCCCGCGCTCCACGTCACTGGCACACCGTTCACTCGTGGGCCAGACACCGGCTTCTCCCGGCGGCGTCCTGGGATGTCGTCGGGCCTATATCGCGACGGATGATTACTTGGACGGCAGAACCAGCGACGGACCTCGGGCCTACACTGCGACGACGTCTCACTGCCGTCTTGGCCGACGACTTCGGAACCCCTTCCTTCCCCTTCTTCTTTCCTGCTGGCCCTTTCTCTTCGGCAAGCGCTACACAGATGGTCCGGGGGATTGGCCACCGCACTGCACTGGCCCTTTTCTACAGTGTGTGTGTATGCGTGTACGGATGTGTGTGCGTGCGCGCGCGCGCGTGTGTGTGTGCGTGCATAAGTGTGTGCGCGTGCGTGCGCGTGTATGTGTGTGTGTGTTTGCGTGCGCGTGCGTGCGTGCGTGCGTGAGTGAGTGAGTGCGTGTGTGCGCGTGCGTGTGCGTGCGTGTGCGTGCATGTGCGCGTTGACGCGGCACGCGGGCTTAGACAGCCCTGCGGGGCGGCGATGCGCCATGAATGTTTCCTCCATAGCCCTGGAGACGAAAGGGGAAATCCACTTTCGGCGCTCATGTAGTTTCGAGAACACGCTGCAGCCATAACCATCGCGAGAGGCACTTCACGGAGGCGGCATCTGATCTCATCGCCTCTACGGATGGCAGAAAGTGCTTTTGTTTGTGCGTTTAAACTTTGGTGCCATGCGCAACACGCGGAGCACTTGTTGACCGTTGCAAGTTGTGGTTATAAATAGGCGCTTTCTGCGAGAGTACTGCGGCGCGTTCCGGCCCCTGTTGTCGAACTTTACTCTGCCCCTTCGCGTTGTTTTAAGCACGGCAATGTGCTACTGCTTCTATCGTCACTGTTCTCTACTGGCTATTTATTAAACAAGTTAAGTTTCCCTCCGTGCCCTTTGTCGTTAGGAACGAATGAAACTCTCAGGAAAGCCGCTCGCCCAACCCCTCCAACGAGTTGATGAATGTCGGCCATTGGACGGCTTTGCAAAGTAGCAGGGCACCGCCTTTGTTTGTAACGGCCGGATTACCCTGTTTACCCCGTTAATTCTCCGCGGTTACCGAAGTCACACAATGTCTGTGCCACCGAGTGGCCAAAAAAAAAAGAGGGACGGGATGGTAGGTGTGTGTGGCTTTATGTACGGGGTGGGGAGGGGAGGGGTTCGTATTTGTGGCGCCCAGTGTAAGGCCATAAATTTGGGCGACCATGGGGTGTGATACCAGCCTTTGCAGCTTCTGTACTTCCACTAGAAAGTATTGGTAGGAAAAGGCAGGGCGAGCTAATTTTAAGGCCATGCCGTCCTGTATTAACGTATGCTGGGGAGAGCTCAAAGTCCAAGGCACCAGCGAAAAATTAGAGTTCAATGAGGGGTGGGTGCTTACTCATGCGCTTATACTTTTTGTCGCATTTAAAGATTCACAATGATAGGGACTCGTAATTATTTGCGTGTGTTATTGTGGTTGTACATGGCGGTGAACTTATCTGATCTAATTAGCCTGCTTTGGCGGCAGTGTACCCTGCGCCTAGTTCAGCCATCGGCCAACAAGAGCTCAAGATCGATTGTACTTGTATGGGCAGCGAACTTCCAGCGTTATTACGGGGAATTTCCAAAATGTTCTGTGATCTATTTCTCCCCATGTTATCTTGGAATTGAAAACTACCAGTATGTAAAATATGACTTACGTGTATGGGTTTCATTATGTTCCTGAGAGGTATGAAGTGTGGGTACTGCGGAGAAGCGTGAAGCATTGCGGAAAAGCTTCTGTCTTCCCCGGGGAAGACAAAGTGTTTCTCAATCCGTGGGTGCTTTGCCTCGACGTTATTCCTGTCCAGGGTCCGAATCAGTCACATTTTCCTGTGCTAACGCGTGTTTCTGGCGCGTTGAATGAGAAATAGATAATGTGGGGCTAACGCGAAGCGTTGTGCGGGTTCTGGGTGGTGTTACGAATCGTCCGTGTGTGCGTGCATGTGCGTGTGCGTGCGTGCGGGTGTGTGTGAGTGCGTGTGGGCGTGCGTATGGCGTGCATATGGGTGTATGTTTGTTGACGCGGTGTGCGGTATCTACAGTGCACACAACGGCGTTTAGCCATGATATTTTCCCGTGTAACCCTGGAGATGGAAGAGGAAAATCACTTGCGGCGCTCTTGCGTCGTCGAGAATGTGCTGCGGCCAGAACCATCCAGAGTGGCCGTTCACAGTGGCGGCATCTGACTCATCGGCTTTCCAGGTCTGCGAGAATGCTTTTGTTTGTGTGTTTGAACGTTGGTGCTGTGCACAAACGCGGAGCACTTGACGACCGTTGGGAGTTCTGGTTACGAATAGGCGCCTTCTGCTAGCGTCGCGCAGCACGTTCCGGGCTAAGTTGCAGAACGTCACTCTGCCCGTTTGGGTTGCCCTGTTGTAAGCACGGCAGGGTGCTACTGCCTCTATTGTAGCTGTCCTCTACTCGCTATTCATTAAACAAGTGATGTTTGGCTCTGGGCCTTTCGTCATTAGGAACGGAGGCACCTCCTCTTTACGGCCGCTCCGCCACCACGCTACCCCGACTTGACGGATGGCGGCTCTTGGACGTCTTCTACAATGTAACAATGCGCTGCCTTTGTTCGCTACGCTTGCATTACCCCGTTTACCCTTTCCATTCGCGGCGCTTATTGACGTGACATTTAGTCTGAACCTCTGCCTGGACTAGAAAGCTGACACTGAGCGGTGCGCACGGAAGCGTGTTATGTTCACGAAGGTGTTACTTGTGGCGCCCTGTGTAAAGGACCCAGTCATCGGCGAGTATGTAGTGTGATCCTAGCTTTGGCCGCTGTGGTACTTCCGCTAGAAAGCACTAGTACGAAATGACAGGGCTAGCCAATTTTATGGCGATGCAGTCCTGTACTGGCTTATGCCAGCCAGATCTCGAAAGGGCGCGAGTCCCGTGAAAAAGTAAGTTTCGAGAGGGGTGGGGTGCTTACGAGGGTGATGTAATTTATGTGGTGTTTAAGGTTTCACAATATTGGCGACTCTAATTATTTATATGCGTTATTGGGGTATTACATTGCGGTGAGGTGGTCCTGTCTAAAGGACATACTTCGGTTGCATGCGGTTCTGCGCTCCAAATTTCCAAATTCCAATCTTCGTGAGCGCTGCTGGCTAGTTACTGATAAAAAAGAAAGTTGGCGAGACGACGGAAACAGAGCTCTTCTTCCGCTAACGTATTCTGCAAACTCTACAAGTACTCTATAGGCCAAATAGTCGATTAAATTCCAGTTTGCTAGCCGTTTGTCTTCCGTTTCTGCAGTATATTTTACGGCAGCGGTCTTAGTAGAGTTCCATCACAGCCGCCACTGGAGCAGTCGTAGTTGATTTAAAGAAATCCGCCTAACCGCTTCTGCTCACTGATTACCCAGAGTCCCTGTTAATTATTGATAGTCACTCTGGCTAATCAGTGACCGGAATCGGTCATGCTGATTGGGTAAAATCAGGACAGAGTGATTCCTTGCGGGTGCGGAACGACACCAGGGAGTATTATTCTACTTAATGGAAGCAGCCTGCCTGAATTTTCACCCAAACGGCTAAACTGATTGCTTTGTTGAGTATCCATACTCACTACCAATAATTAACTATCAATCAATTAGCAGTGACTGCCTGATAAGCCAGCGAAAGTGTTTTCGCCGGTTGGGCCAAAAAAGATTTTCACTTCCATATATATAATAATATATATAGACGTATAGACAGTCCACTTTACAAAATTCAAAATTATCTAACTAAAATACTTGGGTAATTGTAAGTTACATAAAAGTGCTGCAATATTGCATGCATTGTACAGAAATTTTACTCGATAATTAAAACTAACTTTCCTTGTTTGAGGTTTCAAAAGTCATTTCGTGTTTAAGTCATTGAAGCGGCTTGTAGGAGCTGTCACCTCTGGATTTGGAATTAGGGTGTATTTTTGTTAATACCTCTCAGGTGTATGCAATGGCTGTAGTAGCCGTTTCATTATTACAATATCCACTACTATAAGCGCGTCCAGCCATGGTCTCACCTCTTGTTCAGCGTGTGTATTGACAATAAAGCGCGGTAACTTCAACGATAAATGGAACGCCCTCACCGTCAACGAAAAGCGACACAAGCCGGCGCCGAAATCTCATGCACAGTACGGGCCATGCATTCGTAGCGGGTTGAGAGAACGATGGCACGGCACGAGCTATAAAGCACCAACGGCACGAACAAAGTAACGGCCGGTCTACGTTCGCTTCACTGTCTGCGACGGCCAGCAGCGCCTGTATAGGCACAAACAATCCCTGTGGCAGCACCGAAACGAAGTAGTCGCATTGGAGGGGATACGCACACGCAGATGCAGGCTAGAACACGTTATTTGCAACAGATATCACCTGCGAAGCTCTGGCATCGGCAACGTAAGTGACGTATAGGCATGTTGCGCTGATGTTTGCCTCCCAAGCAGCAGCGCCTTTTTCTATATCCTGGTGGTTTGGGAGGTCATTTCTTGTAGGAAAGAGGCCACGCATATCATGGGCTCGGTTCGTAGCACTCATATAACGTAAGTGTCGGTGCCCTGTCCTAAGCAGCAACAGCGGGATCATCACGAGTCACGCGGGGGCGCCCACACAAAGCAGGCATCTAAGGTAAAGTCATGATAACAAGGCCGAGAATAACGAACAGTTGAAGTGATGCAGATGGAAATACGTTAGCTGTTAATATTGTAGCCGACCAATCAGGTCGCAGATAATAAAAAAAGGCAGGGAGGACAAGATGCATTCATCACAGCAGTCTTTCTTTACACCGTGTGTCAGTGTCAACCCCATAGATCGTTGGCACTGCATGCAGCAGGCAGTGGGTGATAACGGGTCGAGGAATCGCCAATCCTTTACCGATGCCCTAGCGTGCGCTACAGACAACTTTAATAGGAAAAGTGCTGCGCTCACAGCGGCCTGTGTCCGGTGCAACGTGCCTATACAAAAAATTGCCTTCTTAGGTCTAACACCACGTCATAGACAGTAAAATGCAAGTAATTGTGCTACATCAGCTGCTGACGAAAGTAGACATGTTGATTCGCCAAGCTGCATTGCTGCAATTTGTCCTACATGCTTTACGTAGCCGCAAAACATTGTGTTATGTATCCTGATATTACTGCAAAGCAGTATATGTCAAACTCGCCAGGTATTATTCGGGTGTCATCGATTTACTCGACTCCGTCAGGGGCTCCTCCTCGCCACCACTGACACCTCTTTCACAACTATTTCGCCCTCCCCTTTCGCAAGTTGCGCAGTCGGCCGATAAAGGCAGTACTGCGGTTACCAGATGATTGCGAAAAATAAACAGAAGCACGGATGGCCGTAAAAGATGCACTGACGATTACTACACTCTTTATTATGAAATGTGTGCGCACCGAGAGCTGCAGTCTTCTCGGTCACGGCGCATTTCTGCTGCGTCTCAGGAAGTATTCACGTGAGCACTGAACGTACGGCGGCGTGCGCTACTCTGCTGCTACCTCGTAGTGCGCCACCGCCGGCGGCCAGCAGTTTGCAAATCGGGTTTGAACCTCCAGCGCAAATGTCACCTGGTTAGTATTAGCCCCGCTCAAGGCAACAGCGAGCATGTTGTTGCATATCGTGTTTGAACCTCCCGCGCAAGCTTAACGTGGTTTGGATTAGCGGAGAATAGAACAGCGTCTGGAGAAAGTTTCAGGGGCAGGGCGCTCCTTCGTTGCGAAGCATGAGACATCTGTGAGGGAAAGGCAGTGAGAGAGAATGCGCCGTAGCCGCCCGTGGCGTGCTCCACTTCACCCTTCGCTAGAGGCTCGTCTCCGTTTTCTATATTTCGTCGCTGCTGCGTTCGCTCACTAGGTTGCGCGGACATAAAAAGTCGTTGCTCCCGCAAAGCCCAGGTAACGCCTCTCAAAGGGCTGCCCCCTAAGAACGATCGGAACCCGCCGTCGCCGTTTCTGCTCAAATTCACTTCGCCAAGTAGCTGCAAATCCCTCCCGGTAGAAGCGAAACTTCCACAGTTGGAACGCCGGCTTGGGCCCATATTTCTTTTTCAGCTTCGAAAGACTTCCAAGAGACATTTTCGCCGGTGTCTTTCACGCCTAAGTATGCGCCATCACCGGATTCCGGTTTTCGCGTGCACTGTTTGCGGGTACAAAAAGGGGGCGTGCACGCACAGCTATGCTTCATGCCGCTACCCGATGAAATGCCGGTTGTTTTGGTGGGTGGTTTAGATGTCGAAATTACATGGCTCAATGCGGTTAGTCGCTGTCCTCCTTAATCGAGTGGTTCGGGTGTGGGTTGATGTGTTACACAGACATCTCACACACACAGTAAGATGCGTACGAGGGGGAAGGAAAACGGGCAACCGCATGTTTGTACACGAGATAGAGCTCAAGGGCTTCCAAAGTTTAAATCGCTATGGGACGGCTGCATGCCGTTCGTTCAGAGGAAGAGCAAGCATTAAAGCATTGGCACGAACAGAAGCGCGAATGGGCGCAAAAACAACGGAAAGCTGCCGGCGCCGCCGTTACCGCCTCAAGTTCAGGTAATCCAGTAGCGGTGAATACCTCCCGGATGAACAGACTTGCCCGCTTGGAACGCCGGCGTGAGCCAATATCACTTCTGCGGAGGGCTTTCAGGGGATATTTTCAACGGCATCTGTCACTTCTAAGCACGCGCACATTGCCGATTGCCGGTTTATGCGTGCACAGGTTTGTAGTGGGGACTGATGGGAGGGAGAAGGGGGTGCGGGCACGTGCAGCTATAGGTTTCATGCCTGTACTGATGGATGGTATGTCCGTTGTGCTGGTGCGAGGCTTAAACGCGGATGTTAAACGGCCCAATGGGACCTGTCCGAAATGGTAGAGCGGATTGGGTTTGTGGGTTAGGCAATGTTTAGACTACCGACGTAAAAGTCGTATCGTGACCTATGGACACAAAAAAATGGCATGTCACGCAGTTCGGTTTACTGAGACGTGAAATGACGTCATTCTTTAAAGTTATTACGACAGTTGCGGCAACAGTCTGAACCCGGCCTTGCACAAACAGTAAGATGCATACGACGCGGCAGGGACATAGGCAGTTCCATGTATATCTGCAAGAACAAAGCTTGGATCCTTCAAAGATTCATTCAGCAAATTGTCTAGGAAGTATGTTCCATCCCAAATTGTAAACGTGCTTTGTTTCGTGCATTCAGTTGACTGCGTCCAGCTTTGCAGGTCATCCTTTTTCACAGAGTGGAAGGGCACTAATTTGTTTTCAGAAGTGAGGCAAGCTCCAGATACGGGGAAAAATCGCATGGCATTTGAGCGTCTGTGGTGACGTGGAGGGCGTTCATCCACTGTGTAGGTCTCGGCTAGTGCTTTCTACGTTTCCAAGCCGTCCTGGGAGGCTTATCTTACGCATTTTAAAGCCGACAACATGGGAGAAGTGCGGTATGATGAATATTGAGATATAGAGAATGCCCATCCAACGGTAACGTCGGATGTCAAGCATGTTGTTTTACAGAACCGGAACCGAAACTTCTTTGAATGCTAATCTTGGACATCGTGCAATTACGGTGCATCTTGACCTACCAGGAAATTACAGAGCACCACTGACTCGGTCGCAGAACACTTCCGTTGCCTGACCCACAATTAACAAAGACACAGGAAACTACACTCAGACTTGTGCAAACAAACACGTATCCCCATCCAACACTGATGCACCTTATGTTCCCAAGTCAACACGAAGCCCAATGCAAATTCTGTACGCAATCAGTGACACTAAAGCAAATTATCCTTGAATGCATTCATAACCCTGATTTGCCACCTCCACCCCTTACTCATTCACCCGAGCAGTGGGAGACGCTGCTGTCCAGCTCCCTCCTTTGCTATCAGCTCCTGCTGGTTGGGAGAGCGGTAGCATCAAGGACGGCACATGGCTACCTGTAACAAGGCTCCACTCCCACAAGGGTCTGCCAAATAAAGAGGTATTTTCTCTCTCTCTCTCTCTCCTCCCGACGACACAGCGTTTAGGTGGTGCGGGCGCTGCAAACTGCGCATGGTGGTTTTCTTTCTTTCTGTCTTAATAAATAATTACCGACTTACCAAACGGATAAAGAATGAAAAGTGTGGTAATTTGATCCAGTATACGCAGTGCAAGCAAAAACGGGAGCGTTGCAAATACACTTCAGGGTCCCTTTAGGCGCTACGTATTAGTAGACACCTACCTGAATTTACGTAGATTTTTCTGCGTCATTTAGCACCCTCCCAACGGGTGAAGTGGCAGTGATAAAAAAAAACAAAGAGGCCGGCCAATGAGACGTGGCAGAGAGATTGGCACCGGCGGTTGCATTCCGTTGTAGTAGGTTCGGCTCCTAGGCACAAAAAAATGGTGGCCATGACTGCTCTCCTCGGCCTGCAAAAAGACACAAAAAATAGCGGAAACAGTCAATACAACATATTTTCGAAGGCAGGAAAACCAAGCATCGATAAACGAAGTAATTAGTGGAAACATCTTAATTCTCGTAATTCTATGCTCACGCCAGCCAAACGCTGTCTGGTATGTTCGGATGCGAACAGCAACAAAGGAGAACAAGGGAAGAACGTGGTGCTCACAATTTCTGGTGCGCTACAAGAGCCCGGCTGTCGTTTGTGCGCGTCAAAATGCCGTCCCCGCACCAAGAATCACCTGACGGTCTCGCCGCTGCCATCATTCTGCAAAGGAAGTCAGTATTCCAAAAGTGAACAAATAGTACAAATGACTTTAAATAATGCGAAGCCCTGGGGGACTTCGTAAGAATTAAATGAAATTGCGAATATAACCCGGATGAGACCGAGCAAACAACCGGTCACCACTTCCGATTCGGAAAATTTCTACAGAAGGGGTCAAGCACTGCTACCGTTGAACATGGCTTGCAAAATGCACAAAGAAAACGTATAACAAAAAGTATGCTTACGCTCTCCGTCGGTGCTGGGGAGACCGGCTGCTGCTGTCCGAAGTAGAAATGTGTTCCACGGAACAGGTAGTAACCGAAGGACTCTGCGCACTCCCGACACTAGAAAAATGACAATAAAACAACCTAATAAATATTAAGAACACACTCTGATGGTGTGGCGCATGACGCGTAATAACTACAAGCGGCGCTTTTACGAAGAGCTGAGAAGAGCTCTGGAAGTCACGCGCTCTTTCGTACTTTGGCGGAGCCATGGTCACCGGACAAGGTTCAGGATGCGTAGTGTTCAGAGTACTGGCGTTTTCAAAATTTTAACAGGCTGGTCAGTGCCCTACAGCATTTTGAATGGCCATCCCGCATGTATCTCGGCCAATCGGGTGCTGCCGACCCTATAGAGGGATAACCTTGTATGCGTACCCTCCCCTGTTCAAGAGGGCGGTGCAAAGTGCCATTGTTTCCCCTCTCTTATTAATCACCATTCGGGAAGTAACAAGGTTGCAAATGCCGTCTTATTTGGCGACCACTTCCAAGTAGTCCTTCGTTCACCAAAAACTCTCTGTTTAACACATGGTTTCGAAAAAAATATGGTTGCTCTCGTGCCTTATGTTTAATATTTCATATTACCTAAAAATTCCAGTGTGGTATGTAACGATTCTCCCACTACTACCACAATCTCAATCGATGTCGCTGAAGAAATAGCCATTGCCCTGGCCGCCACTTCCCGTCCTGAAACAGTTATTATGCTCATGGCTTCGCTGACAGCCAGCCCAAACTACCAGACTGGCCGCATTTCATTATCAGCCATACTCATCCTCAAAAACTGCTCGACAACCCCTGATATCCGCATCGTAGGGCTCGTGGACACGACGCCATTTCTGGCAATGACACGGCTCATGCCGTGGCTCGCGATTTCATACACCGAGCCATTGCCGACGGTGGCCAATGTCGAACCCCTCCAGATCAACCCCCTCCCTCCTACTCAGCGGCTACACAGACAATCTCTCCCACTACAAGCAAACTCGACGCAGCCTTCAATTCCACCATCACGCTGGCGCTACGCTGAAGCTGCAACTTGGCGGCGTCTCCAGACGAATACCTACCCACATAACACCCACCTCCACCTCATCTTCCCCACCCGACAACCTTCCCTCTGCGCTTACTGTTCCCAGCCTGGCACCCTCTACCATATCATATGGGAGTGCCAAGGAGCCCCAGACCTGCCCCCCCTTCCCAACCCACCTTCGAGCAGTGGAGGACATGCCTGGCCAGCCCAGACCCGGAAATCTAGCGTAAACTGGTGACCCGAGCACGGGCGGCCAGCCGAAGTCAAGACATCCCGGACTAGGGTCGCCTTCCACGGGGCGAGGCCCAGGCATCAGCCTCTGCTCGATAAATAAAAATATTCATTCTCTCTCTCTCTCTATCTCTCTCTCTCTCTCTCTCCTCTCTCTCTCTCTCTCTCTCTCTCTCTCTCTCTCTCAATTTGGAATAAGGATGATGTCGTAATCTCAGAGGCTTACGAAATCATCCTCTACGCGCCCTCTTAAATGCAGGGATGTCCAAATTTTATCTCCTAAGCACAAATGACAACGAAAAAAATTATCCGAAACAAAGTCGATTTACTTACCCCTGTAGGATTAAATGAGAAAGTTATCGAAGTCACCAAAATATTCTCGGTGAAAAGTTGTGGTGTCTTAACCCCCTTGAAATGCGAAGGTAGGAACGGGAATTTTAAGGTGCAAATATTAAAGTTTATCTTATTGACTCAGGTTGACACCACGTAGGAAGAAATAGACTGATAGAATGATTTTGTGACCATATAAAATGCCTTTTCCTATTTTTCGTTCACGTTGCTTTGGGCAGCTTAGTTAAATTTCAGATGTAAATTACCCAAATACATTGTCAGGGCTGCTTTGTGTACTGAAAGGAATACCACGGGCATGTCTAGGTGCACAAGTCAACTAGGGCAAGTCGCCATATGCTATGTGCTGCAAGGGTAGTAGCAACCGACAGCAAGTTGAAAGTCGACTCATGGTAGGAATTCGCCGTTTTCTTCATACATGAGTACCCCGAAGACCCAAATTCTAACCGACGAGAAGGCTCCAATAACATGACGAGAATGTGGATGGAAGGTATAAAAGGTACCCGAGCAGTGGCGCATCCAGAATTATTCTTTGGGCTATGTGATGTTCCACCGAATTCCAATCAATAAAAGGAAGAATTTATTGCGCACGAACAATGCCTCACTCTTTATTGTTTAATAAATCGGCAGCCTTCTTGTATTAGTTTTTTTACACGTTCATATATCGGACCATGTGTAAGGTCCATGGGCGGAAAAAAGGTTGAAAGGTTGGTGGTGGCAAAAGCAGCAATCGAAAAAATGTCGAGGGCTGTTCGGACACAGAACATCCCCCTCTTTCCCCTGGCTACACTCCTGAGCTGAAGTAGTCTCTCCAATTAAATTCTTCTGCAACTTCACTTCACACAGCAACAAGAGCCAAAAACGAACTTGGTATCGGGAGAAATCTATATTTTTGTGTTTCATTGTGTTCTGGGTCTTTGGAGTATTTTCGGGTTGATCCCGCTTGAAATACCTGACAAGAAATATCGACAGGCGTGGCTGGATACAGAAAAAACAATGCCGTTGCTGTGGTAGGTTTGCCTCCACTCGATGCTTCCCCCGCACACGTCCGAAAAAATGTGCATTGGAGGCTCGAATCACGATAGATTAAATGTTAGGCTCCGGGATCAGCAAGTCGAGTAAAACTTGATGCAATGTCCGAAATTAACTGCTGATTGTATTGTATTTTAAAACTTCCCCTGCCATCTTGTTCCACCACCAAAAAGGAAACACGAAACGATTCACACGCAATAGCCTTGACATTTTGTCGGCTATGGCTATATAATTTCGGGTTTGCTCTCACCCTTTATTGGGTGCTGGGCCCTTTTACGAATTTTTTAGTCTACCGTAAAAGTGTGAATGCTCAGAAAAGGATGGCTTCGCTTGGCATATGAACGCCAGGGCACACACACTGTCTGTCCACTACACATCCTCTGAGGCGGCGCGGATTATGAAGCCACGTGATTAGAAATAACGCGATTATGTTGCGCGTATTCATGGTACTACAGATAACGCAACACAAAACTTCTCTTGTCTGTAGTTAATGTATACTGCCCTCCTCACCAACACTAAGTGGAAGAAAAACAAAGGTCGAATTCCTTCCCTTCCACTTCTCCGAAAAGTTTTGATAAACAGCAAGTGCGAAAGAATGTAATCAGTTGTCTAAATAAAAACAGTAATGCGCGGTGGAGGAAATAAGCATCATCTTACAAAGGGTCAAATTACAAAGACCACCTTTAAATACGTGACAATAATAGGAATAAAGTCAGTGTTGTTTGTACTCACCCATGATATATGGCCAATGCAAACCAAAATACAGCCTTAGTTTTAAGCAAGCGAGCACACAAAAATTTTTGGCAACGATTTTGCTAGCACACTTTGTAAAAATGTTCGCAGAAAAGGGTCATTCGTATCCCGTAAGAACAAAAACCGATTAACAAGCCTGGCGAATGTAAACGTGACACAAACCAACCCCGCCCTCCTTAACTCGCCGGAAAATATTGGTTCTGCTTGAACTCTCCCAAACTGAGACCAAATGAACACGGCAAACACATGATGTATTTTCTGAACTTGAACTCTCGAACAATGAACGACTTGCATCACGTACCACATCTTTGCTACCAGAAAAAGGTTGCAAACTGTGGCACGTGCAAAAACAGACAAAGCTCGACCTCCCCACCTAGTTGTCTTTTCGCGCAGTCTCAACGTTTCGGATTCCCAGTAATCGCGGCTATCCTGATAGCTGTCCAGGGGAACTCCGAGATAACGCACTGGTGGGCGTCACCACACACATTTCAAGAACTGATGGTGCTGCCGCCCACTCCCCATGAAAAAAAAACCCACACACTTCGCCCAATTAACAGAAATCTTTGTAACGCGAAAAACATTTTTTGTTATCTATATTGCTTTGCTGATGCTCTCCTTGTCCTCACAAAATACAGCCACGTCATCCGGATATGTTAATAGCCTGACCTCACTCGAGTGGAGACGAAAACCGCGCAAACCATCATCATTGATTATGCGCAAACAAAAAGGTTCCAAAAAATGCAAAACAACAAGGGAATGGAAGGGCATCCCTGTCTCACAGAAGATAAAACTGGAATAATTTTGGATACATGCTTGTTTACAATCAATTTTGTGAAACATTCACGATACTTCATACGTACACTCTCCTTCCCAACATCGCCAACATAAACATAGTCCAGAATGCGTGTCTAGTCCAGATTTCATGACACGCTTTATCGAAGGCCTTCTCATAATCAATCTGAAGCATTGCTACTCTTCTACAGAATACATCACAACACTGTGAAAAACACTGCGTGCGACATGAACATTGTTTAGTATGCTTCTACTTCGTATACCGCATGTCTGATGCGGCCCTACTTGTGTGGTTATTATTTGCTCTAATCTATTCGCTATAATCTTCATCAGTACTTTGTAGTCTGTATTGGCTAAGGTGATTGGCCTGTAGCCAGTTACGGACTGAAGTTTTGCCCTGTCGTCTGATTTTGAGATTAAGAGAGTACACGTTCGCGAAAAAGAAAGCGGCAGAGCACCCGCCTCGAATGCTTCACATTACACTCTATACAAAAATGGTGCTAAGATGTTTGAAAACCTCTTGTAAAAAACGGCACCCAAGCCATCCGGGCCAGGAGACTTGCCTTCCTTTAAATTGCCTATGGCTCTCTCTACTTCGCCTAACGTTATGGGTTCTTCTAACGTATTTTTAGCATCGTCATCCAGACGTGGCATGAAGCGAAGGGTCTTGTTTGAAGTCGTCAATGTTAGGAACGGCAGGACTGAAGAGTGTAGTGTAATGTTGTACAAAAGAATCTTCTATGACCTTTTTATCTCGGATAAGCTCGCCGCCTACCAGTATTTTATTAATCGTGTTGGTTTTAGCGTATCGTGCCTCATCACTTAACGCTCGTTTCGTGGGCGCTTCGCCCGCCAGATAGTGTTCGGATCGCGCTTGCACGGTCGCCCCCCTATATTTTTGCTTATGTGTTGCTTCTAGCTTGTTCTTTATTGTCCTTATGTCATCCCGGAAGGCGCCAGGTGTTTCGCATTCCAGCCTGAGCATATCCCTCAAATTACACTTCAGGTTACTTTCGGTTTCCTTCTCTTTCTTTCTGAGTACAGTCCCCCTCTCTATGGCGGTAAGCTTACACTCCTGCTTGAACAATTCCCACTTTTCTCCCGAACTTATACCTTCTGCGTTTGTGTGTTTACAAAAAGCTTCTTTTACTGACTCCACTAAAGTCTCATCATCCAACAGCTTTATGCTTCACTTCCACAACTCCCATGTAAAGTTATTATACCCTCCTCTCTTTTCTCCCATGGAAAAAGAAACAATACAATGATCACTGAAAGAAACGCCGTCTACGCAATATTTTTGGCATGGGAAGCTAGATCGCAAGAAACGTAACCCCTATCTAATCGCGCGTGGCTCGCTCCCTGAAAATGCGTAAACCTCAGCACGTTTTCATTTCCTGCGCAGTGTGCAACATCGGACAGTTCACACTCTTCAATAATTCACAAAGAATTTTCGCACTCTTATCCGCTCCCCGCCGTGGTCCATTGATGTCCCTTCCCTCGCAAACACAATTTGTTTGCGAGGGAAGGCATGGGAACAATGGAAGGGAAGGGAAGGGAAGAGAACATTGCATCGGCACTCAACAAACACAGTTTGTTGAGTGCCGATGCAATGTCGTGTACTGTATTCATTTTAAATGCAAAAGAAAGTACATCTGGCAAACAGGGCGATCCCTCAATTAGCGCTTTCGCGAACATCGGCTCCCTCAAAGGCACGCCCACGTCACATTTATCATCGCATTGTAAGAGTTGCGGATGCTATCCCTTGTTTAATGCTACTACAGTTTTGATGACTCACAAAGATAGGAGAACAAGGGAGATAGCTGAGGCCTTTCATGTGAAAAAGAATTCATATGATTGTATTAATTTCCCGTCCATATCTTGACTGAACTGCGAAGTAGCCTCTATTGACAGTTGCAGCCTATCTAGACATGGGAGACATACTTCAAGATTGTTGTGATCAGACACGATCTTATATATTTTTTCGCGGTGTAATAAACATTTCAGTTGTTAGTCAGGGCTCGTGTTGTTGTCCGCTTTTTTCTGTCCTGGTTTTTTGCGCGCTGTTTCACCACTATGAATCATTACCATAGCTGCCTCGTGGGAAAGCGCCACGGAAGAGCCGGTTTGCGACGAGGCAGCTACGGTTTGTACATTATGTGAAGCTCAAGTTCTTCTGAGATTCATTCAGCTAAATAACTAGGAAGTATGTTCAATACCACGTTGCAACGAAACGTGTTTTCTGTTTCGCGGACACCTTGGACTGCGCCCCGGTTAACGACGTCAGTGGCTGTTAGTGGTTGTTATCGAAATAGCTGCAGGTGCATTAGAGCGGATATGAAAATTTACTGACGCTGCCGAGATAATCGATAAAGTCGACGGGTAAGCTATAAAGTGGATAACAGAAGAGCGAGGAATTGGGATGGTGGGCTGTTTGGCCGCTGGTGTTAAGAAATTAGGGTGACCAATAGGACCATTCACAAGACGTTGCACCTTCATGAGCAATACGACAAAACATTTTACTGTTTTAAGAACGAACTATCTGCAACGTTGGTGCAAAGCAGAGCTCCCAGATCGTGCGTGTGCACTCAAATTATTCAGTGAGTACAAAACATATCTACATATTGTTTGTTTAGTTACGCCAGAGTAAAATTCCTTGTGGCACTTAAGCCTACTTACGCGCTTCGAAGTCGAGAACGCGGCGCCGTGGATTTATCCGCAACTCCCTCCAGCATTTTCTTCGCCTTAGTCTTTGTCTTTTGGCGCAAATTACTTCGAAAAGATTTATTTCTTCTGTGATGTAACTTCAGCTTCTTGCATCGCTCGGCAGGCACTTGTAAACAACTCTTACCTTTACCGTTTATAGTTCTGTGCATTTTACAAATCAAGCATTGTAAATCGTTAAAACCAAGGAACCGTAAGAACGTTTTGCACAGGTTGAACTATCCCAGCCATCAGCGGCAAAACCAGAAATTTGCGATCGCTTTTCTTGACATAGATGCAGTCACTAGTCCTAACATGTTCTTTGGGATTTGGGGGACGCTTACTGCACACGTGTTATTCAAGAAATACTCGGTTGAGCTGCTCAAAGCATTTCACTGGAAAAGTTCACGAAAGCTTCCATTCACCCGCAAGACTTCAATGGTGAAGCTAAGTAGATGATCATTGACTAATAGAGCGTTTTAATGTCATTGTGGTGTCGTGGGTGATGTCGGCGGCATATCATTTCAATGACGTTATGTTGAGCAGGGCTAGTGTGAGCTCGTCGTTATGATCGAAGTTTTTGTGCGGCACTCTGCAAGCGCAACTTATCGTCTCCAGCGGACGCTTTGCACGCAGAGCCTCTCGAAGCACGCCCTCTTCTTCGGCCGTCCGGTCCATGTGGAGTCAATGATCACATACAGCAGCTTCGAAATTCAAGTCGTGGCTCTTAAGGTACGGAGCGCATGCTCATGACGACACGAGGAGGAACGTACGAGGGGCGCACGCTATAACACGTCTTTGTCGTTCCGAACAAATGTTGCCACGTTTCTATAGTGAAATAATCTAGCTCAGTGTAACGATACGGCGAACGCTGCAGTTTTTTTTTTGGCCAATGTTGGTCAACCTCCCGAAGTGTGTGCGTTAAGCACGAAGAACGTGCACTCGAGGATCGAGTATCATACTAAAATATAATAGAGGGAAATCTGGCGCTGCAATCGAAGGCCGTCGTGGGCGCCGCCATTGCAGCTAGGGGCGTTCTTCTCCTACTTGGTTTGGCTAGCCACATGGCTTCAATTTGGTCTCCAAGCCAAAATCGACAGAAAAGGGTAACAACGTTTTCTTGTTTATCTTGCATGGAGCTTCTAAATAATCCCTGACAATTAAATCTTTTTGGAGTTTCAATTTTGTAATAAAAAGCAAATTTTATTATTCCTTTAAAGAAATACTGCTACGTTTTTGAACAACTTTCCAACCTGTCCAGGAGCCGTGCCAAGGACCAGTGGATTGTGCGTGTCCGGTACATGACGGAGCGCTCGCTGAAGCATGGCTCGCCTAGATAGTGGCACCACATATCCCTCCAATATATATCAGTGGGCATGCATGCACTTTCGCTTGGCATTCGTTTTATATGGTTAACTGGGGAAACCATAGAGAACCGGTTTTCTCTACAGCTTCGCTGTCAAAAACTAAACATTCTATACAATATATACTTCATACTTCCTCCCCCCGGCACTCCTGAGGCTGCGGCCGAGTTTTTCCACTTGATATCTTTTTATTTCGGTAATATATTTCATACTGCGTATAGCCGATCAAGCCGAGAATGCAGGACCCAGGCGTCCGGTTCTCGTGGTGACCATCCAACACTCTCTGAGCGAGGCAGTGGGCGCAGCTTCGTCACTCTCTTTATCCGCTATCGCCCCCTGCCTGCGCCCATGTCATTCTAACACACTTCCCCCCCTCCCAGGCCAGGAAGGATAAGTGCTGGCCCTAACGTTTATCCTTTAAATAAGGTTCCTTATTTCTATGAAAGTGTTTAGGTGGAAAATTCTGTCGGAGAATTGCATCGGCGTTGGTAGAGCGGGAAGCCAGGGTAGCCGGGGAGCCGGAAAGCCTGGGAATCCGGGAAGCCCGGGAAGCCGGGAAGCCGGGAACCGGGAAGCCAGGAAGCCGGGAAGCCGGGTAGCCTGGAAAGCCGGAAGCCTGTAAGCTGATTTTTCGCAGTGGTAACGCCGACCTGCTCGTGCGTTGTGACCCGGACGCGGGAGAATCGAAGATGGGGAGAGTAGTACGACCTTTTCTCAATGAGTGGGAAAAACCACGAAGAACGCCGAGAACAAAAGTGGTATATGCCTGTGTCACGCCACCGAGATTCACTTCGTTGCTGCTGAGTCCATCCTTGTATAGCACGCTTCGTGACGATGACGCAGAGAGAAACCGCGGTGGTTCATTAATGGCGCATGTCGTCAGCTCTACAGTTGATGGAATAGGACCACGGCAGTTCGTACACTGGGACGAAGTTCGCTGCACGAGCCTCATTGCTTGTTCTTCCAGCCTGCCTGCGGGAGGACGACGCGCAGTCTCCCACTGCTTCCCGCGTTTTACAGGCAGTCAGGCGCAGGTAGCTGGAGGAAGACTCTGAGGGCGTGCCTGTCGCGGCCAAGAGTTGCACTTGAGATACTGCGAAGTTCGACTTTTCAGTCCGGGCACTTGGTGGTGTTTGTGAGAATCACTTCGGTTAGAGCGGTCCTGTAAGTACTCACTATTCCAAGAACCATATTGCCAGAACTGGTGGCTCTACAAAAACGCCTGCTGGGACGCCACCCTCCACTTTGCAGAGGGCGGATGCCTTGGTTGTGGATGCGGCTTCCTGAGCCCCTAAGCAATTCTTCTGATTACGTCGACTTCGTGCTTCATTCAGAAATGAAGCTTGCTGCTACTTCGGGCACTAGCGTCTTTGCTGTTTCTAGTGATGCAGTCTCTTCAATCAGTTCTGACAGCATGACGCAATATGTGGCCAAAGATGAAATCGCAACTTCAGGACTCTCACATTTCTTCTTCGTAAACGTATATTCCTGGCTTTTCCTATTATTGGCGTTCTCTCTAGCAACATTCATAGCAACTGCTGTTCGCAGCTGGTCATCACCGCTAAACGCAGCCGTCTTGGGGTCAGGGACATCCAGGGAGCTCGTTACAGCTCCAACCTCCGCAACGAATGCAAGGGTAACTTCGGCACGTCCGCACTGGCGTGCAGTCTTGGCTTCTTTTTCGGGAGCGGAGCCTCGCATTCCTATGCTCTCCTTCCTGATGTCAGTGCCGTGGACATGAGAGTTTATCTGTTGCGATGTCGCCGAGGGAGGTTTCCTCATGGGACCGGGTCAAAGCGCTAAATTCCGCCGAAGTATCGTCTGTGCGATTGGTGTGGGTGTCCTGAAGAATCCAGCCGAGAAGTGATTCGACGGCAGTGAGGTGCGGAGTCGGCCATAAAATTTGACCCCAAGTGATTTGCCAATAGTAGTCGGATCCAATTAAAGCGCTGATATGGTCTTCCATGTACGCTGAGCCTAGATGAGCATGAGCGGCGGAAAGACCATGGTCGTCCACCATTCTGAGCGGGTTATCGGTGATTGAAGGACTCGTAATTGCGCAGGTGCTTTGCACTTCCACGGCGTCCATGGCCACTTGCTTTCCGTTATTCTGGGTGGCCACAGGGACTGAAACACGATGACAGTTCTGAGCTGTAGCAGGGTGGCTCTTGCCGAAGGTAACTAGTTTGAGTTCTTCGAAGACTTCAACGGAGCAGCCCCGAGCCCGCAAAACGTCCCGCCACACGAATGCCCTCTGATTTTCAGTATCTAAGAGAACCCTTGCCAGCAGCTGACCGTTCGAACCGGTCGCCCACGCGCGGCAAGTCTGTAAGGAGACTGGAGTGGGCCCTGTGATGCGGGTTTAGGCTGTGATCACTGAGGATGCCGAGTCACATTGTGTAGGCACGGCGGGAGGGCCCACTTGACCAGTGAATTGGGAGGGTCTGGTAGCTTTCACTGGATCGTGCTGAGCCACGTCGCACAGCCATTTGAGATGGCGGTGCGAACAGCGGCTGCAAGACAATGTTCTAACAGCCTGGCAGGTACGTGCATAATGATTTCGGTTGCCGCGCCTGAAGCAATGTCGGCCTGCTTGAAGTCGCCATTGCTTCTCTTCTGTTGGTATATTCGCGGTTCATTCGGCTATCAAATGGCCTCGCCCGTCCGAAAGGGGGCAGCAGTCCCGGTGAGGAACAGAGGATGACTCGACACGTTGCGCTGAGGCCGATGGTGAGAAACATTCTTCGTGAGTGGTCTGCCACGTTGCTGGAGGGCGTCTAACCTTCGGGCCGGAGCTGTAAATGCGGCTTTTCTCCCGAAATTCAACCTGAATTCTGAGAAACTCCAAAATTTCCTGGACTAGCTGGGCATCACCGGTCGCCTCATCTGCTACCTATTCTTTCATGCGTTTCCAGTCAAGAAAATCGATGTCACATGGCAACGCCTCTAGCAGGACACGATGAATTATCACAGCATACCGATCAGGCGCCACACCTAGTCCCTCCAATGAGCTTAGGCGGAAGGCGATCTCTTCATGCAAGCTCCGCAGCCTCTCGACGTCCGCAGAGGTCTTCACTGGAGTTATGGCGAGGAGGGCATCGATATGATCTGCCATACGTTGGGGCCGAAAACCCGCCCAGGCTCCAGGTTCCTCCCCTCATGCAGCATGAACGCCGACTTGGGGGGTGCCTGCGAAGACGGAGACGATTACGAAGACGATCGCCGCGCTTGACGCTCTGATCGAGGATCCCGCCGCCCCTGAGCACCGAATTCAGGGCTACGTCACCCCCCTTACCATGAAACAGGCCGAGCTGCGCGCACGCGACGCCAAGATTCAGGCTGAACTCGGGGACGAGGCTTTCCAAGGCGATTACGCCGCACCATGGGACTACGAGGACCGCATTTGCCAAATTCATTGCTTTGCCAAAACACTGCATTCATCAGTTTGCGCTGCAGCGTTCATAGCTACAGGGGCGAGCGGGAAGACTGAGTACAGACTGAGAAGACTGCGGGAAGACTGCGTGCAGTTTGCTACTCAGCATAAGGGGAATATAAATGTACAGATACACCCCGGATTCCCGAAGGAATCGGAGCAGGAGGCCATGATGTGGTCCTTGTATCCACGCCATGAAACCTGGCGGACGTCCGGGGTGCGGGCCGCAGGTGGCGATGTGCACAGCGCGTAGGCTTCGCAGAGCAGGGCAGCTCCACACCAGGTGCTCTGCTGTAGCCTGGTCAACTGGAGCGGGGAAAAAGGGACAGGTGGAGTTGAACGGGGCATGGTATTGAGAAAGCCAGGACCTCGTCACAGCTGGCTTGAGGGTGACTCCCAGGCGAAGACGTCTGAGCAGGACCTCATCTTGGCGAGACAACCCGCCAGGGAGATCTGTACCGCGCGGGGGTATGGGAGCGCGAGCGGTGCGCCGTAGACGTTGTTTTGCACTGGCAAAGCGAACACCGTTTGACGAAGGTGCAAGAGGAGCTTGATATTGCACACGCACGGGGTGTGTTTCCGCACCTGCAGCCCGCATTGCGGGGTGGCTATTCCGTTGGCGCCATGACACGCGCACACGACATGGATAAGCGTCCATTATGTCCTGGATTTCTAGCAGAAGTTCGTTGGATGTGAGAGTTTTACGAAGCTCTCGAACAGCTGCCGACGAATCAGTGTAAATTGTACACTGTGGTGAAGCGTGGTTGATTACCAACGATGTGTGTAGCAGAGCATCCCACACTCGACTACACGCCCATCTTGACTTCGGCATAAGACTGCGAGAGCCTGCCCAATTTACGGGTAGTTGTGCTGACAACCATGCCACATACTTTAGAGAGCACAACTTGCTCGCGTGTTGGTATGTTGAAATGCTCCCGTTGTCATGCATAGAAAATTTTCTCTCTGTATTTTCTTCTTCCGCTTTCAGTTGGAGTTGTGCAGCGAAGAAGGGTAAAAACTAAAGCCTTACACTCAACGTGAAAGCTGTCGGTAGAGCAGAGCAGTGATTCGCCATAGGGGATTTGGCGCAGTTATCCGGTCATTGCTTCAACCGCTCACACTCTTACCCGCCCTGTCTCGCTCCTGTCATTCATGAATTCAACACTTCAATTTTCTCGCCTTCGCAGCGATCGCGAACCCTCTGCCTGGAATAGCACGAACGAAAGTTCTGCTTTAGGGTGCAGCCCTTCGGTGGTGGTCTCTTGGCTGAGCCGCGTTGTCGGCGTAACCGAGTGAAGGATGGCAGGACCGGCGAGTGAAAGAAAAAGCGAACGATGAAAGAAACCAAGGGAAGAGAGCGTCGAGAAATTGCGAGGGGAGGGCAGTTCGCTGTGACGGCGCGAGCCAGAGCTCTCCCAAGTGCGCGGTGGGGATGGGAGCATAGAGTTTCATAGTAGTGTATACTAGAGGGACATCTGTCGCTGCAGTCGCGGTCCGCCATGGTTGGCGCCATTGCCGCTACCGACGCTCGTCGCCTACTTGGCTCATCTAGCCATATGGCTTCTTTTTTGTCTGGAAGGCAAAATAAAAAAAGGGTAAGATTTTTTATGGTTCATCGTTCATGAAGCTTGTACATAATCAGGGGCAAATTAATCTTTTTGTAGGTTCAATTTTGTAATAACAAAACAAATTTAATGAACCTTCTACAGTAATATTGTTGCGTTTTTGCAGCCAGAGCCAACTTTTCAGACTGTTCATGAACCATGCCAAGGACAAGCGGAACGTGCCCGCCCGGTTCATGACGGACCGCTCGCTGAAGTGCGGCTCCCCTAGATAGTGGCGCCAGATTTCTTTCTATATGAAACTCTATAGATGGGAAGGGGTAGTATGCCGTGCCCTCATGAAGGAATCGATGCCGTGACGCTTGGCGAAAATGTGAGTAAGGTGTGCACGTGACTATGATGTGCGTTCCCCTAAGACATAGGCCGCGGTTCCATCTTGAGACGCACTTCGCACCGACGCCGCAGAGGGTCATCATCGCTGCCATCGTGAAAACCCACGAGTGAGTGCTCCCTCAACGGCCTGCTGCTACACCCAAGTACCGCATTAGGGAGTATCGTAATCGCCAGTCCATTTTTTGCGCTTGATTTCATCTCGCAAGTACTGGTGTCTTGCTGCTGCTTTCTGAATTCGTCATTTTTCTTCGTCCGCGGCCACTTTTTGCGCTTACTAACACAAAAGCAACGGCAACGAGCATGCCGAATAAATTAAACCCGGGGACTACCGGTTAAGTCCATGCACTTTGCCTTAAACGTACCTGCAGTTTTCTTTGCGGTATCTTACGAGGACATGTATGACCATTGCAAGCGGTTCCAAGGTTTCGAACGGTTGTGCTTATATAAGCCGCCTATTCAGGTATCCTCTTCACGTTTGGCCGGAAAGGTGAATCGAGGGTCGAGCGGGCGTCTTTTTGAAGTCTTGTTTAAAGGAGCCATGAAGAGAAAATACAACTTCGTTTAATTTTGAAAGAATTAGGATTCAGTATCTCACTCAGCTCCATTAGAGCCACAAAAGATGTTTTTTCAACGGAAAAAAAAAGCAAGAATTATTTAAAACTTTCAAATTTTGCGCCACAGTGACGTGTTATGAGCAAGAATGACGTCATACGGGCCAACAATAAAACATAATTTTCAGTGTGTTAACTGCACGTTAGCATTCAAGTGATGCGGTCAAATGGAACTAGAGGCCCCTTTACAGACGCCCAGTCATGTGTCGTCGCGACAGGTCAGTTAGGCGGCCGCCAATCGCACAAACAAGGTTCCGTGACGTCATAGAAAAGTTGCGGGAAATTCGCTAGGGGGTCGCCACGGCTTCATACGTTTTCTTTAATATCTCCGTTATTTGTTCGAAGATTGCGATGATATTGGTATCATTGTTATCGCGACTAAGCAGTCTTTCTAATAAACGCAACTTCTATTTTGTCTTCATGGCTCCTTTAAGTGTGTGACGCCGCGGGGCGGTGTTTGGGTCTGTTACGCCGCGTTGACTGCGGTGGCTAGATAGCGTGACAGTGGACGAGGTACGTCGACAAGACGGGCCCCTGAAGTTGTCTGCACTTAAAACAGCCTGAAGACAAAGCGTGATGGAAACGATCTATGAAGACTTGAAAAGGATGCCATGTATGCACTTGCCATGTGTTCCATCTCCGAACCCTGCGAATGAAAATGATTGCTTCGGGCGGCTTCGGGCGTAGGTTATTTTCTGAGAGCAGCGCAGTTGCGCGGTGTGAAATACTGGCCGTGTATCCTCCAACTTCGCCTCAAATGTCGTGGAAACACGACAGTCTTCTGCCGCCTCTGCAATGTAAATTCGTCTCTCCTCACCCGCGCCCACCTCTCGTGCTCTTCCGTGCCTTTCGATTCTCCCACCATAAACACGGAAGGGGTGTACTGAAATCAAGTCAATTATCCCAAGTTACACTAATGACACCATGTCCTGGAAGGCTTTGTTGTTGCAACTCTCCCTTGAGTTCCAGGCTCGTGGGAGCGTTTTTTTATTTATGGGCCAATATTATTTTCTCAGCACGTATTTTTATTTGATTTTACAATTATGACGCTTACATTTATTTTCAATTAAAAGAGCGCTGCGAAACAAAGTTTTATATTCATGTTTACATCGAAATATCCGTATGTTGTCTTCTTGCTGAACGATGTTCACAGGTATTAAGCATGTGTGGATATTTTGCTGTTCGGAAAGCTTTTGTCTAAGTAAACTTGTCCAAGTATTGAGTAAACTTTTTGTTTTCGGATGACTGAGTCGAGGAACATGTAAGACAAATACAAACATGATTTTTCTGATCATTGTCAATCTCTGGATGTATTTGGAAACATTGAAAAGAAAAGTTCGGTGTCGTGTGTGTGCAGCGTAAGATGTGTGTATAGTGAAATAACTGTTTTCTCAAAGACTGAGAGAGGTATAAACATGCGGACAGACAGACAGGCAGACAGACAGACAAACAGAAAGGCGGGCAGACAGAAAGGCGGGCAGGCAGGCAGGCAGGCAGACTAAAGTTTTCGGGTTAAGTACCCCAATGTAGTCTAAAGTCTGCAAAAACATCTGCATAGGAAACGATAAAAAAGAATGAGCATCGTTTTGCTTCTAGCAAATTCAATAGTTGGCGGCATTTCGCAGCCCGAAATTTCGGAGACAACGGTGATAAATTGGCTTGGTAACTGAGCTAGCGTCCTTTAATGTTATTGTTTGAGGGAAAAAGCCTTTAGAGCGGCTGGAAGAAGTTTGTAGTTAAGCACAGGTTGGCGTATAAATAATCAAGCCCAAAGGATCAGTACTTTCTTCTGACGCTGAAAACAACAAAAAATCAAATCACGGCAAGGTTATGAACTCAGTACCGGTGTGAGCGACAGCAGTAATGGAGTACGAGCCATTTTTATAGTGAAGCTTTCAATGTCTGAATCATCATCCGCAGCCTACCGAGTCAACACACGCTTCGCTTGGGCTCACTAAAACGTCTATTTGGTGTGGAAAACGTCCTATCTGGCTGACGAAATCACCAGCAATGCCTTTGTAACTTCACGCGCTTCACGCCAAGCCCACCCCCTACGTCAGCGGGACGGTGGTACGTAGATTACAGCCACAGAAAGTCCACCACGGTGGAGCCCACGCTACGCCAAGCGTTGCTGGTTCTAGCCAAACCAACCCAGTCAGGGCTTCGGCCCGACTACAACTTCATCGCCATGGCATCGCCGCCAGACCCCAACACTAACATGAACTTCGATCCCAACAGCGGCAGAGCCATACCAGCTCCCGGACCATGGCAGCAATACTACGAGACCGCAACGCCCGCAAGCAGCTGCCGACAACGCCGGCAGACACACGTCGGACACCCCCGCGTAGCACCCCACGACCACAGCTCCCGGACTCCGACTACAAGATAATCTACAGACCGCAAGCCGGGTTTCGCGTAGCTTCGTGGAGTGATCGCCAAGCTTGCGAGGGCATCCAGAAGGCAAGCAACATACCCTAAGCTGCATTCTACGCTCGTGTGGCTATCCAAACCCAAGCTGCCCAAAACCTAATCATTGCGAGTACCCCCGACGAAGCCTACGCGCTTGCACTGAACGAAATTACCTCTATACAACTTGGGGCAACAACACAAGAAGTACTGCCCTACTTGAAACCACTACCCTTCACCTCTCGAGGGGTAATAACGGGGCTCGATCACAACACCACCAACGAGCAGCTCCCCCACATCCTATCAGCAAATGGCCCACGTATACTGCACGCCCGAATGTTCGGAACATCCACATCAGCTCTAATCACATTTGAGGGTGTTCATGTCCCATTCTACATCAAGGCGTCTGGCCTATTAACTCGTTGTCGCCCTTACCGCCATACCATACAGTGCTGTACACTCTGCGGTGAACTTGGACACCGACCAGATGTCTGCCCCAATGCCGACGTCGCCATCTGCCAGCGATGCCACGTGCCTGACCCCCGACCAGACCATGACTGCAAGCCCATGTGCCAGCTCTGCGGACTCGATCACCTCTCGGCCAGCAGAGAATGCAAAAAGAAACTACGACCGCCGCCACCCACGGCCCAAGTACGGAACAAATTCCCCAACCAGAGCAGCCATCGACCTGCACCTAATTACAACAACAGCCAGCAGCAAAGGCAGACTGCCAACCAAACGAATACCACTCACCAAGTAAGCTGGTCAGCCATTCTTGCACCACCACTCACTGCTCGTACATCTTTTCCTCCCGTCCCCACAGCCGCTGCGCCTGCCGCAACCACTATCACACCACCCCGACACCAAGCAGAAAATGCAATGCTGAAACAACAGCTCGAACAGACAGCACAACACACCGTAACACTTCAAAGTCGCATCGAGCAGCTCCTCGCCCAAATGGAAGAAATAATTCGGCAGCAATCACTAAGCACCGCAACCCCCTAGCCTACAGAAACCCAGAAACAGGATCCTTAACCTCAGGCGCCTCAGTCACCAGCAGAAGCTTAGAGCCCTTGTCCGCCATCCCACACGCTGCTGCACCCGCATCAGTCGATCTCAGCCACTTAAGTTACAGCGCCTCATACGCGGCATTGGCGAACGCCTCGACTAACGCCTTAACTTGGATCAGAGGCTACACTTGCTGGAGGAAACTAAGAAGGACAAAAAGCTCGCAAGAAGCACATGAGGCGGCATTTACCCCCCGAACTGGGCGAAACATTATCTACCCTCTAATCCGACCATGACATGTACCAGAAAAGGCAACCCCCCGTTCCCGCTAACCCTGTGGCAATGGAACTGTCGGTAATACCGGAACAAGCAGTCTACACTTACCCACTACACGCAACAGCACAAACCCGACGTCATCGAATTGCATGAAACAGACTTTGACACTGTTACTCTGCGCGGCTACAATACACATGTCACCGGCCTTGGAGGAGGAGGAGGAGGAGGAGGATAAACATCTTTATTGTGTAGTAAATTTCTATGGCGTCTTCAGGAGGTGGAGTCCTAAGACCAGGACCCCATTTGCTTTGCCAGCCGCTACAGCCCGCTCCACCAGTCGAAGCTGGTCGGACAGGCATGAGCTGGACATGGCGCACCTCCAGAGCTCGGGAGAGTTGTACGGATTCGGTTTGGGGAGAGGGTGGGAGGGGCATCCACTAACCATGTGGAAAAGCGTAGTCAGCTCCACAGAAGGTTCAGCTAGGGGACGTAATTTGTTCGGCGTAGTGGCAGACTTTTTTTGGGTGAGGAAAGGTGTTTGTTTGCAAGGCATGGTAGTGGTGTGCCTGCTTTATAGATAGGTGTCGGTGGGGTGGGGGAAGGGTATTTTGGGCCAGACGTTGATGTTGGGTCATTTCTCTGTATGCCAGCAGGGGAGTATACCTCTCCAAGGCGGCGTCTTCACTCCTCGTGCGGGGTGTCATTTCTCGCGCAAGGTCGTGTTCCGTCTCGTTTCCTCTCACTCCCAGATGTGCTCAAGTCCATACGATCTGGATCTGTCGCTGCGGGGAATGGCGTAGTAGTAGTATTGCGCGGGCCGCAGTGTGCACCTTTCCGGCCTGGAAGTGCCGGCAGGTCCTGTTTGCTGTCCGTCACTACAGTAGTAGCCTTGGTTGAGGAGATGGCGAGTGCGATTGCCGCCTGTTCAGCTTCAGCTCGTGAGCGTGTTTTTATAGAGGCAGTGATAATCGGTCCTCCTTGGGCGTGGCTTACTGCCAGGGCGAACGCTGGGTAGGAGGGGTATGCCGCCGCGTCTGTGAAGACGGCATCAGCATCTTGACTGTACTGCCATGAGATGGCCTCTGCGCGAGCCTTGCGTCGTCCACTGTGGTGTTCCGGGTGCATGTTACGCGGTAACGGTCTAGTGTGCCGTTTCGTTACTGTTGCCATTTGATTTCTTAAAATGCCGAGACGGAAACCGCTGGTCGACCACTTTTCTATTTTTCTGGACGTATTTTTAAGAGCGGAGCTGTTTAGTAAATCAAAAGGCCATTGGTGGCGATGCTTCCAACACTGTTGGTTACCACAGGGGGAAGATACAAAGCAAGGATCACTGAAAAATACTGTATGCAAAGAATAGCAATGAACACATGGTAGGGTATCTAAAGAAATATAAATGTCCATCTAGCATAGCGTGAGAGGCCTGCCTGAAAATGTGTGAAACGATTTTGCAGTCGGACATTTTCTCGAATGTCCGAAGGTGAAAGACACGAACATTATCATCAGATGTTATTGCACTGCGGTCAGATCGCAGGTGCTCGCATGACCTGTCATGCGAGCGCCACTTAATGGCCTTCAGTGCTGAAGAGAGGTTTTAATGGTAGGAAACATATTTCTGTTAAAAGGTTGAGATGGTACATAAATAAGAAACCTCCATGAGTTTTCTGCGTTCATTAGGTCACGAACGATTAGGCACCATTTCTTATCAGTATACACGGCTGCTGATACTGACGGCGCCCTGGACAAAGGTGCTTAGGAAAATGAAAGTTTGTTTCCTTCCCTCCTTCAAACCTCCCCCTACCTTGTGGCCATATCCGTCAAAGTGGGTATGAGGCAGGAAAAAAAAGGAAAAACAACAACAACTTTTGTTGAAGGGCTTCCAACATGTCGGAAATATATCGGTGGTTGCGCTGTGAGTTGCTACTGTGGAACCTGGGTTCACATTCCGTCGCAACACACCTGTAGTTTTAAAGCGAAGCTATCTATGCGCAATGGATGGCAACACTGCTACAGCGCGCACTGTAGAAAAGCGAGTTTCCTTGACAATGATGATGATAGTGGGTGCTATGAAATATGTTTAAAACGCGAAGCTAGCTCTAGTCGCAAGCCAATGTCTTAAAAGTTCTAAATAAAACTCCGAAATTCAAATCGTTATGCCCGCGAAACTCACTGAAGGAAAGTTAACTTACAGAATAAATTTAGACATCAAGCACCCCAAGAAAAAATGGCCAGCTTGCCCAAGTTGCGCGAGGCTGGAGAAACTACAGAGCTTGGGATCAACACAGCTTCTCCCTACACTGACACCGCATTCCAGGACAGGGAGCCGAAAGAGCAAGTCTATGCACGTTCCTTGTATAGCGAGCGGCAACCCAGACTGTCACCATCGACATTACCAGCCGCCACTACGCCGTCGCCGCCGACCGATTCAAGCCTGTTTGCGCCACCTCCCTCTGACCAATGCAGAGTTTCTCTGTCTCAATGACCCTGTCCTAGAATTCCCAAGTTCAACCAATTAAAAAAGCCGCGTAGGCAGCAGAATGGCCTCTGGCTCCACGGCGAGGGAGCCCTGCCGCGACGGGCGTGCCCCGCATCCGCTGCGCGGAAGAGAGAGAGAGAGAGAGAGAGAGAGAAAAAAAACTTTTATTTGAACCATGGTTACTGATGGTTGGTGGCGGCTGGGCGGAGGCCAGCCGCGACTTCCGTAGCTCTGCGCACCAGGGCCTCTTAAATCTCCTGGCTAGAGCTACCCAACGCCTCTCTCCATAGCTCGCTGCTGGAGATTTGAGGGAAGGGGTCGTAAGGGCAAGCCCACATGGAATGCTCCAGAGTGGCACGTTGGCCGCATTGGGGACAGTTGGGAGACGGGAATGACGAGGGGTGGATGTGGTGCAGACGAGCTCTGCATGAGAAAGAGTCTGTCTGCAAGAGTCGCCAATAACGGGTTTGCTGCGCGGAAGGCGACGGGGCCGGAGGCATGAGATCCGCACGTGGCGCAAGCCAACGCGGAAGCTTTTACGCCGCCAGGCACTCCTTATGGGGCCAACTTACGGGCGCTCTGTATTTTTTTTTCCTAACGGCACTGCCCGGGCTTCGCTCAGGGAAGTTTTATTCTGGGTATTTCTGGTTACGTCGATGGGCCAGGCTCAGCTTTCCTGCTAAAAATTATTTCCGTGGTCGGAATCGAACCTGGGTACCATGCGCTATAAAGCCGCCGTCTGCACTAGCGCGCCATTCCGACAAGTTTGAAACAGTTTGGATTTCTGGCATTGACATTGATTCACGATCTGTTGAAGAAAACTTGGCGTTTTAAGCCTTTCTCTTGAGTAAGGCGTCTGAACTTTTATTTACTCTTTACCGCGGCGACCATATTCTTGACCGGACAACCAGGGTAGTTTCTGTGCTTTAGAAGGTTGGGTCAGGTTCAGGGAATTAGTGTGTCATATAGATAGTATCTTCTTATATCCTGCAGTGTGACAAATGGTGGTCGCTCTTTTTGCTCTTATATGGATTTCGGAAAAGAAGGCGGAGTCTCGCTCGTGGGCAATATTGTTGCCCGTAAATGTGGAGTCGGAGGCCTCCAGACGGCGTCAGAGTTCCTTTCTGGCGGCTGTTGCCAAAGAAGGAGGGGAGCTGGTGGTCGCCCCGCCGCCTGTAACGGCCTGGAAGCTCCGACAATTAACTTCTGGCTCCACTAGAATGATCGAACCTTGGTTGAGAAAAGTGCAGTGCAATTGAAAGGTTCTCAGCAGTATGTGTGGATGTTGTGTTTAATCAAGCATCGTTTTAAGAGATACTTTGGTAGTTACGACTAGAATTTTGCGCATTCCGCTTGATAGGAGCTTTTCTGTGTTTGGGTTACGTTCGAGCGGTTTCCGAAGATATCGTCATGGGCTTGTCTCACGTAGGAAAAACCGAAGAGCGTGTTCTTAAGTATTGGGCGAAACCGTGTTGCAGATTTTCAATCCTCGGGGAGGTCAGTATAGGCAGCAGGAGACGCTGAGTACGCGTTGTGTACATGTTTCATAATCCTAAGCTGCAACTTTTGCACAAGCCATTTGGAATGAAACTGGAAAGCTGCCGGTAGCCTGTAAGCAATGACGATGGGTTCGAACACAGCGAGGAAGACATGGTTCGCAACATGAATTTGTTCAAAATCGCCTTCTTGGTCGACGCCCAGGACCACAAGAAATGTAAATATGCTGGTGACAAGGATTACTAGAGTGGCATGAAATATTCCGAAACAACGAGTACCGATGAACAGTTGGCCGGAGGATAAGAAGAGGACGACAGGCATACATTTCACGTGAGTGAGCTTGCTTTTGAAGACGAGAAGAAAGACGTACGAATCTTGACGAGGACGAGACAATGAACATGCTCGACGTCATAGACCTGGAAGCCTTCCACGTCAGTTTTTGTCTAGAGCTAACGGTGACAGTCCTCAGCCCTACCGCCAACTTTGCTCTCAAAGTCTTCCTGGCATTCATTTCGGTGAGTTTCGTCCTTGCACACCGACGGCTGAAATAGCTACAGTCACTAGGATATTTTTCCTATAATTGGGGCAGGGTGCTGGGGTTTGCGTATTTTAATAGAATGGTAATAAATGGCGACTTTTCTGACCAGTAATGGTGCACTCGTAAAACGTTATTCTCTTTGTAATTAGCAAGCTGTTTTTACAGTGCATGGATGCTCTAAAATTATAAGAAGCAGCCTGTAACGAAAGCTTGGTAATTTGCTCTCTTCAGATGCTGCGATCTCATTTTTGAAGAATTCATTTGAAGCTCGAATCCTCATGCAAAAAACAACAAATATGGCCTGATCAGTGGCCTCCGTGTGAAGCGTGTAATAAGGAAGAATGTTGGCGCTCCTGGTGTTACTGAGCATTGAGTCCATTCGGCGCTTTTATTAATGCAAAAATAATCACTGCGCCCAGCAAAGATAGTCATGTAGCTGTTAGGCAAGCTATTTCCAACTTACCTTTGTTTCCCGTTTTCTCTGTATATTCCAGTATATCTTTCTCTTATTTCAATAACAGAAGATCTCGGTAAAGCTTACATGCCTTACCGCTTTCGCTTTAAAATTTCCCTTTACTTAACAATCAGTATTGTATCATTACTCCGATTCTTTATTGTTATATTTATTTAAATATATTAATATATTTGTTTGGTATAGTACCGTCATTGGCTAGAAATTTCTATTGTTTCTCACTCCTCACAAGTGACGACAAACATTAGATCGAATCCCCTTGCTTCGATGTAAATGCATTACTTAAACAACAAAGTTTTAGCCGCCCGTGCCACAAAACACCTGCCCTACTATACCACACCTACCCCTCCAGCTCTTCGCCATCCATCTGCCCCCGCCAATGTACCTCTCCACCTCTTGCAGTAAACTACAGCTGACCCTATCCGATTCTTACCATCATCGTCCCTTCCCCTCACTTCTGTATGTCTCTTCCTTACACACTACTCTCCTTCTCACCTTCCTCCTCCTGTGATTCTCTTCTTCTCTCTCTCTTCTCGTATCACCCTCAATTCTGCCTCCTGCCTCTTTCTGCGAGCATTTACTAGTTATGACTCTCCCCTCCAAATCACCCCTTCCATCTTCTGCACCCTATCATCTCTCACCAATACGTCGTTCCGAAATGGCAAGGTGGGCGAATCGGTACACAATTGTATTGGAAAAAAAAAACAGAGACCAAACAAGTTGACGAAATGAGGAGAGTGGCAAACCCAGCGCTATCACCACAAATGAGGATTCGTTGGAAAAAATGAACTTCTATGCACAAAGCGAAATCACCCTCACAACCCGAAATGCGCAGTATTGCATTTTTGGGTCATAAGCACAGCAACACAATTATTCGTTAACCTAAGTCTTCTGATGTATTTTATGGTGATAGCCTAGCTATTACCAATCACTTCTTTAAAGCTACTTCGTGTTTTCGTCTGTTCGGTTTGGTCTTGAAGTGAAATATTGTTTGACGTGTATGTCTCCGACAACTGCACCAAAACTTGCACGCTGACAGACAAAAATACACGCACACATACGCGAATGCACGCACACACACGTTTGATAAAGCGCGCCGTCAGTGCCCCCTCTGCCAGGGTTCAGAGTTCGTGAAGTGCTAACTCACTTGGCTCCTGCTTTGTAGAGCCCGGTTAAAATACCAGGTGAACACACATCTTTTTTCATTTATTTTATCTTTACATCCACAGCAATGATAATACCAATCATGCTGACGACGACGCTGGATTTTCTCGTTTTATGCTGGCGTTTAATTTTAAGGCTTCCGTTCTTTTCGTTCTTACCGTTCTTACTCTTGGCCGATGTATGTTTCAATATTTTTGCAAATATAAATAAACCTCGCACTCTTCCGGTGTCAGTTGCTCATCGCTACGTTTAAATAGGATTGTTCTCTAACAAAGACGGGTATGCATCCGAAGAGCAATGGATTCCGAATTTTGAAAGGAAGAATACCGAAGTAAGCGATAGTGCCCACGTAAAAGCTTATGTGCGGGGCGGCCCCTTCAGCATAGCTACATCACAGATCAAATCGACGAGAGTATTCAACAATGACTACTACTACTCAGGCAACATAACCACATGTATAATAATCAGCATGCTAGTTTAACTAAAATCGTTCCACTTTGTTCCAAACTGGTGGGCAAATTTTCATAATTTCTTGGGATCGTACAAGGCTACGTTAGTGCCGTGGGGGGAGCGTACGTTTTTTATCCAATTCAAACATTTATGCGCATAGGAATGACCGCAAATTTTTTCCATTTTCTAGATGATCGGCATTGGTTTTTCGCTTACGCCATCCTTTTCAAAATGTCAATCAACGTATCACTGCCATTTACGATAACACCAGATAAAAATAGTTACTGTTCCAGCCTAAGCAAGGGCACTAGTACATTTCTGAAAGCGAAAAAACAGACTTAGTTGAGTTTTAGCGCAATGGTTGCGCCCTATTGATTGAATAAATGCTCGGTATTGGATACATAAAAGCCCTCTAGCATATTCTAAGTAGAGGGACGGAACGCATTTGTTCAAGCGTGACAGAATGTTTTCATTATGTTTCGATCTTGCGTTTCTGTGGGACATTTGCAGGGTAAATGCGTCATGATGATCATCATCATCTGCCTATCTACGGCCAGTGCAGGGCAAATGCCTCTCCCATAGATGTCCAATTGCGGTCATCGTGTGCTAACTGCGACAAATTTATCACCGCAAACGTCTTTATCTTATCGTCCCATGCAACTTTCTGCCGCCCCTTGCCGCGCTTGCCTTCACTAGGGATCCACTCTGTTGCCCTTAGTGACAATCGGTTATCTTTTCTTCGCATTACATGCCCTGCCCACACTCATTTATTATTTTTAATTTCTACTAATATGTCTTTAACACGCGTTTTTTCTATGACCCAGTCCGCTCTATTCTTGCCCTTTAACATTACACCTATCATCTTCCGTTCCATTGCTCACTTAGCCGTCTGCAATTTCAGTTAAACTCTTTTTTTGAACCTTCAAGTTTCTGCCCCGTATATGAGTACCGGTAAGATGCCGCTTTCATACACTTTCTTCTTCAGGGACAATGGTAGACTGCCATTGATTATCGGAAAATGCCTGCCGAATGCACTCCACCCCATTCTTATCCTTGTTAATATCTCTGCCTGACAATTGGATTCTCGGTCTTACTACTACGCCTAAGTATATATATTCGTAAATGTGTATATTCAGCTTAATTCGCTAACATGATACTCGGTAAAATCGGGCTTTGTGGGTGCATACCACAGTTCATTTCCAATTGCACAATATTATGCAACATACACCATTATATTATTGTATTATTTCACAATGCTCTGCGTTACACCTGGCACTAAAATAGTTTAGACGACTGCTGTACTCGGTTTGGAAAAGCAGGGTCTCATGGATGCTAAAAACGAAAACGCGCGTCTGTCAACATTTCCGCGCACGTTAACGATCTTGCGGTTCTATAAATTCGCTTTACTAAACCGGCACTTATACTATTTATTGTGTTTGTCAGCAAGTATTTCAAGCCTAATCATGTCCCAACCGTTCGAGTTGGGTGCCAGTTTCTTATCATAAACGATGGCTACAATAGAAATTCGGGGCACAGAGGTCGCCTGCGAGTGCTGCGAACAACGTTGTCTGCGCAAACCTTCTCGCTGTATTTTTTGTGAATAAGCAACGCAAGCGGCGGAAATTACCTCCTTGCACGCAGGAATAGCGAATGCAATTCGGGAAGAAGGGAATTTATGTCATGCAGCCTGAAGAAAACTACCACGTCCACCAAAACATCTTGAAACCTCATAAGGAAACTTTTGTTACGGCACAGAAAAATTACAGCATTGGGCAAGAAAAAACATTTGTCTGCTACAAGTGAACAACGAAAGAAATAGCAGCTTGCCGTTTTGTTTGCTGCCGTGCGAGGCGCGTGATTGTGCCCGGTGCTTGGTGCGCAGCATGACAGGCTGTTGACTTTTTGTTAGAGCATGTTAAAAACTTCTTAGTGCAGCGTGCGCATTTGGAAAAGTTATCGAGGAGCTCTGAGCACTGAACCTCGCAAATAAGGTAGAAAGGACAACTTACAGACGATCATCTCATCGAAGCTTCTAATAAAGTTGTTCTCTCTTTTCATGTGTTGCAAACTAGTGCGGAAAATAGCATGAAATTATTCAGATGTGTGAGAAGCTGACAAAATAACTTAATGACTTGAAATACGCTTTTCAATGCACTCAAGCATCATAAGGGGACATGTTAGAAGCGGAGTGTGGGAGCCGACAGCGGCGGGAGTTTCAAAGTTGACGTCACGAGCCAGGGGGCGCCACTAAATCATCCCACCGCCAACAGCTCCATTACCTTAATTCTAGTTTCTGTTTAAGCAGGTAATCTGAGTTCACCTATGCTTTCGAAAGCTAATCTTACACCCTGAAAGTGCTTAGTGCTTCTATCAGAATTTGTACCTGATACAAATTGCTTATTTCCAACTTGGGGAGGCGCTGACAGTGGGCTTCGTTTACATGACCAATCTTTCTGTCGCACAGGTCTACAAGTTTCTCCCGTCGTCGTTGCTTATTAACCAGCTAAAAACATCCGAGAACGCGACGGTCCCTGCTGCCCTCTTGTCTTATCTCTTATCACTTGACGACTCGACGGCCCCCTGTTCGATGGCCCTCAACGACAGCCGTGCAGGGAGGCAACCGGAGTGCTCACCCGCTGACCGGATTGGATCATCAGCCAACGAGCCAACTACGGTACCGTGTCGGCAGCAAGCATAAGCGACCCTGTTCATTGGGGTTGTTAACGCAGCGGGAATTACTTTGGTTTACATGCCTTTCTTTTTGACCTGAAACAAAATAATTAGTACGAAATTTCAGCACCAGGTGCTCGAAACGTTTCCACGGTTGTGCGCCAAAACCTTGTTTTTGCTGGGAAATCGTTTGTGGTTGCTGCGACGCTTTCCACGAATCTTAAGTTTTCCAAGTGAAACCGAAAAAAATACCTTGGCCGTAGCACTCACTTATCAAACGCAGAATTACCTATGACTAATGACAGCTCGCAATAATTACATTTCGAAGTCATCGTTCCCAAGAGAAGCGGAAGTTATTCACATCAAAGTCCTGTAGTGAAAAGCCATTGAAAGGCATCCGGAAACGGACTACCGTTATTATTAGTTGTAGCTGTAGAAGGTTTTGATGGAGTACGAATATCCTTGCTGAAATGGAAAAAAGAATACAGAGGGGGGGAGACGGTGCGGAGAAAATTGAAGTTTACAAAGGCTCAGTTTGATTAAGCAAGAATAAACGGACTTGGGGTGATATTCCAGAAGGCCCGAGTTTGAGCGAAACTCGGGCAAGGCGGAGCTGTGGTATAATAATAAGCTCATGATAATATTTCGGTGCAGGGGTAAAACGCATTAAGTGTTATTTATGCTATTTGCTTGCTATTGAGGTGGCGTAACCGGTCTACGGCACCGCGCTCCAAGAATGCGCCACTAGGGCGTGGCTCATCTTTCAGCGCTTTCTCTCGCTCCACTGCTGCACTGGTGGCTACTGGGGGCAAGCAAATCCAACTACTTTATTTTATTGTACTTTTACTTTATTAATATGTATGTCACTTATTTAATTTTATTTTTTATTCCAGGCGTTCATATGAGCTTTTCGTTTGAAATTTTGGTTCTAAGAAGTATCTGCCGTCGGTGGCAGACAGTGCAGTCACGTGACTATGGCCGACTGGCAAAAAAAGAAAGCGTGTGATGGAAAGCGCGCCACATTCAAAACAGTTGCTGCTCGTATTACGTTATCGAAACCCTCCGCTTTTCGACACAAAATTTCCTCGGCGCGGTCCAGTCTGCTTACGTGCTTTCAAGGCGAAAGCCTAGGCGATACGTACTAGCAACCTCTTTTTAATACATTATAATTGCGCCTTTTTTCTCGCTTTCGTTCCTTTGACTTTTGGCACGGATTATTTAAACGATTCTTTTCGGCTATTACGTGTTTGCGTCAGTTTCTTCTCTTTCATTTGTTCGTCTTAGTGTGCAAGCAGTCTGGAACACGCCACAGCCCCCTAGAATCGGGGTTCTGTGAACGTGGTGTGCACCTGTCCTAATCCCGTGACATCACGTTCAGGCTTGACGCTGCACGCACTATTCTGTAACTGTTACTCTTCAAATTCACGGTGTTATGGCTTTTGCGAACCCGGAACGTTAGTTCCTCGAAGCTCCCAATTGCGAGCCAATCCCCCAAGTGGCCATGTGTTACAGGAAGGAATAGCAACAAGGACAAGACTTTTCAGATTTATTTGCTTTATTTCACTTTGTTCTTCACCGCTATGTTCGAAGAAGCTCTCCACAGTCGCTTTTTTTCATAAAGTGCAATCCCCTCACAACCCTTTCTGCCTTCGCGCCCTTCCCCCTCCAGCTTACCCCCTCCCCCCCCCCCCACCTGGCGTCACACGGTTACTTTAACTCTTAGCTCTCCGCTTTACTCGCCATGCTCTGCTTCCTGTCATACGACGGTGACGCTGAACGAAACTCGTTGAAATGTGTTAAGATCACCTCTGACAATAGGCACGTGCTGTTGATTGAATTTTGGGAGGATAATGAACAGATGCAACAGGCCATCAAGCTATCTGGGTATACGCCCTAGCAGCATGAACCATGTGGAAGAGGAAGGTAGGATTATGCCCAATCCTGACGCGGGGATATGCGACAAAGTCCTGTCAGGGGAAGAAGATGAACCCCATAAGGAGCATGCGCGAAAAACGAGCTGGGTTATGTTAAGGGTCGTACCTGCGTTCCCATCGGCTTCACCCCTGCGAATAAACCACCTCAACCGGCTATCAGTGCATGGACTGACTTCTGGAAAGTATATACAGTAATACCTCGTTAACTCGAAATCGTAAAAACCACGGAAAATTTCGAGATAAACGGATTTTCGAGATAAGCAAAGTTGCGCTAATCGCCGGGAAGAATGAGCGCTCTTCAGAAAAATCACTACTACTTACCGGTTCTTCAGCGGCAGTTTCTAATCTTTCTTCTCGAGCAGGTTTAAAAGAGAAAAAAATAACATACAAGAGGACTTTAACCGGCTGGGTTCTCTGCCGCACTGCCATTTTATATTTATCATAGAAAAACTAACTGCCTAATCTTCGTCTGCTTTTGGAGGTTGTAGTCGGGCCTTAGGAAGGCGTCCTCAGCTGCTGGACGCATCGCATCAGTCGATCTTCCCCCGCCGCGAACACTCGGACCTTATTTCGAAGCAAGCGTCAGCAAATTTCTCGTCTCAGAAGATGTCGGCACCGTCTCGAGGTGGTTTCGTGCATCGCCGGTCGTCTCCGCCGTCCCTACGTAGTGCCGTTTGGAACGATTTCAGCGTTCGTCCATTTCTCCGGTCACCGCCACATCCTGGCTCACACAGCGCGTACTCCAGAAAAGTCACGTCATTTTCGGGCGTCGACGTAGGGCAGGCGCTGGCTAAATAAGAAAAAAAATCGACGGACCCTTCAGGCGTGGCAGCATCGCGCGAATTCTTTGTGGAAATGGTCCGGCGGCGGAGTTGTTTTCGTTCCACTCCCAGTCAAGATTTCGAGTTATCCGCAATCCGACCCAAACATACTTCGAGATAAAGGGAGAAATATACATGGGACGTATTGGAAAATGTTCGGTGCCGCGGAAAATTTCGACTTAGCCGATTTTTCGAGATATGCGAGTTAGAGTTAACGAGGTATTATATAATGAGTATAAGCTATCCTGCCAGTAACGTTTTCACAAGAAATGCGCGTCACAGAACCCCTCGAGGGAGACTCTTCCACGGTCATGCAATGCTTCGTTCAAAAGTGTTTTGCGAGCAGACGATAACTGAAGCGCACGCCCTGGCTGCAGACGGATAGACGCGTGGCAGGAACCTGCGGAAGCCATGTCCGCCAAACCACCTAAAGAAAGGCGAGGTCTGCGAAACACGTCTCCACTGATTATATTGCACACACACCCGCTGACGGTCTACTGGTGGCGGTCGATGGTGCGGTCGCCACCAACGTTTCTGTAGAAGCTGCCCGTCGCGTAAAACGGCAGCGCACACCACACTTGCTCCTCGATGGTCATGGAGCTAAAGCCGCCGTCTAAGTCTTCGCAAACGGGGTCTGTCGCCAGACGACTACACAACCAATGCACAGCACTTTTCTTTTCGAGACCTAAAAACGCGCTCAAAATTCCTCCTTCGTTTAAAAGACCTGTCGAGGTATAAACATGCCTGATACGGCGACCATAAAAATAAATTACGCCGCAGCAGAGGACACCACGGGCGTCCCGAGTTAAACTCGGCCGTGAAAAACCATGCCCGAGTTTCCTCGAAGTTCGAATGTCAGTCAAACACACCCAGCCTATTCGTGGGCGCGGCGTAACAACCGAAGCCCCACCCACCCATGGCGTCCACTTTATGATGGCGTAGCGTCGTAGCCACGAAGTCGTCAATCGATGCCCGCTAGCAGCGACAAGAAATTAGTACCAAACAAAAATGAAGTACCAAGGCCACCGTCAGCCAATGATGCCACAGTCGCGGGGGTGTTCGGCCCGAACTGGAGTTCACTATTGTACGAGCCGACAGGAGAGGCCACGACGACACGATTTTCCCACGGTAGCTTTCTTCATGCACCATGAAAACATAGTCGATGACAAATGACACAACTTCAACGTCTAAAACGCCCTCGCCAATGCTCAAAAACGCTCTTGACACGGGACGATTTCTGTTTAAGCGCCCGCGGTGCACACTGAAGCAAGCCGGAAAAAAAAGTCATATTTGATGGTCGGGAGTGGGGCGCGTTCAGTTCGCTGCAGTGGACCCCTTTGATAACTTTGTTTGTGCTTGCGCAGAGCTGCACTGAGACTGCCCTCAGGCCAGGTAGCAAACATAATTCGGGGGACGAACCGAACACCGACAAAAAGGCACCGCCTTGCGCAGGGCGTGGCCGGCAGCCAGGCAGGGGATTTCAAAGTAGCAGTGGGGTTATCTAGTTTATGCTGGGGAACGAGCATTGTAGAGCCATTTCAGCCATTTCAGAAGATAGCACAAGCCGTACTTTATCAACGTAAGTGACCCCAGTACAGAGCGCTGAATATGCCAGGTGTGCTGCGCGCCCTTCCGGCGATTTCGCTCTACGTGTGTCGAATTCTCCAATATCACTACTTTTAGATACCAAGCAGCTGGAAACTCGGGAGTAGGCGGAACTCGGGCCGTCTGGAATAGCGCCTCAGGTCTCTTCTCAAACAAAGCTACAAGTAAAAAACTTGCAGACCCTAACTGACCAAAACATAACAAAAATCGCCTCGTTAACGTCTAGAATAGATGTTTGTGAAGGCAGGTCTCACCCATGAAAGGTTTGGTTATGTGTTCTCGATGATTACAAAAAAATTACTGGAAAGCAAGTCGGAACACTAGTGATGGCTATTTGCAAAACACATATACTCACATTCGTCCCACCTAAAAAGCGGGTACAGCCTTGAAACATCTGAAGCCCATTAAAACAGCCGGTATTCGTGGATTGTGTGCGTTAACAAATGACAGGCGGCATTTTATTAGCCACCAAAGAATTCAAAGATTATTTGGCTAAGCCATTGCCCGTTCCTCCTCACGAAAAATGCGTATTGCTCGCAAGCAATCACTGGAATTGCAGAAGTCACAACGGAGTGCGCATGTAGATCGCCATGGCAAACAGAAACCGGCCCTTCGTGCCTTATGAAGGTTCCGCACAAGCACTGAGCACTACTTTATCTTCAAATTGCCAGCATGGAGGAAAATATCCTCTCATTGCTTTGAGATGTCAACCATGCCATAATCTGGACAAAAGTCTTCAGTGTAATGGTCGCAAGGAAAATTTCCGTCCCATCAAACTCATCGGCTTGTGCTAATTGTAATATGAGGTATAGATTACACAAAGAACACTCTTCGTTTGCCTTTGTCTTAAGGGGTCATGTAGACTGAATACAACTTTATTCAGTGTGAAACAACTATACTGTAGTATTCCAGGTCAGTTAATTTCAAGCGCGAAAGCTGTCTTTTTAACTGAAAAAACGCGAGGAATATTGAAAAAACGTTCAAATTTCCAGATTCTTGCCCGTGGCCTTCCTCAGCGGCTGCCGAAAGACCCAAAGTGTCTCTGACGTAATAACAAATCGCTTGAAAGTGGCTGGGAGGGCGGGGGTCGCCATTGCTACATGAGGTTACTTTATTATTTTGATTATTTGCTTGATGCTTCCGAGAAAAGCAGCGTCATTGTTATTTGGCCAATGCAGTCTTCTCAATAAACCAAACATAAAATTTGCCATCGTGCCAGCTTTAAAGTTAACAGCAGCTGTGGTGGTGAAGAGAGAGAAACTCGAGAAAGTTTGTAAAAGTTGGTAAAAGTTTATAAAAGTACCCGGGCAAATTTAAGCGTAGTCACGTATAAATATGGTTACATGCATTCAGAATTTATTTTTATGGTACTCAGGAAGCGCTCCGCGGGCGCATAAACCTTCTCACAAAAATTCTATGTTTATTAGTGTTTATACCGTTTTTGATACACCCCGAATGCGCTTACTAGAATAGTTGTTACTACATCTGAGTTTGTTTATCACATTCTCAACTTGAGAAATCTCAGGCATCCGGCGTGGAAAACAATTCCCATATCCGCTAAACAGCTCTTGAGCATTCCTTTCTCTCACCTCTCCAAATTTAGTTAAACATTTGGTTACATTCCCACGTCCTAAATAACAACATATAATTTTGTCTGTATGAATAGAAATACGCCGGTCAAAGTTTTCTAAAACGAGTTTATATGGACTTGCGGCCTGAACTCAAGCCTACCTAACTTGACCAGCTCCACAGTTCCGGGGCACCAGCTCGGGTCGTACCACTGTGCCCGTACTTTTGTTCGTAGTTGCCAGAGGCGTCATGCATGGAAGAAAGTGTTTTTTTTCCTCCATGTTGTTGCCATATAGGCTCGTGCCAGACGCAACCGGAAGTGGTGCAGGCCTATCCAAGTCTGGAGCATACGTAAATTTGGTAGGCCCCTTGAAATCTTCTCCGCCCAGCAGGTTTTGTAGTGTTGGGGGCGTACAGAACACTGTGATCACAACCTTTTTAAAGCAAAGCTTTCTTGGGCTCTTCTCACAGCTCTCCGTTAACTGCTGCTGTTGTTGCTGCTGCTGCTACGTTCTTGCCAGGTAGGCCTCTGAGTTCAGACCAGATAACGCTGCCCTCCTCGTTTCGCGCCCGAGGGGTAGGGAGGGGCTCGTGAGGGAGAGAGGAGGGGCGCTCAGGGAAGCTGCACCTAGATAGCTTCCTTGTACCACACCTGATGGGCCTCGCCGGGCATGCAGCCTGCGACAGCCGCAGTGAATGAGGGCATTACGTTCTCTGCGTTTGGAGTTGGCGGCTTCTTTGCAGGGGATCGGGACATTGAACACTTATCGCTTTCCCCTCGTAAGTCTCGGCGCACGCGCCACTTGCTCACTTTTTGAAAAATATGCGACTACACCAACCACAATACTAGCCCCAAAAAACACGACACAGGAAAGAGTATTTACACACAGGTATGCCACGACGAAAGTTTGTGCGTCTTGTTCGATTGCGACAAGTTGGTGAGGTCCACCGTTCTTTGTCCAAGAGGGACCTCTACATATCAACCAACACAGCAGGAACCTCCTAATCGCTTTCAAACCTGCTTGCCGCCGGATGTCCGCAGGTATTCCCCCTGCTGAAGAGCTTCGAAAGCTGGATCCTGGACGCGATGCTGGCGTTGGGAATACCGATGCTGGTTCTCCAAGTGTTCAGGCTGTTCCTGAGCATCGCCCTTGGAGTGTCCTCTGGTCGCGCAACCGTCAAGATGCTCCGTGAAATCAAGGAAAATATGCAGCAACCGCAAGTAGTGGCCTTCCTCGGCGGTCTCTGGTTTGGGATTATTCAGCGGCATCTGTTTATCACCGGTGAGCAGAATTCATGGAAGGCCCCGCCTCTTTGATGCATTTATGTGATACTCAAATGTGAACGCCAGTATACGCAATTCTATACTCATGATACTAGGTGATCTTAGGTGTTGAATGGCGTCCCCGTAGTGTCGGCTTCAAATATTGGGGAATTCAGCACGTTCCATGATGGCACTCTGATAAAGTGGTTGAATGTACAGGCACTCTGCATGAATCACATGCAGCAGCGTATGAACTGTCATGCGCATCGGTTGTTTAGCTTTCTCTTTTCTGATGATCCGCCAAGCCATCTTATGCGCGCACATCACTTCACTCCTGAAATTAAAATAATAAAAAGTCCAATGGCCCCCAGTGTTCGACACGACTGGCCATCGTTTTCATGGAAAAACATCGTCTACGCCTCGCGAGGGTAGGAGGACGGAAAAAATTCCCCTGGTGAGGGAAAACAGAAATGGGGGATAGAGAAATAATGGAAGAAAAAAGAGACAAGATGACAGGAATATGTAGTGGAGAAGGATAGGGGGAGAAAAGATGGTGAGGAAAACGTGCATTCGAAAGGGACAGTTTAGAAGAACTCGGAAGGATATTAGCACAAAGGGAGACGTGCAACAGGTGCTGGGGAAGAGCGAGATCACCAGGGGTAGAGAGAGGAGGAAAATTGGTGTTGAGGATGAGACTAGAGGGAGAGCTGAAGAGACGTGCAGTGGAAGAGAATGAGAAGGAGGGAGAGAGGAGAAAGAGATTAGGAGAAGACGACAGAAACATTTTGGGTATGGGTCAAGAAAACATGACGGGCAGGGACAGACAAAAAGAGATACGTAGTAAAATTTGCAGTGGTGAATGAAATGAAAGATGTATGAAGTGGAGGGTGGGAATGAGATGGTGATAGGGAAGAGGGAGAAAGGCAGAAGAGGAGGCGCGGTCGAGGAAGAAGAAGAAACCGTAATATAAGGGGGTGAGGGTAATCAATATTCTTATCGATAGAATTAGTTGTCTGTAGATGAGGGTAGAGCATGCAGAGGTAGCAGTAAGGGAAGGTAGGAAATGGAAAGCTGTCAGAGAGGAGTGAACACGACGTCAGAGAGCAATTAAGCCAATGGGGCATGGATATTGGTAATGGATTCCGGGAGGAAGTTGGTCGGAGTGCAGATGATTAGAGGGTTGGAGTCAGGAGAAAGATCAACAGAAGGGAATGGTAATCAGAAAGCGTGCACGAAAGAAGGGCGATGGACGGGAAGAGCGTGAGAAGAAAGAAGAGAGTGAGAAAGATGGAAAGTGCAGGGGGGGGGGGGGGCCCAAATGCTATCTGTCTCACCACGTTGTTTGCAGGCAAGGCACCCATAAACGTGACCGTTTTTTTTTTTGTAAATATGCTCAGCCCATTGCATGCGAGGGTTCTCAGGTGCAAATAAATATTTTTCATTGGGAATATGTTAAAACGTAATAGCTTTGTCATGATAACTAAACGCTCCTAGTATGATCCGCAGTAGGAGATTTATATTCTAACCAGTCATGTTTCAGCAAGTCCAGTTTGGTTGGTGTATATGCTTGAGATGACTAACGAACGAAGACAAAGAATGGCCCTCTAGGAATGAAAGCACTATTTTCTCAGCTCTGCTCATTTCAGGGAAAAATTCGTGACACCATCTCGCGAAGCCTCGCCTATTTCCCTGCTGATACACTGGCATGTTAAAGGTTGATTGACAGCAGAGGGAGGTGTGACTAGGCATGAGACAGCCGCATGTTTGTAACGTCTCACGCAATAAATGACTCAATCAAATATGTTGAGCTCCAGCTTTAACATGGTTGACTACACGAAATCTGCATCCGTACTCTGGATTTCTGATTCGTACTGTGAAGCGCACCAATGTGTGTCATAGCCACAGAGTAACAGCTGCCCGCTGTGGTGTAGTGAAGAGCGATCTATAGGGCAGGAGTGTATGCTATTACTTTGGTAAGACTATCTAACGTTGATGCAGCAATACCGTCCGTAAATTTTTCCACTTCAAGTGTACACTAGGCGGGCTATCAAAAAATAAATCTAGCTAGAAAGCCCCGATCTGAAAATGATGAAATTATTTCGTGGTTCCGCTTTTGCAGATGACTGACGTAAGCGCCTTAAGCGCCTGGCGCTTAAACACTTAAGCGCCTGGCAGCCCGTTTTATTTACAGTAGGTATAGACGCCGTGATTCCCCCTCTGCGATGTTGCAGTTGGCAAATCTTGAACCTCTTGAGGGCAGACGACGAGCTTCTCGACTTAACTTACTCCGTCTAATATATTTTTCTAAACTAGAAATAAAGCCAGAAAATTACATGGTAAAAGTTTCTTCCAGGCCTTCCCGTCACAAACGTAGCTGCAGCATTAATCCAATCTTCGCAAGAACTAATATATAGAAACACTCTTTTTTTCCGAAATCAATCACGGAGTGGAACTTGTTGCCCCGAAACTCTACTCTTCTTTCCATTCCACCATAAAATGCGCCTTGTTTCCTGACTTTCACAATACTTCTTTGATTTAACAACATGTTGTGTGCCTAAGAGTGTGGTGCTTTGCTTATGGATTGTGTTGCAGTGGGTGTACTCAGCCCTATGGAAACGGGTAAAATTTGATGCTGATTTCCAAGTTTTTCTTACATTTGATGTGTCCTAGTAACAATTTTGTTGTAACTTTGTTGTACCTTTGTTTTACCTTCCAACTAGCTGTACCTTTCCTGCTTAGACCTTAAATGGTTCGCAGTATATGATAAATAAATAAATAAATAAATAAATAAATAGAGAACAAACTGAGCAGACAATGATTTTTACACCAAACCAGCTGCAGAGACACAACGAATATTCCAAACCTTTTATAGGAAACAATTGTCGCCTTGTCATATCAACCGTACGTTCAAACTGAACACACCCCGGTTTGCTCAAGAACGTTGTCCGGGAGAAGAAAGTGCCGCAGAAAGTGGGGAATTATCAGACGTTGCGGAAACAGTGCTCCCAGAGGGTTGTGTGTGGATATGGACACCCGATGCCAGACGCGGCGTGATCACCTACGGCGTTACTCTCATTCGAGAACTGCTCTCTTTAGACAGCATCACGCTACGCGACCGCTGCTCACCCTATCCGCTTTCGACCACACTGTCCCACCATCTGACGCCGTCACGTGACCGGACGTTCTGTGGCGTAGTTCGACGTATACAAAGACTATTCGTGTGACTCATATTTCCCATCTATTGGCCGCGAGGGCCACCACTGGAGAAGCCGTCGCTGCGAGCATTTTGACGTCACTTGTAGGATCCCCGTTCCTACCTTGTTGCGAAGTTGGCTTTAAACGCGTCACATTTCATTTAGTACGGGTAGTCTAAGTGTGTTTTCGTGTTAAGTTTCAGCGTTACCAGTGCGTCAGGCGTAGTTTGACCTCGTGGGGACTCTATAACCGTGTCAAACGTTGTAGGCTGCCCGCAAACGACTTGAGCGTGGTGGTGTATGCGGACGTATTCGACTGAACCCGGTGTAAGCGTAAGCTGCGGATCGTTTCCCCTATCACCATTGTAGGTTACGACGATCGCTGAGCTAAATTTGTAGGTTTCGCTTGTCGTTCGCAAGAAATGGATGAAGCAGGAAATCATGGAGTATTTAGTGCCCGCCGAAACGCTCTGCGTACACATCCCCCGTACACATCTCCCGTATCGACGCAGGTCGCGGCACCAACACCTTGTTGCCACTTTTAAAATCATACTGATCGCAGAAAAGAAGTATCCATTCGCGAAAGTGGATGTTTGTGTGGTGAAAAACTGTGCTAGGTACTGTTATCAGCTGTGATTTTCAAAGCGATGCTCAAATATCTGCTGCGATCTACGCCGACCGCCCGTGGACGACGTCGGTCCCGCCAATGCCGGCCCGTTCACGCACGGTGCAGCGAGCGGCCGAAGGCTGGCGATCGGCCGAGGCCGAGGACGTGGCAGGTATCTTGATCATCGATCGCTTAAATGGCAGTCACCGTGGATACAAACTTCCACATACGAGAAAGGGGTGACACTGTAGCGAAAAGTTGTGTTGGGGACTCATTCGCGACTGTTACGGCAGCGGCGATAAAATATCGGACGCGACGCTAAGCCTAAAGTTCCCAACATCGGACTCCGCGCACCCCGAAACCGGATGCGATCTATCTGTTGGAGACCCTCTTCTAAAACTCGCCGCGCGGAAGCGTGTTGCTTTGGGTTACCATTACTTCTTGGGGGCCCCAACGCTTGGTTCCCCTATTCTAAAGATCCCCATTACCCTACGATGTGTTTCGCCTTGTAAACAGCCGCGCCTTCTGTGAGCAGTCGTGAGTTCTCGAACTTGATGCTAGAAAAAGCGCAGGCTCATTGTAAACAGACAAAAGCCCGAGTTGCAATTATAAATTTCCACGGCGAGGCCCTCAATTAAAAATAAACATAGTCACGCGTAAAACCACTCGAGGTGTTGAAAATTCGCGTTAATATCATTCATACATTGCGGACAAGTTGTCGCGAAAATTAAACATATCAGAAGTACACAGTACTAGTGATAGTTAATAAAATCAGGGCATAAATATAAAAAAAACACATTGTAGGGGGAATAAGCACTGCTTAAGCGTAACTGTACATCGTACCAGCACTTTTAAGCATGTGCGGCGAAGCAATCCGCTCACGGTTCTCACCTAGTCATTCATTTACCAGGCAATGCGAGCTGTACGCGTGTTGAGATCGCAACTGAGCGGCACGTTTCCGTCGCTGGTGCAAGGTCAATTTTTTTTACACACACAGTCTCGTATATGTCACGTCGCAAGTATTTAATAATGAATGAACAGCGTACTTTTCTCGGCACCAAGTGCATCGTCCTTGGCGTTAGCTGGCTGCGTACGAGCTGTCAGTGGCAATGGTGCAACGACCCATAGCCGCGGCGGTGTCGCCGGGAACAAGCCAGTCGCTGATTGCTTGCCGGATTATTCGGTCTGTATACAACTTTTTTCTTGCAATTTGGATCAAAACCGCGGGGAGGGGGCGCACGGTGGCCACAATAAAAAATGTGCGACCGCATAAGCGCGGGAAATGTGTCCTAGCAGACGACAACGTTACATAACCCGGCATTCTACAAGCGACGTCACTCGTAGGTGGCGCCACGCTATGGCAATTGTAAGGAATGTTGGGGACCGGGCCGCCGATAGAAAGTCCCGAGACTGACTACTGTGTTCTGGCACACACGCACACACAAACATGTATATTAGCTGGATATGGAGAAAGCCGGAACAGACACTGTAGTACACGAGGAACTCGATGCGGGAACATTCAAGGGCGGAAGATCAGTAAACAAGTCATGAGAAAGGTCACGCGCTCACAGACGCCGATCGCGCGACGAGACGGATCGCTGACTGCGACGGACCCGCGGAGGACGTATTCTTCTCTGGATGGCGACGGGGCAGACTAGTGAAGCCGATGAGGAGTTTCTTTCTCGCTGGCAGGGACGTGACGGGGGCCGATGGCTTGCGGCGGGACGGACGTGCTTAGGCCTGCGCTATGGCGAGGCCTCGCTGCCCGCCGCTCCAGCCACCGGAAACACCGCTCACGCTGACTGGCGCAACACCTTCTTGTGGTCTCGTCGGCCGTCGTCTCGTTGACAGCCCGGGCGGTGGCTCAGACGGGAGAGCCGGCGACGGTCCTCGGCCTACACCGCGAGGGTGGGCCCTCTTGCTGCCTCCGAACACGAACAGCTTCCGACGTCCGTTCTTCTTCCCTGCTTCCTCGATGCTGCTTTCCCTAGCGCGCACGTTACGCCACCGGTACCGGCGGATTGGCCCCCACTCTGCACGGCCCCTTCACTACAGCAATATCCATAGACCGCAAACTCTACCGTGTTAGAGACAGGCAGAGGATATATTTCTGACAAGAGGGCGTGTTAAAGCGAAGCCCTCTTTGGCTCTTGTCAGTTTTCTTTTTTTTGTTTGGGGGGATGGGGGGGGGGGCGTGCTGCTGCTGTTTTCTGACTGGGTGCGCCGCTAAGTTTGATCTTGCCCCAAATAACGGTGGCTTACGGGCGTCGCGTCCACTGCGTCCGTAAAGCGACTCGCGTGCATTGACACTTTGCCTAGTGGTTGGCCGGGGAAGCGATTTGCGGATGGGAGCGACAGGGAAGCTCTACTGCATGTGTGTGCCACTTTCCCTTGCTCCAAGGAGATTGTTTCTCTTCACGTCACGTATTTCTCGACCGATTCCCATTGCTCGCCATACTGAAAGGTCAGCAGCTGCGTTGAGCACAACAATAATGAAAATGCCGCAGACAAGTTCATTTCAATCCAGGCACGCCACGCTGAAGGTTTCGCGTAACTTCCACACCCGCTTGGGCGTGGTATTCGGCGATATTTTGCGTCCAGCGTTAGCACACCTCACACGCTAATCAAGTTCCGCGTTAGAGGTAGACACAGGTATGCGATCATATTTTGATGAGTAGTAAATAATGGTTACGCATAAAAGCCAGAACACAGCCGTAACTGTTGCCCAGATTTTCAGGTCACTTGTCCAGAAACGAAGGAAAGCAGATACACTTGACCGCTCTTTTCCTTTTCTCTGCTCATGGTTTCCTGCATCATTGTTGTTGCAGATTTTGGGCAAAGGCCTTGGCCTCCGTCGACGCTACCTGATTGAGGCTACGGAGATTCTCTTGTGCCTCTGGACGGCTTTTGGCTTCTTGTGCGTTGTATCGGACTTATTGCTGAGGCATGTTCAAAACGGTCCTGGCTGGGGCTTTCTGGACCCATGGCTACACGACGCGATAGAAGGGCCTACTCGGAGACACGGAGGGCGCGCCAGAGGATAAAGTACACCCCGGTCGCCTGCATCGTCCTCACGCGGAGCAACGTTTGGCGCCAAAAATTTACGTTTCATGGCATTGAATGTACGCATGCGAGGTTGCATCAAAATAAATGCGTTTATCGATGAAACGTGCGTTTCATTTCATATCAAACGCACCCGCCAACTGGGCCAACGAGGGCAGGTTTAAAACGGGGATATCTCTAACTGCGCTCGCCTACACCGGCCCTAAAAGGTGCCGGAAAACAACAATGGTTGCGTTCTGAGTTAGCCGAATTTCAGGCCGTGCAAAGCTGGAAAAAGCACATGGGGCTGCAATTGGACATTGGCGCTTACGCATGCACCGCATATTAGAAGCGTCCCGGGAAAAGTGAGAGACTGTTCGGCACTTCTGTGAAGTTTTCAAACGACGTCTCTGAGTGTCCCGGGATGGAAGGGCAGTACGAAGGTCTTTATTTGGGAGTTTAGGAGGAATGGAGAGGAGCTATCCGAGAAAAAAAATGAAGGGGTATGGGGAACCGGAACGCAGAAAAGCGAATAAAGGAAAAAAAAAACCACCAAAGCAAGACAACAAAAATTGCAATCATATGTTAATTTAAAATTGAATGTAGGAACATAAAAAGAGGGACGCTCCTTCATACGCTATCTAATATCTGCAGTGCAGTTAATTTTGTCCTTCAGGGGTAATGCAATATCACTGATCGTCACAGCGAAAGCGCATGTCTAAGTCAAGTAAGCTTAGTGCGCAGCACGGGGCATAAAAATAAAAGTACGTACTTCGGTACTCTCCATTTTATTATAGGATTAGCGGTCTCGTCTTCTTCCACGACAACCGCCCTTTCCGGCGCTTGGTGAGGCAGGGTTGACTTTTAGATACACCTTGTCAACCTTTACGGAACCTCGTGCACATAGTTCTCGGAAGCAAGCTACCATGCACGGTAAGAATTTACTCAACATGTAAGCGCAAGAGAACCGTCTTAAAATTAGGGTATTTTTTGCACTTAGGCATTTACGCTGCGCCATGTCCCCAAAGTTTGGACATCAGTGGCAATCGGAAATATTTGTAGATGGTCACCGTGACGAGATGGTAGAGGCTGATCTGGCGCAGACCGGTGCTTACCTTGACGACAGTCTCTTTTGGTTTCTTGTTGGTTCTTCGAGCCTGGAGGGGAGCGGAAGAAACCGGGGCTTTCGATGGAGGGACCTGCCCGTACCCAAGTCTCAATCACTTTTGGCCAAATTAATTTCTGCTCTGTCTCTTTCCGTCACGCCCTCTCCGCCGCGCAAAACCCGGTTCCCAGTATAGAAAAAAATCATAAAAGATCGTAGGGCCTTCATGCCGGCAATGCGTTTGTGTTTAAAGTTGAAGCCCACTTCTCAAAGATTGGAGTATCCTTAGTGAGGGAGATATATAGACAGATAGGTAGACAGATATAGCGAGAGAGCGAGCGAGAGAGACAGAGAGATAGATGAACTATAATGCTGACAAGCGAAGTTAGACGAGCAATCACTCTGGCTTGCTACACCAGATAATGGCAAAAAAATAAAAAGTAGAGATATCGAAAAACGAAGACATGTCAGATGATGCACCCAAAATTTTCAGTAACATGCAAAAAAGTGTTTCCCAAAACTCTGTCCAGTTCTGTGCTCCGCATGAACTCCCAGAATGAATGAATGAATCAAATCTCTATTTAACAACAACAGGTGCAATTGTTAGTGCGACAGGGGGATAACATCTCGCCAAAACTGTTCACAGCTTGTCTGGAAGAGGTGGTGAGGAAGCTTGACTGGAAAAATCCCGGATTATGTATAAAGGGTGTAAACTTGAGCCATTTGAGTTTTCCAGACGACATAGGGTAAGGGAGTCTGCCGAACACCTGCAAAAAATGCTTTGGGTACTAAATACAAAAAGCAATGCCGTGGGGCAAATGAATTTGAATAGTTCAAAACTAATGATGAATAACCATGCCAAAGCGCCCTGTTCAGCATATTTAACGAAATGCTAGAACACGTACAAGAGTACGAATACCTCGGTCACGTCATCTGGGCTGATCCGAACCACAAGAAATCCAGCGTAGAATTGAATTAGTTCAACAAGTGATAGACCGGTAGAGAGGCACCCAGGGATATCAGGGATTCGTGATCCATAAGGTGTCCCACAAAATTACCGTCCACCTTCCCAGCCTGGATGACGTTAAGAAGATACATGGTATAATCAGCATCCCGATCTCCAGCGATGGTGCCGTAACCGTGCACTCTTACTTTGCCTCTGGGCCCAATGTACAGCGCTATGTAGTATATGGCCTTGACCAAAGTGACGCCCCTGTGACGATTGTACATGAGTTGAGGTCCCCCACACTTGAGGTTGTATGGGTAGAAGCAAGACAGTGTTGTAGGGCTTTCTGGAGATTACTGCACTGCAAACCGGGGTTTGGGTTTTTGAACCATAGCGTGACATCAGCCTCGTAGACGAGAAATCTCACAAGATGGATGTCTCTTAAAATCTATGCCAAGGGTGCAGATGCGATGTTAAACAGTAGCGGTGCTAGCAAGAAACCTTGCGGTGCCCCACGATTCGATGTAACCGTAGTTACCGTACGAGGTTGCATAGGTCAGCAGGCTCACTCACGAGTGCACTCACACACCCCCAACTATCCACTCATGAGTGAGTGGGGAATGAGCCTCGGCGTCATTTTGGACTTGCGAGTGTGAGTGTGAGCGAGTGATAGCCTCACGCGCAGTGAACCCCCTCACCACTCGCTAGGGCGAGAGCAACTCGCAGCGAGGTCTACTCACCCCTCGCGAGTGCAAGTGCCCCTCGCCGGGAGCCCCGCTACCCACTCGCGAGTTCATTCGCGTTACTTGCGCCATTCACGGGTCTTACAGCGGTGGGCGCCCCTATTGCGCTTGTACTCGCTGCTGGCTATTCGTCACACGAGCCACTCGCTGTAATGGGTAATGCCGGGATTGCTTTTAGATTCGGAAATATGTCGCCATTGAGCTCCTGCTATGGGTCACCCTAAAATTATGAGCCAATACTGTTTGGTTTCACGACTCATGGAAGGTCTCCTACAAAAACTCGCGGGCGAGGGGAGACGTCGAGTGGAGAGCGCGAGCGCAAGTGAGGGCGAATGGTGACACTGAATGGTAAGCGTGGGTGAGTGCAAGTGGTGAGCGTGAGCGCGAGTGATTGCGAATGGCGACGACGAGTGGTGAGCACGAGCTTAAGTGAGTGCGAGTGGTCATGGTGAACGGTGAGCGTGAGTGTGAGTGGGTGCGAATGGTGGAGGGCACATAGTGAGCGTGAGTGCGAGTGAGTACGAGTGTTGAGGACGACAGGTAGGCGTGAGTGTGAGTGAGAACGTCAGGAAACATACTTTTCTGTGTGAGTGTGAGTGAGTGGTGCACAGTTTTTCCGCGGTATGCGAGGTTGGTTCTACTACAATTGCTGTGTACTGCACTCAAACCGGACACGAGTCCCCTATTGCTACGGGTTGTTTAACTACGTCACCAGCAAAACTACTGCCCCAAGGCAACTGTTCACCCAGAAAGAATAAATGCAGGCGCAAGCCACGCTATTGTTGCGGGCTTCGCAAGGCCGGTGACCACGAAATAACGTCGGCGGAGTGCCAGAATGACCAGCGCGCAACAGCCATCGCCCGCAGTCGAAAAAGCAGTTAGTTTAATGACGGTTAATTTAAACAATCGATACCAGGTCC
>CM023452.1:192736455-192970142 GCA_013339765.2 Haemaphysalis longicornis
ACTCTGGGCACAGTACCAACGTAAATCAGTTTTACCGCTATTTTTGATAGGCCACCACGCCCCAAAGGGCGTTTGAAGGAGCCGTTTTATTTCGAAATCTGTAAATGCACTGTGCGATCAAATTCGTGGAAAATTAAGCATGTCAAAAACTTGGAAACTGTTAAGGGCCTTGATAGACCCGAACGGGACGAGGGCGGCCTGGCAAGAACGCCTAAACAAACTTATACATCTAACAGAAGGGTCAGATGAAGAGGTTATAAAGCGCTTAGCAGACAAATACCTCTGTACCAATCCCCCAAAAGATCAGCCCGAATACGCAGGTGAGCCGAACGAGGAACTAGACAGACCGATAACCACTGAAGAATTTAGAGCGGAACTAACACTCATAAAAAATGGTAGCTCCTGGACCGGACTCTATTACGACGACACGATCGCCCAACTCGTGGAACTCTTTAATCTGGAACATTGGGATCTCGAAATCACACCACCAGGCTGGAAGAAAGCTGAAATCAGGTACCGGAACCCTACAAGGCACTAAAACTAGAAAACCTGAGACCAATATCGCTTACCTAGTGTCTAGGGAAGGTATTCGAAGGGGTAATAAACACGAGGCTCACTAAATGTATTGAGAAGAACTCGCTATTGCCAAACACACAATTCGGATTTCGACCACACATGTCCCCCCAAGACATACTGCTATGGTTTTACAAGGATCTCCTGGAGAAGTCAACCAGGGCCCAGACTAGGTGCATCCTAGCTCTCGACTTAATGCGAGCGTTTGATAATGTGCTGCACAGCAGTATACTCAATGGACTAACGGACATTGGATGCGGGCGGAAGACTTACCGGTACATCAGAAGCTTTCTCACAGCGCGACAAGCTACTATATCCCTGGGGAACATCAAATCGGAGCCGATAACTCTTGGTTCCAAGGGTACTCCCCAAGGAGCGGTTCTCTCGCCCCTTCTCTTCAACTTGGCGATGAGACCTCCCCACTGCACTGGACAGCATTCCCGGGATTCGTCACGCCATGTATGCAGACGATATCACGTTATGGTGCAGAACAGAGAGCGACGCAGAAGTGGAGGAGAGCTTGCAGAGGGCCGCCGATGTAGTTGATGCCTATGCTAAAAGCAGGGGTCTGCAATGCGCTCCGGAGAAGTCTGCTCTACTGATGTGTTGAAGAACCCAAGAAGAGGACCAAGCGATAACATCGAAGTTCACATCAATGGCGAGCTGGTCCCTCGACCCAACTGTATCAAAATACTGGGCCAACAAATTCCACAAGGCATCGGAAATGGGGCTACACTAAAAAACTCGGGGCAGCAACAAAACAAGTCTTCAGGATGATAAGAAGAATCAGGAATAAACAGGAGGCTACACGGCTAGTACAAGCTTTTATTGTATCGCGTATCATCTATGGGACGGCGTACCTCCGACTCACCAAGGGCGAGATAGATACATTCAAATTAGAAAAGCATATAAGACAGCCCTGGGGATTCCAAGTTCGACAGCTACCATCAAGCGTCTAGAGCTCGGGGTTCATAACACAGTGGAGGAACATGTGGGAAGCTCGAGAATAGCCAAATTAAAACGGTTTAAAGCAAACATCCAATGCAAAGCGGCTATTGGAGCAGTTACGTATCACCACGCCCGGCGGGAAGTCCACAGCCTCAGAAGATCTCGCTCCAGACATGAGAGAGCAACAATTACCATCAGTCTAGATACCTAGGAATATGCATCCCAACATAACGCCGAGAGAAGGAGAGTCAGGGCCGAGTATTCGGGCGACTATGGGACAGCAATCGGAACAACCCTATACGTGGACGCCGCCGGACCTCAAAAGGGCAAGATGGTAGCGGCAGGTACGAGCGCCGGATGGAAGAGTTGTAAATTCGCTACCCTAAAGACCAAAATCGCCTCTCAGGGGGGTCAAAAACAGTTATCGACCTAGCTATCACTTACAACGCCAGGGCAATAATACTAATTGATTCCCAAGAGGCCTGCAGGAAACTTATACAGGGCAATGTCTTTAAAAATCACCCACCAAATTCTTCGTAAACGCCCACCGGAAAATGTGCTGATCATATGGACGCCAGGAAACACGGGTCACAAGGTGTATGAGGCCGCCGATGCCACAGCCCGAGGTCTTCTTATCCCGGCCCCCTTGTACCAATCCTCGTTCTTGAACATGGTGAGCGCAACCTTCACCGAATTCTTGAGAATATTGAGACTCAACAGAAGAACATTTCCACCACCGGACAAAAGCCTCACTAAAGAAGAAGAGCACATTCTCAGGAGATTACAGACAGACACATTACCCACACTGGCTAGACTACACTGCGGGTACCCCACGTTATATTCACCTTTTTGCCCGCACTGCCGGGAGAGGGCGGACGCGTACCACATAGTGTGGGCATGCCAGTACATACCAACAGTACACCCACTCACAAACACGTCAAGAAGCAGTGGGAGGCCACCCTGCGCAGCGATGACCCTGCCTGCCAGCGATGGCTGGTACAGAGAGCCATAGGGGCGATGGAGGCCAGTGGAATCCCGTCATTGGGTTGGCCACCTTCTTTCCTCCCTCTTTTTTTTTCTTTTGAATAAGATATTTTCAATCATCAATCCCATTAGACGTGTTTCATTTGGGAGGCACCTACGCATTGCTTTTTATCACGTTTACTGAAAATTATTAGAAAAGGATGGCGTCGGAAGTCTCACGCGAACCTTGCGTTTGCTCCCTCTGAATTGGGAACTTGGCGTATCAAGTGGCCTCACACGCTTGAACCGACAAATCACTAGAAACTCCTTTTATGGGTTTTGAGCGTCCTACGTTTGTTATGAACAGCTAGCACAATGTTTTTATTGCACACATGTGCGGGAATTCAAATTTAGAACCAATTCCTAGCCCGTCCATCAAAGGACGCCTATAAACCGCAGAAGAGATATTGGCTATTTTGACTAGGGATCCCTCAATACGTCAAGGAGACTATCTATAAGAAAAAAATATGGCTAATCTGAACTGCCTTATAGAGTATCAGAGGAGCAATAAAAGCTGTTGTAAGAATTCGTACACATTTTCGTGCATCATACATTATCGCTTAGTAAGAACGGTCAAAATGGCTTTATTGTGACAAGTAGCCTTAATGTCGTATCGCACGCTCGCTACCGATGCGCGCGTAAAGGATGCCCGGCAGCACAACTGTTCTGGGTGCACTAGACCATTTCTCGTCACCGAGTACGACAACAACTCGCATTTTACGCTCAAAGCGACGCTTAAACGTGGTGATATTCTTTAACATGACCAGATGGGGAAAATGCTATGAAGAATGCGGGAACATAGCCTCAGCTAAAGCAACACAATGAAGCGTAGGAAGTGCGTGCTGTATACAAAAGGAACCACTTTACTAAGTATCTAATAAGCGCCCGTAACTTGAAGTCGCCGTCGGCCTCGGCGACATCGAAAATAGACGATGTTGGCGGCTAGATGTTTAATTGGCGCTCCCTGGCTCTGACGTCCGCTTAGAAACTCGCGCCGCTGTGGTCTACTATACTCCGCTTGTGAGGGGCAGCAGTCACTGTGCTAGAAATCGGCCACTTTGAATCTGTAGTGCATTAAAAAGCGAATTTCGAGTAATTCAGTTATTTTGCCAGCTTCTGGCACCTCTCCAATAAATTTCAAGCTGTATCCGCCCAAGTTTGCAACACACGAGGACAGAGCATTGTCTTCAGAGCATTGGTCAGATGATCATGTGTAACATCGTACTTCTAAGGTTATTCGCGAGGTTCAGTAATCACAGCTCCTCGATACGTATTCGAAATGAGTACGCTTCCCTAAAGTATTTTTGAGATGCTCTTATGAAGACTCATCTGTCTAATGCTACGCACCAAGCAACGGGGCCATACGCGCGCATCGCGCAGCAGTAAATAAAGCGATGTCTTCTATTTCTTTCGTTGTTCTTGACTTGTATCATATGAATGTTTTTTTTTGTGCCCAGCGCATTAATTTTTATACACAGTCACAAACGTCTCATTATGGGTTGGTGATGTTTGGGAGGCTCGCAAGGATCACGTAGGATATTATCTTCAGGCTGTAAGGCACATAGTACCTTGCTAATCTCGTTACAAACTGAGTGCAGGAGGGTGCATATCCGCAGCGAGCGTTCAAGTTCACATGCAAGCTACAATGGGAAGATTGGTGCTACGCCATCGCAAAACGGCGCAGACAACATTGTCCAGACTACTCGAAGGCAGCTTTTGCGCCTGAAATTTCTACCGTAACCATGCTTATCATAATGAACTGGACTCTCAAACAGAAGTGATGACATGATTAAGGCGTTGAAGGCCTCATATACTCGCTAACGAAAGTAATAAATTCTATGCCTGCCGGTTTTCCACTATAACAAGAATCAAAAACCGATGAATATGTCCAAGTAGCTCTTTATTTATTCGTTTTTCCAACCCCTTCAGGTGAAAAAGTACAAGTCCTGGCCTACTCTGGATGGCGTTCATGAACTGAGATAATTATTCTTGCTCGGTTGTCCTGGACTGAGGCGCTTCTCCCAGAAGCAGCTTGATTTTACTGTTTAAATAAAGTTTCCTCCTCCTGCTCCTACCACTCCTCCACCATGACTCCTCTTCTTCTGCATACAGTTTTTACTATAACGCATATCTGAATACTGGGAAGATATGGGTGTGGAAAAAGGTACCGTAAATATCCTTCCAGGTCTATGCAAGCATACTGTTACTGTATTTTTACTATAGACGTTATTCCCTTGCTCAATAAATCGGAAAAGCGGTTAGAAGTTTGGTATAAAATCAGTGCTCGGCTGTACACAGTAGGTTATAAGGAACTTAACCTACATTTTTTTTGCGGTCCAGTGCACGTCGCCATACTTTCATGCCATGGCAATGTAAACTGATGTGATAAAATATTTTTGAGCGTTCGGCAAGGTTGCAAAAATTGTTTTACTGCTTTAACCTTACATATGGTTACCGGGAATCGTAATGTCTTCTACGAAAGCCGACAGCCCCGAACGCCTAGACTTTGTTTTGGTGTTTACATTTCCGCTGTTGCCGGTTATTAGCAGCTGTCTGTGTTTTTTGTTCGAGAGATTGCTGAATACAGGAGCAGACGCGTAGATCCGACTCTTCACGCTCCGCACAGGACGGGCTTCGCAAGGGATGGGGTGACGCCGGCAATGTTTCTTCTGAAATTGTATCCAGAACAACACTTTAAACCACGCCTTTAGCTCGTGTGGGCGATTTTAAGTGCTTTATTATGATAAAAAGTTACGCATCAGCGAAAACTGACGCGGACAAGCATCAAAAGTCAACCGAACGTAAAGAAGCAACAGGGAGAGCGAGCCCGAGTGAAGCAGACAGCAAATTTGAGAATCCCTAAGCCTGCATCACACGCTTCGCAGCGCCGCCCGCGGTCATGCTCACCGCTAATAGCGAGCAGGAAATTGGAGAGGGAAGTGGGGCAAAAGGGTGAGGGGTGGGCGGTATGCCGAGGCCGTGGATAGCATGCTCAGTGACGGCGGCGCGCTGCTAGATAACGACAGAATTGGTGGTGAGATGGTTGAGTGGCGCCCCCTGGCCTCTGACGTCGCTTAGAGACCCCACACGTGCATCGCCCAGCAGGAAATAAAACGGCTGTCTTCTATTGCTTTCGTTGTTGTAGCCTTGTATCAGATGAATATTGCTTGCTTTTTTTCTGCCCAACGCATTAATTTTTCTGCACCGTCACAAACGTATTATTAGGAGGTTTGGGGATGTTTGAGAGGCTCACAAAGATCGTGTGGATATTTCCTTCATGTTGTATGGCATAAATTCCCTTCTTCACAAATTGGCTTTCATTAGGGCTGCGTGCTAGAAGGTGCATATCCGCAGCGCGCTTTGTATGTTCACATGCGACCACAATGAGAAGGTTTGTTCTACGCCACCCGGATCGCGCCCTAAACAACGTTGTCCACAGTACTCGAAGGCGGTTTTTGTGCTCACAATTTTATCGTAACCATCGTTACCATAACGAACTGACTCTCAACCCGAAGAATGATGACATGATTACAGTGCTGAAGGCATGATAGGCTCGGTAACGAGCGCAATAAATAGTATACCTGCATTTATTACAAGAATAGAAACTGATGAATAATTGCAAGCACCTCTTTATTGCTTTCCAACACTTCCAGGCGCAAAAACAAATCCTATTCTACTCGAGATAACGCTCTATGAATCGAAGAAAATTACTTTAACTCTCTTGTCCTGGACTGAGAACCCGGCCCACTTACCAGCTCGGTTTAATTGTGAAATAAAGTTTTCTCCTCCTTCACCTTCTCCTCCTTCTCTTGAATGCAGTTTTCCTATACGCAAATCGGAATATCGCTACGATATGGCTGTTGAAAACGTACCGAAATATCCCTCCAGGTCTGAATAAACCTAGTGTTACTGTACTTTAACGTAGACGTAACTCGTTTTGCTGAATAAACCTCCATACTGGTTAGATGCCTGCTTTAAAATCAGCACGCACCTATATACACAGTGGGTTATTTGGAACACAACCTACAGTTTTTGCAGCCCATAGTGCATGTAGGCAAACTTTCATGCCTTGACAACGTAAAGTGGTGTGGCACATTACGTTCGAGCGTTTCGCAAGGTTGCAAAAACTGTTTTACCTTACGTATGATTACCGGGAATCGTAATGGCTTCTGCCAAAGCCAACAGCCCTCAAGGCCTAGAATTTGTCTTGGTCGTACATTTTCGCTGTTGTCTGTTATTAGCAGTTGACTGTCCCCTTTGTTCGAAAGGTTCCTTAATAGAGAAGCTGACGCCTAGCTCCGACTCTTCGCGCTCCACACAGGACCGGCTTCGCAAGGAATGGGGCGACGCCGGCAATGTTTCTTCCGTAGCGGTATCCAAAACTATACTTTAACTGACACCATGAGATAGTGTATGCGATTTTAAGCCTATTATTATAATAAAAAGTTACCCACACGCCAATTCTGGTGCGGACAAGCATCAGACGTTGACCGAAGCGCAAAGGAACAGCAGGGAGAGCGAGCCTGAGTGAAGCAGACGACAAATGCGAGAATCCCTAAGCCGACGTCACGGAGGCGCACTTGGCAGCGCCGCCCGTGTTCGCACACACCGCCATTAGCTCGCGCCGTCGTGGGAGTGCAAATAACGCAATATCTCCCTGAGACACATCAGCTATACACTATTACCGAGAAGACTGCCACTTTCGCTGCGCTAAAATATTTCATTAGAGAGTATCGTAATCGCCTGCCTTTTTTTTCCTACGTGTCAAGCATTCGGTGCGGGTGAGTGAACCTCATTTTCAGTGCGTTGCCGGTACCACCGAATATAGTTCTCATTACGGCGCTCCATTATATTTGGCTAGGGCTCTACCGTTGTTGACCCCGTGGCTCTTGATCCAGACGACGCCACGGCTGCGCATGGATCCGTGGTGGTCGCTGTAGGGCTGGTGTGCAGCCGTGTAGGCCGTGGTGTCACATAGCTGCCCAGTGGTAGGGGAGCAACTGCCAGTGTTTCAACAGAGCCTCCGCACCAGGGGATCTGTTAGATGTATGAAGAACAGTGCCGTAACGGCAAGTTTCAGAACCTGCGTGGAAAAAAGGCAGTGCAGGTTACGCAAAGCGCCAGCCAAGAGTGGCGAATGGGCGTGCAACCGATAGTTTCATGATAAAGTTTTGTTTGTTGAAAGGAATAACGTAAAATCGCTTGAAAAACAGCTCCAGGCCAGCAGCCTGGGAGTTTGCTTTGCTGTTGCAGTCACCCAACTAGAGTGACAAATGAACCAGAGCTAACGATCGCGCCGTTATCTGTTTCGTCTCCTCAGTTCGAGGAAATGTCGACACGCACTATGTACCTTGTGCGAAACCCTGCCTAAAAGACCATGTGAGATGCTAAGGCGTTTAATAGAGAAGGTAGCGCCAACAAAACGAGCAAACAACAACTATTCTAAGTTGAAAAAGGAGTGTCATCAAATAGCGAAAACGGGCAAAAGAAGCAAAGAAATTTCGCAGATCATCTGCTATCGAAATAAAAGAAGCGATAATTGCACTAACAGGAATATAATAAAAAAATGGACGACAAAGCTTCATAAAAAGTCCGTGAACTAAGACCGACTTTCATACTTGTTTCTCGCTTTCTACAGAACTTTTTTTACCCTAAATCAAATCGCCTAATTCCAGATTTTTTCCACAACTTTTTTATTATAACAGAAAGCGCGTACTTTGCTCACAATCATGTCTGTCTGTCTGTCTGTCTGTCTGTCGTCTGTCTGTCTGTCTGTCTGTCTGTCTTTACTCGATTTAGCGAGCCGGCCAAAGTGAAACAGAGCTGCACAATCGGTTAATATACCCACAGCCAAATCTAAACGTCTGCCTCAGGTGGCAATAATCGTACTTGTCAACATTATAGAACAAGAGCTATACATTACGCAAATACGAGACAGAAAATCCATTCATAAGTGATATTTCCCGTGCTCCATTATAAAAAATTCATGGATGCTTCATTTTGCAATACCAGCAGAAAACAAAATCCTTCCGTCGCTTGCGGTCGCCCGCGCCACAATAGCTTCTCGCGGCATTTTAAGAATTAACAACCAACAGTTACGAGCAGTTCCACTGGTAGGTTACGCGCTCCGCTTTGAACGCACGTGGAGAAGGGCAACGTGGATCTGTAAATGTTAAAGTAGGGCGCCTTAATTCACGCGAGCCTCCGCCGTACGGCCGCGCGGGCATCGAGGCACCAGGCCTGGTGCAGTGGAAGGCGGTAAATTTAAATTTGAGCAAACCTCTGGCGTGTTTACCTTGGGAGGAGCGCGTCGGGAGAGGAACCGTACCAGAGGTGAGCGGAAAAGCGAAGGGAGGCATTTGCTTGGCAAATGCCTTTTGCCTTTTGTTTAAATTTGTAACAAAAGGAGTGGATACGCGGTGAATTTTTTCAAGCCTGTATAAATTTGCAAAAAGACATATTACCAAGCGTTTGGACAGGTTGTCGCAGTTACTTTTACGAAACATTGATGTGCACGGAAGCGCGTTGTTTGCAATTGCCGAGCGTCGTTGCGCAAACTGCATCGGTACGTGTACGGGAAGGTACTGCCGGTAAGCCCAGGCACTTAAAATACGCTATTCTGGGCACATTCCGAGGTTTTAAAAAAAACGGTCACCCGATTGACGCTCTAAAGGGAACTCACCGAAGCGTAGAGGAAGGTGGCTTTGCTTGCTATGATGAAAGCGCTTAGGGCGGCGAGAAACACCTTAAATGGAACGCTGGCGTTGGCACCCACGTTCATGGCGGCCCATTCCATGGCTACAAACCGGGAGTAGCTGGGTCTCGTCAGATGTGGTCCTTGTTTTTTCTCCTTCGTCTTCGAACTCGCCCTCATCCGCGTTGTTGTTGTTGTTGTTGCGGCTTTAGGTATGGCCCATACCCAATCAGGGGATCGGCAAATCAACGGAGGATGGTTAAAATGCATGAAATTCTTATGTAATCACGAGACGCTAAGGAAAGATAATTTAGACCGGTTGGAAAAAGTTTTGAGAAAAAACAAATCCTGAAAAATCAAAGCGAGGGTGACCAGTCGCAATCATAACGAGAATCGTTTTGAATTTTCAATGTAGCGCAGAAGGGCAGAGCATACATCCCGGCGGCAGAACCCCGTTTCGGATGCCCCGAACGATAGTATAGCCGGCACTGCTAGGGATATCCCCAAACTGTAAAGCGGAACATCCAGGGACTGACATCTCAGTCGGGAAAAACGTCGGCATGTCAAAAGGTAGTGTTTCTTCGTAGTTTTCGTCGTCTTCTTAAGGGCCACACATTAGGTATCTCCGCAGTTGCTGTTTGTTGTATCGGAGGCACGCCGAGACATCGACGCAAGAGAGGGGCGCAGGCGCTACCTTGTGGAGTATACACCCGAAATATATTTCTGGGGGGGGGGGTATACAACACCGGGCAACTAAAGAAAGTAAAAAAAGACACGGCGCTAGACGACAAAACGGTAATTTTTCTGCAAGCACTAATTTCGGGCGGGGGCGAGGAGGGTGTTCTTACACTCCCCTGGATACTCACGTGGTGATGAGGATAATGCTCTTGAACTTTTTGGCACGTACGCACTTGAGGGGATTGCCCAGGATACAGTCTTCACTCAGCTCGTGTTGGAGTTTATAGGTAAATGTGTGGAGCTTGCCGTTCGCCCCTGACGCCGGTGCGCATGCACAAGTTTCTTGCTACATCAAGTAACAATGTTCGCCAATCAGCGTCGTCACTCGCATCACGCGCATCGCACGTGCTGTTGCTCCCTCATGTCGGGCGTGTCACCCTCTAGCACGGTTGGTGTAGAATGCGGTGCATCGCTGAGTGGAATAGCAGGCAGCCATTGAAGAACTTATACGTTCCCGATAATCGCCGATGAACGATCTCCAAGCAACCTCATCATCATCAGCAGCAGACTATTTGGGTTCAGTGCAGGATGAAGGCCTCTCCTATTCACCTCCATTCACATCTGCCCTGCGCTGTGCGAGTCCATTTTTTGCCTCCGAATTTTCTAATTTCGTCTCTCCATCGGGTTAATGGTCTTCTCCTTGTTTTGTTTTCGTCTCTCGGTACCCGTTCTGTTGCCATAGTTGTCCACCTGTTGTGAATTCGTCATACTACATGGCCAGCCCAAGTCTATTTCTTTTTCTTAATTTTAGCTATGATATCTTCAACTCGAGTTTGCTCCGAAATCCCCGCTGCTTATTTCCTGCCCCTAAGCGTTACTTCTGGCATTATTCGCTACGTGGAAATTTGGGCGGATCTAAGTTTGCTTTCTTGTTGTTTAGTAAGGCGTCAAGTGTACGCTTCTTATGTAATCTCCGGCAGGATGCATGGCTTAAATACCTTTCCCTTTAGGGATACAGGTAGCTTACTTTTCGTTAGTGGCGAGTGCTTGCCGAGTGCACAGCAACCCATTCCTGATCCACGTCGGATTTCTTTCTCATGGTGGCGATCAGCACTGACCACCTGTACAAAGATAGTCACATTCTTCAGCCTTTTCCAATGCTGCGTTACCTATGCTGAAAAGGACCCGTTCAGCATGTTTATTTATCATATTACTTTAGAATTACTCTAATTTATGTTTTGTTCCAATGAGAGGCGTCCTGATTGCAAACCTAAAACGGCTCAAGTATTCCCCGGTTTTCCGTAAACCTGCGTTTTCCAAGTCAAGCTTCCTGAATACCCTCTGAAGACACGCTGTGAACCATTTTGGCGAGACGGTATCTCCTTGTCGCACTCCCTTTCGGATCGGGAGCTTTTCGTTTTGCTTGTGAACGAGTATCCTGCCCGTGCATCCCTCATATATGCTGTCGAGGACTCTTCGGTAGTTCTCCTGTATTCCTTGGTTCTTTAAGGCGACCATCACTACGGCGCTGTTAATTGAATAAAACGCTTTTTCATAGTCTGTAGATGTCGTGTAATAGTGTTTATTATACTCTGCCTATATTTCTTACTTGGCTCATGAGAGGGGTGGGATCAATTGGTGAACAATGTTTTCTAAACGCAGCCTATGCCCTGGGTTGTTGAAAATCCTGGCTGCCGTTTACGCGTTAACTATTACCTAGGTAAACAACTTCTAAACATACAGTATGCTGATGGGTCTATTTTAATTTTTCAGATCTTTGGTATCCCCCTTCTTATGTAGTATGTTGGCGTTTTTCCAGGATTTGTGTACTTTTAGAGTCCGCAAGCATTCTGAAATGGCATAACAAACTTTCCTAGTATGACTTCTCACCCTCCAGTAAAAAGACCATGCTAATGCCATCGGCCCCGGCAGCCTTTCCTCTTCTCATGCCATTAAGCGCCTTTTCGTCTTCCTATAAAGTTATTGGCGGAACATTGCAAGCTAGGCTTGTAGGCTCAGTAAATCCCCCTGGCCAAAGTCGCTGCCGTATAGCCTGTTGTAGAATCGTTCCGCTATGTTTTTTATCTCGTTCATATTGTACGCCATGTCGCACTTTTCGTCATTCGGTGCGTACATTCTGTCTCTTAAACCAACACCTATTTTTTTGTTGCCTTCAAGCATCCTCCTATTTCCAGCGTTTCCCAGCGGCCGAACACGCTGCCTCCCCCCCCCAGGAGGCCGGCGACAGTAGGTAACCTCTCGCAGGCAATAAAGATGTTGTCTCTCTCTCTCTCTCTCGATCACTGTCGTGTTCTACGCACAAATGTCATTTGTTTTACTTCTGTTAATCCCGTTTAACAGCTCTGCCGAATCAGGTTGATCCACCGCACTGAAATTTTTATGCTCTTAGGTTTAGCAATGAGTTCCTTCGCTTGCTGAGTTAGTTTTACAGTTTGTTTCCTGCATGCCGGCCCATGACCTAGCCCGAGGACTTACCATCCGGGCTGGGCCGAGCGCGTATCCCTACCACGGAGCCAGGTCCGCGCGAGACCGTCTGATCGGTTACCACGACACCACCACCTATTACCTTCTCCCTCGCCGGATCTACCCTAAGGCAGCCAATTCGCTCACATTAGAACAAAGTCAAGTCTGGCACCAACTCCAGACCGGAGTCTTCCCAATCCGGCCATTATGATGCATATCCACCCAAGAATTTACCCAAACTCAGCGTGCCCCTTATTTGGCGCCCATGCCATCCTGGCCCACGTCATCTGGGCATGCCCCCAGGACCGTTTCCCCGAAATCCCTTCTTAGGAGAGGTGGGAGGCCTCGCTTCGCAGCCCCGAACCGGATTTACAGGTACGCCTTGTTGCGTGCGGGACTCTGGGGGGTCCTCTGCGGCCATTAACTCTGGCGCGCCTGCGCATCCCTGTCGCGTCGGAAAGACATTGGGAGGGGAGCCAAGGCCGACCAGAAGCAAGTGATTTAGACCACCGGCTTTGTGTCCGGTCGGTAAAATAGGAACACGTGTGCGCTGCGGCGGAATCGGGGGGACAGCGGGTCGCGGCTTCAGAGGAGACCGAAGGCCGACTTCTCGGAACCGCGCGGCCGAGGCGGTGCGGCCGTCTCTAGACCTCCGGAGGAGAGAGAAACGGAGAGTCGTCTTTGGGCAGCGGTAGAGAACGGCTGTCCACGGAACGCTCGTCCGGACGACGAAAGGCCTGGGGCCTCCTTCGTCAGGATGTCCCTAGAACGTCCCTTTCATCGTCACCGGTCCGCAGTCTGGCCTACCTCGCAACAGCCTGGTCAAGAGGGCGGAAGAGGTCCCCGAAAGGCAGCGTTCTACGGTCTCCACGAGCTCGCCCATCTAACTCAAGGAGAAGACGTCCTGGTGGGGTGGACGTTCAGCCTTACCCGTCGCCAACATAAGGACTTCAATTCTCCTTGGTCGCTTCCTCAGCCAATAAAGTGTTTTCTCTCTCTCTCTCTCTCTCAACAATAGTCGCAGTTTACTCGGTCATTGCTGTTGTTCGGTTGAATGTTAGGGTGTCAGCACTGTCCTCGTTTCCGCTGGATAAAACAGCGAACTCGCTCCGTTGGGTTATTTTTAACTCGTGCATCCTGGCTCTAACTGACTCCATGTTGGGGTTTTTACGTTTGGCTAGTTTCCCTCGTTCTGTTTTGAGATTCAGCTTTATTTTGCACCTATCATAAGATTCCAACACCGAATCTTGCTTAGAAAAACTCCGTCCTGCACAATACCTGCGTTTTCATTAAAAATAGAGTCAATTTCGCTTTCTGTCTTCCCGTCGGGAATTTTTCATGTCTATTTCGTACTCCTTGCGCTTGCGCCAGAATGCGTTCCTTAGCTTCAGGTGATTTCTCTCCGTAAATCCAACCAGTGTGTGTCCTAATAAAAAAATAAATGGAGAGAAATAAAATAAAATGGACAGAAATTCGCACTCCTGGAGGGATCTGAGCCCACAACATTTTAGTAACGCGTGCAATGTTCTAGCGGCCAACCGAGATACCGGAGAGACTGAATTCCCTTCCATTTTGCTTTTCTATTTTTTTCTCATTCTTTTCGCAGTTCATCTTCGCAGTTAACCTCCGCAGTTCACCCAGCCTTAACCTTTATCTGGGGTAAAATTCGCAGTTGTGTGCTATACAAACCCTACTATCATGATGACAGTATACTTGTGACCGAAGCACTGTCTCTAACATGCAAGAAATGCAACTTAGTCCAAAGTAAACAACTTTTTCAAGCCAAATATACACATTTCGCATTCTTCTCGGGCTTGGGTGTCAGCTAAGATACAGTACAAAACTTGATTAATAAAGCCCCAAGCCGTCTGTGTAAATAATTATCCTCACGTTTACATCCATCAACAGCAGCACTGCCATGAAAAAAAAATTTATGAGCTTCACGTGAATAATAAAAACGTTACAGTGTGTTGCCATTAACTACATTAACAGGCTAGCTCCAACTACAGCCTGCGCTTTGTGCCGATAATGAAAAATCGTAATGAAAAGCACGACTTCAGTTTTGCAATTGACATGCCACTTGCATCTACCAATCATTTGAACCACGACATGTCTTTCCAAATAGGCTTCAACGTCTAACAATATATTTAAAACCCCAAGTAGAGTGACCACATCAAGTCTTTCAACGGAGCTTCCAACTTGAAAGATATCAGGTCACTGTTAAATGGCCAAGACCTCTGCAGAAATCCCAAGAACTATCCAAAGTCACATAAGTATTAGAAGATTAAGATGAAATATACGGTGAGGAGGAGGATGATCACATCTTGAAGTGACAACGCAGCGGGACATCCATGACGTGTGTTTTGCAGACATCATTAACGCTGCCATTCTCTTCTCTAAAAAAACTGGACCTCGAAATAACTGGACCACCACATGTACGTTTAATGAAGGAACAAGAAAATTTTGTTAGACGATGACTTTAAACGAGTGAGTTGCTTAGGATATCCCTTTAATAGCACAGTAATTGATTGAAATATCAGTGATTTCTTGGTTTATTTTCTGGGAATGCTGCTAAGAATGCACAAAAAATATTAGCACAGACTGTCAATGGCAGTTCTCTGATTCTGGAAAGCAACCGCATTGGGCGTGTCTGCTGCGCCGTAGTATCACAGCAGCAACTCTCAATGTAAACGCCAAATGTTTGCAGAACTTGCATGCCAAATAATAGACTTTTTGTCCACGTGTTCCAGCATCTGAAACAGGCTGAATGTGAAGGTATTGACCAATATTGGAGTTCACGGTAAATTCTAAACAGTGAGAATTTGCTACAATTAAAACTACCACACATTCAGTCCCTCGAAATAAAATGCCAGCTTCATTAACACTACCATAAACTGAGTCCGACAAAAATTAAATGCCAACTTACTTAACTAAAATTACAATGCAGGCGTTCCTGGCAGGGCCTCCTCGGAGTGAATTTCCAGGGACGTTTTGCCAACGTGTTCCCAAAAGCTCTTACTGTCGTTTTCAACTACAGGTCAAGTTGTAGTCGCTAAAATGGTGTTCCGAAGCCATTATGTATAACGCAACTACCTAAAAGGGACCATCAAAGTTCCAGAACTGGCAGTGCATACTTATTTGTAGAATGCAATGATTTCATCCCGTACAACGGCTTTCATGTGTTTCCTTTTTGTGAACACACGACTTCAAGAACGGGGTTTAGGTTTGTTTTAGGTCCCTTTCCACCCTATTTCCTAAATAATAAAAACAGTATAAAAAAATCAAGGCATAAATTTATGCTTCCCTCTAAGAGGGCAGCACTACAAAATCTTGTAGAATGCCTGATTAATTGTTCTAAAATTTTATTTTACAGAACAAGCCCTAGAAATGTTTTCATGCGAAACAATTTGAAATATAAAAATATTTGAACATACCTTAGGCTCACCTGTCATTGCTCCATGTGGACTGGTGAACGTCTGTATAATACGCAACACTCAAGAGGCACTCTTTTGTGGCTTTATGAGCTCCACAATGCATTCGTAATCCGCCACACTTGTCACGACGACGCCTCGGTGTGCCGAAGATATCTTCAGCCACACTGAATTCCACAGTCATGACTTCACAGGTTTATGTAAGGTATGGAAATAATTCGTTTTTTTTCTATTCTGCAGACAAAGGAAAACAATTGTCGCATGCTACCAGTGTAGAGACAAATGTCTCCACAGTCAGCCATAGCCTGTTTTTGGACAGGTTATACAGACAGAATACATAATGTACCAATATGCTTTCGCAGTATATTTTCTAAGTTCAAGGAAGCACAGGGAATGGATTAATGTTTGGTGCACATAGTGATGCAAGAACTTATCACCAAAGCGTTGTTGGAAATTATTCCTGCTCCTGGGTTACCACTGACATTGACGGCATAAAAATGCAAGAGTGGCTGATTTTTTACGCACTTCTTGAAGTAGCAACTACTAATAATAAGCACGCAAGCGTTATGGATGATTATCCTGAAGTCTCAGGTTACCACTGACATTGACAGCATAGAAACGGCAGCACATTTTCTCCATAACCGCTGCGTGTTCCAAGATTTCTCCCCCTCTACAAAAGAAACGTTTGTCACTACGGTACTGCTAAAACAACCACTGTACCTTCCATTTCTCTACACTTCAGGCAATGTAAAATAGGTTATCTGAATTGGTCAAAGGAATTGTAAGAAACCTGGAACAACTACATAACACACTGCACAGACAAACTGTAAGCAGTGCGGCCGCTGACGCCCTGAAAGCACGTCAACATAACTCGAAATAGCGTCTACCTTGCACGCAATGGGCAAGGTCGAAGACTCCCGGTCTGGTAAGCGCAGAAAATTCATTGTACACAGCAGACTAACACAGGAGGAGGCGGAATAAACATTTAATTGAGCAGTCAATGCTGTTGGGTTGACCGCCAGATGCGGGACCTCCATAGTCCAGGAAGCCCTGGGTCTTGGCGGCCTGTCTCGCCCGGTCTAACAGATGTTGTTGGTGATCCGACGCCGCAATTAACACGCAAGTTTAAAAAAAATACCAATAAATGCAATGTCGGACGCTGCGACAAACTTGCTTGGAAGTTGTACACGTGTGCACGCGAGATGACCGCGAGCGACTAACCCGAGAAGATTCACTACCGCAGACAGACACAGCAACCGTCAATATACAACTAAGCAAAGCCACACAGGAAGGGAACATGCACGCTCCTGAAATGCGGAAACCAACAACTTCCTTATAGCAGTGGCTCAACGTACGCAGTGAGAAATGTCCAGCCGACTCTGACCCACGAACACGCAAGTTTTGGCAAATTACGGCTGTAAACGTTTGTTCAACACAAAATGTTACACGCCGCGACCATAAGCATTGACGACACACGAACAACGGGCAGAGAAGCAGTATGTTTATCGGACGCAGTGAAGAAGGATGTCACTGAACACAACCGTTACCAGCACATAAATAAGCAGCACTGACTTTTTTTGCGCCTCCTGGCAAAACTGCACTTCGTCGACCAGGAAATACAGCCCGGAGATACGAAAAAATTCGCAGTAGCACGGTTGCACGCCGCCGTCAAACTGCTAACGGTTCTAGCCAGCGTGACCGAGCATTTCTTTTGTAAATATCAGGCGCATCACGCGAGCAATTAGAAAACCGCATTGGAATGCCACTGGTGGCGCTGCATTCGGAAGATGTAAAACTAGAGAAGGGAATGCTGGAAGGTGGGGGCGCTGTTGTTTAAAGTGTTGACGCAGTCCCGATTTTCACCCGTCGTCGTTGTACCCGTTGCAGTCCCACTGTACCGTGAATAAACGCAAAGAGCTCTGCCATGCTGCTGGTGGCGTATGCGCATGGCATGCGCCACTGGAGCGGTGGTATTTTCCTCATTGCTTCGGCGAACTTTCGTTTTCGTGGAGGCTTTGGCGATACGCCCGCAAAAGAGCGCACACAAACACGGCACACGTGATGGCTTTTATTTCATTCGGAAAACGAGCATATGTGTCTAAGCGGACGTTTACACCCGCTGAGGCCGAAACAAAGAGCTCAGATAATAGCCGCTTTAGCACGTTAGTACAGAGAGAGATCTTCAATGCTTTGAAGGACTCTGGTACAGGCTAAAGTTGTTTCTCGCGGAGGGCCGTGAGTGCGCGCGATATCTGCGCATAACTTTGGATGGCAGAATTTCTGCGTTACTGTTTACAGTGAACGCAAAAGGGCGTGGCTTCATTTACTGCGTTTTCTTAGCAACAAGCATTTCCATAGCCAACGAAATATACTGCGACGCTCTTAGATACCCACGTTATATACAAATACTTACGTATAGCGAAAGGCAAGTGTGATGCAGCTAATTAGCGAGTCATCATACATAGGCCCGTTTCCCAGCCCTTTTCCCTCCTGAACACCAATAGTGCATGAAAACAGCAACTGGGGAAGCAGCTGGAGAAGGCGGGTCATTCAATGAACTCTCATTACTATGACAAGACACAACCAAGTAACTCTGCGATGCATTTTCGCCATTGCTGCAGAGAATAATTAGAAATTACAATGTCATTTCAGCATTAATACATACAAAATATTGCAGGTATCACGTGGTATATTTAGTTCTCCAAGTTTAGTTCCGTTCTTCTGACACGCACCCAGTCAACCGCTCCCTGCAAAGAAGTTTTTGTGTTTGCTTGTTGAAATTAAGGGGGACTCACCTGTTAATGGCACTCACTACTTTATGACCCACGGACTTAAAAACCATCGTGCACCACTACGAATAGTTTTACAAATACTTACCGATGTTCACAACAGCCTACTGTTTTAGATATATGTCACCTCTCTACTGAAACAAAGAAATAAAACTCTCGCATGGTAGACCGCTAGCGCCTTCTAGGGAAGACTGGTTGGACCAAAATGCGCTTCTTGTTTATTTTGTATCTCTGTAAAGAAGTGATATACAGCAGACTCCGGTTAAGACGAACTAGAAGGGACCGTAAAAATGTATTCGTATTATCCGAAGTTCATCTTAAGCGGAGGTGTATTGCATTGTGGACGTTACACGAGAAAAATGTTGCGGTTCCTAACCGTAGTGTTCGTTTTAACCAAGTTCGTCTTAACGAGAGGTCTACTGTATTTCTAGAAGAAGCAAACTAGTTTGTATCATTTCTATGAATTTGTAAAACGTTTTGAATCGGTACACGGTGCTTTTGAATTAGTAAGGCTCATGAATTTAGGTCATGAATTAGTGAGTCCCACTTGAATTGGACCAGGTTAGCCCCCCGCACGAGACCAAAAATTCAAACGAACTTCCAAGCGTATATAACTGCATGCGTAGCATAGTGCGTGCAGTGTAAAATACGGCAGAGTCGGTTAACACTCTGTATACACCGCATCACGCGTAAATAACGTCGACTAAGTACCTATTTTACGGCAGATTGTAGCCATTTATACGTTCCTATAAAGTACTTAAAATTGTGCACGTACAACATAGCGAGCTGATGGCTGAGCATTGAGCGAAAAACAATGTTTCTGCGACGCTTTGTGAACCAAATGCACAACATGCAATAGTCTCAACAACTATATATATTTCTTTATGAGGTATCCACAAAAGCACAATGAATTCTTCAGCACTACCAGTCACGGCTCTGCCCCAAACGCAGAGGCGGAACTTGAGGACGTCTGGTCTTTCTCGAATTCAAGTCATGGGTGATTTCAGAGACGTACTGCACGTCTGGAATTTGCGAAAGGCGATATTCACGAAATCGGTCTGAGCGCCCCAGACAACCTGAAAAGGGTTCGTGGAATTTCTATTTTCGCTAAGATACCCTTTTCTCGCGGCTTTTCATGCTCTGCACGGTGTTAATATAGCAGTGGAGATTTTGTTGTCTATCAAATATTGTCGCTAAAAATACGTCTTAGCCGCCTTATATCATCGGTATTCAATGGCGTGGAATGCATGCAGGCAACCAAGTGTGCGCCACCATATCTGTGGCCAAGCGTCTGTTGCTAGGCGACGTTGTGCGCACGGCCCGCAGATCAGGCACCCCTCTTCTCCTCCATGCAACCGTGTGAGTGCGCCCACGGCTATGGTGCCTGGAATATACTGGCACTATACCACGGCCTCCGCGATCGGAATCCGGCGGCGCGCTCGTTACGTCGGGCTCCGCCGGATGGCGGCACTTGTCCGTGCTAACCACGACTGTGAAACACATGATGTTTCACGTTACGAACTCTTCGCCGAACGCAAAGTATTGCGTCGAGTTCGCTGTGAGTGCGATTAATAACATCTCTGTTGGCGCCACAGTTTAGAATCGGATTGGAAGAAAGCAGATGACGCACGCCGGTGTCTTTTTTTTCTTCGGCGTGCGGCCGCAGTAGCCCAGGCTGCGCCGTGTCCGTGGCGCATCGGCCATGTTTGTGGCCGTTTACAGTGTTGCCAAGCGAATAAATTGACCGCTAAACTTTTCAACGAATACCATCTATAAGTAAACTGCTGTAAAGCAGCTCCATAGATATCGACGAAGTTTATTAAATTTTACATGTGGTGCGTGCATGTGTGCGTGTGTGCGTGCGTGCGTGTGTGTGTGTGCATGTGTGGGTGTGCCGGTGTGCGTTCGTGTCGGTATCTATGTCGGTGTCCGTGCGCGCGCAACTGCGTGTGCGTGCGCTTGTGCGCCAAACCGCGTCAAATATATATGTGGTTTGTTGTTCCTCTTAATGCACGATTCAGTGTATACTTCACTGCAGCGCACAAGTTGTGTGGGACAAGACACGAGCAAAAAATACACAAGCGCACTCTCCAAACTGTTTACTGGAACATAAGTGGAACAGTAACTGGAACCACCGACAGCGAATCCCCCCATTTATTCGGTTCCAGAGAATAACCACAAACCTAAAGAAAACCAGTGGAGAGTTCCAGAAAAGATTCACTTATATCTCTCGTTCCAGTTATTCTTCGTTTGGATCCAGATAAACATATGTGGATCACCCTGTTTAACTAGAACTTACATGGAACCAAATTAAGAGTGTGCGCCGCAGGCCTACCCGGTTACGTCCCGATTCGGGCATTGTACTTGGAGGGCAAAGTCCCAACGCTGAGTGCCATGTTTAAATAATCTAAAAATCAATGCCTTTGCAAAGTTCTTAGAGTAACCGCTGGCCAGATCACAGGCTGTTTTTGTCCAATACGCCATTGCGTTTTTCGGTTCTTATTGGTCTCGTATCCGGCGCCCGCAGGTCATTTTTGTCAATTCTTTACTTCGTCCAAAAAACTCCACGCTCCTTTCCGTTCCCGTCTTGCAGTCTCAACCCACTGTAGTGGAGGTTTCTCTTGATAATATTTTCCCAAAACATGCCAAGTTTCTTCAAACCAACTTAATTAAAAACATTCTCCTGGCTCACCAGTCTAATCAAAAGGGGTACCCCAGGTGTCGGTGCTTGGTCCCATATTATTTTCTCTATTTATCAACGACTACCCCACTTCCCTAAATCACACAGACGCAGTTATCTATGCCGATGATACAGCTTTACTCGTCTCTCATCACAGACTAAAAGAACACGAAACACTAGCAAATTTAGAATTACGTGAGACAGTAAAAGAGAGCTGAGCAGAAAATTGTCATTTGGATGCTATACATTACTGCAAGCGCGCAAACACTTTGACGCTAAAACACTAAGAATTATATAATTTAGCATTTTTCATTGCCATCTCAGTCATTGTATAGAGTCTTGGGGCTATAGATTCTTGTCATGCAGATCCGCTGTTTCCAAACTCCAAAAAACGGCGATGAGAATAATGACGTGCGCCCCCACCACCGCGCCATTTTCCCCAATATTTTCAGAACCTAACATTATGCCATTTAATGTAACAAGGACTACAAAACAACAATACTAGTTGGAAGAGCACTAAATAAATCATCCGATCATCCGTTATTATAGAACCTAAACGAAACACCAGACACGCCCACAAATGTATTCTTGATAAAATACATAATGTGTACGGTCACCGCACCCTTTCCTACCTAAGGGCCAAATTATGGAACAATGTGCTAGCGAGTGAAGGAAAGTTTGACATCCACCTAAACGAGCCATACGGCTACAAAGTAAAGCTATAGAGCTTTCTGAGAACCTTCGTAGTTGAAGAAAAATTCGTCCTGGTCCAGGATTCGAAACAAGGACCACTGCTTAACCGGAGCAGTCGCTCTGAAGGACAGGTGTTAATCGACTTTGTAGCCGTATGGCTGCATTTAGGTGGATGTCAAACTTTCCTTCACAGAAACTTACTCCACCTTGGGGAATGTGCTAGTGAATATAAAGATAAAACAAAATATAATGCGTTCCTTAGGAGAAATTTTCACGTCTGAACTCATACCTCATCCTGTTAACACATAGCTAAATATATTTACCTAGCTCACATTATATGTAATTATTGTAAAAAAAATTTTGGATTGCTTTTTTGTTTATTGTAGTTATTCTATTATGGATCCATGACTAGCCATGTCGGATAAGGATCCAGATGACTCTTCACCCATTTTATGTGCCTGTTTTTCATGAAATAAACGTATTTCTGATTTCTGTTTTCTGAATGCCCATCGCACGAGGTTATTGCAATAAACGCCTCGGGAAAAAATGAGAAAGTTGGGGTGGGTATCTTCTCTCCGGCATTGAATTGGTCTTTTTCATTGCATTTACCAGATTATATTCCCATATTTTATGCAGAATTTCTGGCTATTCTTTATTGCCGCCCTGAAACCCGATTCGGCGCAATATTCAGTGGTGATACTCACTGATTCCCTTTCCGTGTGCATAATTCTTTTCTCGGAAACTGTCAGTCCCATGCTTAAAACTTTTTACTCCCGCGTTTCCAATTACGTGCGGGCAATTAGGCTTGTTTGGCTGCCTGGCCACTGTGTATTAGCCCTTAATGAGGCCGCTGATACGTTAGCAAAAATGGCATTGGCTTTACCAATTGTGGAGGTGCTTCTCCCGTTTGCTTGCATGTTGCTAGCCCGTTATCGCCAATAGCTGTTGGCCTATGACGTGTCTGATCACGGGCTGCACACTTCTCCGGAACTCGAACATCTCAGGTTTTGTTGGAAAAGAAGCCTCTGTCAAACTCGCTTGTGCGAAGTTTCGCTGACCTCGTTTTGTTGTGGTGTTCCCCCACTTAATAAGTACCGATACCGGGCAGATCTAACAACCTCACACTTGTGCCACTACTGCCATGAAATTGAATCGGGTGAACATTTCTTCTTTTTTTTGCCGCTGATTCTCTCATCATCGAAAAAGGCAACTGGAGGCTCCCCTGCGACGTCTTCGACTGCCATTCTCGGCTAGTGCTTTTGTCTTGTGGTGGCCCGAAGCTAGGCCACTGCCATGGGGATAATTATCACGCCTTTCATTCCTTCATTTCAGAGACGGCTTGTCTGCCTTGCTAAAACAACTCCGATCAGGCTCTCTGCTTCCTCTTTCTTGTTCGATTTGTCTCTTCAATCTACTTACTAAATTCTTTCTTGGACTGTACTATTTTGCCGTATCTGGTTCTTTTCAACAAAAAAATCTTTTTTTGCCAATCCCCTGAGTGGATATGCGTCACTTTATGGGCTACCCCCCCCCCCCCCCCCCCCCCCCCCATCGCGTGGAACTGACCTCTCCAGTGGCTCGCTCGTGTGCAGGATGTCGTGCTGGGGAAGCTTCGGGTTGGGGTGGCGTTATTCCCAGCAGTTACCCAGGGTTGACCTGACCATTATCACGCGCCGTTTGCGGACACCTGCCCCTGCTGCGGGCTTCTTGCGTCATAACTGACCTTGAACACCTGTTGTGGACTTGCCCAGGTCTTAGAGACGCCTGAACGAGGCACACGGCTCCCTCCTGGGGTCCTCAAGATCTCAAGGGCTGGATATCGAGGCCCTAGCACCGGTCTCTTATAAGATATCTCCGCGTAACGGGTGCAGTGTTGTACCCATTAAAACTTTTTCGCATGCCGTAAGTCAGCCTCTCGCAAAAGTAAGAGTATACCAATAGTGGCATGTACCCTGAGGGGATTATTGAACAACGCTTTATTGACAGCATAGTGCGCTGTTGCAGCACCCGTTGATACGGATGGTACTTGCGCGTGTGCCACGCAATCAATGAATTAATCAATCAAGTGCAGCGCAAGCAACCTGGGTGTCGACCTTGCGAAATCTGTGCCCGCACTTTCAGTCTTGGATGCACACTCTGAAGCCTAGCCAAGTGTTGCCCACACAGAGGAGAACAAACCCCACTGGAGTATTGGCGAACGATAGAAGCCGGTATTTATTGGTCCCTTCTTATTTGCCTGGCCAGACCATTTGTACCGGTTCCTAAGCAACCCATAACTGCTCTTGCAAAAGAAGTTCTGTGGGCAAATCAAGTCGAATGCTGCTTTGGTGCAATTCTCAGCTGTCAAAAATGAGAAATAAGAGAGACCTTGTGCTCCTTTCACCCAACAATCCATGGTTGGCGGAGTCAAGCCGTTTATTCTAAGCATTTTAAAACATTCCACGCGCTGCCCCAGGACCCGGAAGAGTCTTTTTGTAGCGTGACCTACACTGGCCGAGGTTGAGCAGTTACGCGTGGCTTCTGGAGAGCCGTGCCGCGCATGCGCGAGGAGCAGTGACGTCAAAAGGCGCACAGAGCGTTGCTCGCTGCCCGGCGTCTCTCACACTCCCCACGCGCCCAGCGTCTTCGCCGACCAGTCCGTTGCGCACGTGGCGGCCCCGTCAACTTGATGATCATACGAGGGGTGGCCGGGTGTGTAACCGATGGCTCGTGCGTTGGAGCAACATCGGTGTTCGCCTGTGGAACCAGCTTAGCTCTGCGCCGATTGGTGACGCGGCGCCGGAGCCGGTTGATAAATATACATGTGTCACATAATGCGTATACCATGTGTGTGTCACTGAAGCAGCAATAAGCATGATAATCAAGCTAATCCTGGACAAGCCGGAAAGCTAAGAATAGCCAGCTGAACCTTAGCTCACGCTACGTATATCCTGGCATAGCCGAGCTAAGCCGCTGCTAATTTTTAGATGCAGAGCATCTGATTCACTCGCCTTGTCCCTCCGGCGTTGTCGTCGTCGTCGTCGGCGTTGTCCACCCCTCCCCCATTCTCCTCGCAGCGCCAGCTGCGCTCTCCGCCGCTCACCCCTTCTCCTCTCCGATAGCGAACACTCTGTGGCGAGGGACATTGGATTGGATTCGTTTGGATTGGCTTGGATTGGATTGGCCTGGCTTGGCTTGGCTTGGCTTGGCTTGGATTGGATTTGATTGGATTTGGATTGGATTGGATTAAAGTGGATTGTGTTGGATTGTGTTGCGTCATAGCCGCGGCAGACGCGCTGGGGCCGGCGCATGTGCAGTACTCTCTCTTCCGCGGTTTCCTCTCCTTCGGGCGCGCTGCGCATATAACCGGTGTGCCGTTCTCCGGCGAAGCAACATCCACGCTTGGCTCAAACACCTAGAGTCCACGCCACGTTACAAGTACACCAACGTCGTCATCGACTAGGACCGGCTTACGCAGTCCCCTCAACGTTATGCGCGCTATAAAACGCGGTCCCTTCGCCGCTCCGCCTATGCGTCGCATCTACACAGGGGTTCCCGCGAGGGGAGGTGGGAGTTTTTTTTCACGTCGTTCCACCGCATCATGCTTTTTTTTTTAGTGTAACGATATTGTCAAGGAGAGAAGACAAGGACGACAAAGCTGAGCGCGCTGTGCATGGTGTTGCTGGGTGCTGTGATGGCCGACATCATGTAAATACATCGTTTCACATTCAGCCATCGTTCCTGTCACTTGTCCTTCCGTGGCGTAACAGTATCGAAACAAAAAACCCTCATTAGATGATGCCATGACAAGCGGTGGGCCACCAGCTGAGAGGGTGGATACCGACAGACGGGTCTAGAAAAGGGGAAGGCGAATAACTCGATGGAGGCACGAAACATGCACCGCTCCGTCTAACTACGACGATGGTTGAACGCGAAGCTTTCGCGTGACGGATTCCTCGGTTGGCCAATCCCACATTCCGATTAAGCGCTACTCTGGATGTACTGACAGCTTTTCTGGAATGCCCACAGCAACTCTCGGGTGTGCCCTCCATAGGCCAAACTTTTGGGTCTCGGATAGACGGCGCGAATCGGTACCTGCTACATGGCGTTCGCGTCGACCATGTCGAAATCGAGCAATCGGATATAAGCCGGCTTCGTAACGCGAGGACCCAGTTTGGTGTGGTGATGGGGGCACGAAAAATGGCGCATACCCACTTAGGGGGATTGGCCAAGAAGAGTTATGTTTTCCTTACAATCAATCATGCGAGGCAAAATAATGGAGAAGAAGAAAAAATTTGGTCTAGGGTAATGAGAGAGAAAGAGAAAAACACGACAAAAAAAAAACAACAGAGAGAAGAGTAGGAAAACTATAGTAAAAGTCAGCCTAATCGGATTGTTTTTAATACTGCGGACGAGCTGTCTCCGAAATGAAGGAGTGGATGGCGTTGCACACGTCCCTATATGGCATCGGCCCAGCCTAGTCCCCCCAAACGACAAAAGCAGCGGTACAGTCAAAGGCAGCCCAAGACGTAGCAGGGGAATCTCCAGCAGGCTCCTTCGAAGGTTAGAAAATCGGCAGCAAAAAAGAAAGAAATGCTCTTCGGATTCGATTCCTGCCACGGGAAGCGTCTTTTTCTTTTATCACACCCACGAATATTCATCATCGTTGTCAAAAAGAAATTTGGCTTTCCTGCAGGGCGTATTGGCGTACAACGGCATCAGTCGGGACACTGAAGCCCTCGCCTTCATGACGAAATTCGTAGGCAGTGGAGGGAGTCGAGCAGCGCAAGGCAGGAGCGGTTGGAAGTCGATGGGAGAGGCCTTCGTCCTGCAGCGGATCTCAGTAGGGCTGTTGATGATGACGATGGTGACATTGAGTTTGGTTTAGGAAAGATTTAGGTTGCGTTTAGGTTAGGTTAGTTTAAGGTATAGTAAGGTTACATTGCAACAGCCTTTTAATTTGCGTAATACTGGCGAACGACCTGCCAACAGACTTTGCCTCATGGCCCGCGTATGCGAAGTTGAAAGTCAGCATGTATTTGTCTCGGTGGGGCTACACTACGAATTAATGCTGTTTTTCCCCAAGAATTAAAATTTTCAGCTATTTTGATGTGTAAATCGTTGGCATAATACAAAACATTGTGCACATTTTCCCGTGTTCTGTTTTTTCAGGAACCGAAGCACGCGGCACTCGTGGCCAGTGCCGAGGAGGACGACGACGACGAGGAGGCGGGCGGCCCGAGCGCAGAACCCCGCCGGCCTGCGCGCGAGGCGGCCACGGTCACCGGCCTCCCCGTCCCCGGCCGCAGCCCTCGCTCCCTCGGGCCCTCGCCGTCCCGTCCCTGGCCGCCGGGGACGTGCGCCGCCCGCCTGCCGACGACGCCGGTAAGCGCGGCCGGCAACGTCGCCCGGTGCCAGCCGTGACGTTGCCGCAACGCTTAGCGCGGTGATTCTTCGCTCGCGCAGACGCGCCGCCGAGGCAAGCCTAGTTCGATCTAACCACTCGCGATGTTTTCGGATGCGATTCCGCGCGGTAATTTACGTACTTTGAGGTTGCCTACCGAATTTTCTTAAGCTAAGCCTACGTAAATTTCTTTCCCTTCGCGGTTTGTACGCTTACCCATCAACGCCATTCTTGGCCCTGCCCCTCCCGCCCTCCTACACATCAACCTTGCTAGAGGAGTGAGGCTCAGAAGGATTGTGTGGTACTGTCGCTGGATGCGTGAATTAGGCGGTATTAAAACGCGCGATTTTAGTTTGGTTGTCTATGCCACCCTGTCGTTTGCGTAGTAGGTACACTTTGGTACTTAGTCGTGTTAGTAGTGACGCGCACACCGGCCGCCCCCCTTCCCCCCTTCCCCCTTCCCTGCGGTCAATAGTTACTCGCCCACATTTATGCGAGTGTCGTGTTAGTACCGCTGACGGCCTATGTCGTGAAACAGATTTTTGTCAGTCGCAATGGAATTTCCGGTGTTTCTCCGTCATGGGGAGTGCCTTAAGGCGGTTGAGAATGAGACGCGATTTCTTTCGTTGGACGCGTAAGGTAGAAACGTTGGTGAGAAGCGAAGCCGGGGCGCAATTTTCTAGCGCTGCCCGAAGCAGAGTTTATAAGCAAAGGGGCGTGGTAGCATTTAATTAGTTTTAGTGTAGTCGCGCCGCAAATAACCGCGTGCGCAGTTGTGAGGCTTTATTCCCGGAAGTGGGAACGTTGTAACTCGGCGAAAGACTAAACAAAACGAAATTTGCCTTCATAAGCGCGACGTTTTTGGTGTTCAAGTAGGGTCATTTAGGAGACGTTAGGGGCCGTATGAAGAGTGGCTCACGAAGTTAACGGTAATTGCCTTGATAATGAGTTGCTGATTGGAGCGCGTCCCGTTTACTTAGGGCGTCCTCCTCCGAAATTATTCTCTTAATGACGGAACACGTGCAACTAAACTGATAGCCGTTTCCTCGCTACACTGGTATGTTGCTGTAGTATTGTATAGCGTTTGATTTTGTAAATTATGTTTCTTGTTTTGTTTCCAGGCGTATAGCCTATAAATCTACACTTATAACAATCAAATTTTATCAGATTGTCGGCGTAATTTTCAAGTCGGCGCTCGACGGCCAAAACTGCGTGCCCAGATTGTCTGGTCGCATCGGATGCGTTGTGAAATCCCCACGCAACTTGGATGCCACCTGGGCATAATTCAAAACATGAGCAGCTATGGACGTATGAAATCAGAACAGGGTAATATAAACCCGAACAAGCAAAATCGAAATATGAATGGCGTAGATAAAGTTGTTGGTCGCCCGTGGCACATTTGGAAAGGCAGATTTTCAATCTTGGTTACCTGTATTACTAATAGTCACGCGACAATTTAACGTGCATCACGGAATCCGCGATCTCCCCAGCAGATCGCCACGCTTCACGCAAATAATTCGCGATATTTGTGTTGTGGCTCATATTTTCATGTTCCCATTTCATCTGTCCGTGACTGTACTTTGAAGACGCTTCTCAGAAACATTGCGCTCTAATTTACTACGTTCTCTAACGTATTCCACGCTAAGTGCCAGTCACACGATGGCTATTATTGTGCTGCAAAACCTGCAGGCAGTAAAGTTTAACTTCGCCTTTATGGATCGGATTTTTCGATTCACGACGTGCATTTTCGCTGCCCGGACCAGGAAGCTCAGCTTTAACTGGTCGCCCGGGCGGCCGCGGTCGCCGCCAAAACAGCGGTCACCATCGTCAACTAACTCTGCTCCCAAATAGATGTTTCTTCTTCGCCTTCGCGATGTTAGGAAGTAATTCAGATTCTCTTTCACTTTCCCCCTCTACTCAATGCTTTCTCGATCTAACAGAGTTCCCGATTTTCCTGCAATAATTTCGCGGTCCGTTGGCCACGTTTAATCTTGGTTAAACTGCGCTTCACTGGAATTTCATCACTTGTCGAACTTTTGCCTTGTCGAAGCTTGCCTACCCCTGCCCCAGCCGGTCGTCATAATATAATTTACGGGGGTTGTGTACGACTTTGTCGGGAGTGTAAGGAATACACATTTTTAAAAGTGGCCCCATACCTTAACACTTTTTCGCCAGCCAAAAGTATTCTACATTATCTGCTACGGGAAGCCTTCTGTAGAGCCGACTACCAAACAAAGCGGTGTCGTGCGTTTTTATCCTCACAATCAGTGATATCGCTAAGAGGCGCATTGCGTTTCGAAACACGGCTTTGCGAGCGTCATTTTGGCCGTTTTCTCTAAGCTAGTGAATACACAGCTCCGCCTTAGAGCTTCTTTACTGAGTGAAGCCTTTTGCTTTTAATTCTTGCGTCTGACTTTTCAGGCGTGAAGCTTCTGACTGAGGCCGCACCGAAGCGAAGCCAGAAACATGCCGGAGTTGGAAGACGACGACAAGAAAGGAAAAAAGGGCGACAAGAAAGGCGGAGCAAAAGAAGATTCCAAGAAAGGAAAAAAGGATGACAGCAAAGGCAGCAGAGGCAGCAAAGGTGGAAAGGACAAGGGTGGGAAGCCCGGCAAGGATGAAAAGGGGAAGGGCAAGTCTCCTAAGTTGGGGAAGCCTGCCCCAGAAAGCGAAAAGGGCTCTCCCGGTGTTCTGCCTCTAGCCGAAGACAAGACCGAAAAATCCGAAAAGTCTGACAAGTCCAAAAAATCGGAGAAGTCCGAGAAGTCTGAAGGCAGCGATGCGGCACCAGCCAAGAAGGGTGCCATGAAGCCTTCTGATAAAGGAAAGAAGGGCATCCAGAAGATACCTCCTCCATCCGAGTCGATCCTGAAGGCAATTGCCGACGACGGTCCCGTGTATGCCGAGCGATATTACAACGACGAGTACGAGGACGACGAAGAGCAGCGCAACTACGTCGAGGTCGAGATGTTCGAGCATCGGCTCCCCAATACAGGCTTCGGAAGTCCGCGTGGTCGGGGCCGCGGACGAGGCCGGGGTGGGCCAGTCATCTCTGCTCGGGGCGGTCGCACCGGTTCTCCGCCCCCGTTGCACCACGAGTCACGGTCTGTCCACGATGAGTACTACTACGAGCAGTGCGACCCAGCGGCTCAGCAGCAGCAGTGTCGTGACCAGCAGCAGTTCTACGGGCGGGAACGTGCGGCCCAGCAGTATCAGCGGCAGGAGCCTATGCGCCGGAGTGTGACTCAGGTGGAGGCGTACTACGACGAGAGCAGCGGCTCGCACCACTTCGAAGGTTCCTACTACGAGATCCCGGACGACGCCACGCAAGGGGGCCGTGCAGCCCTGCAGAGAGGCCACGCAGTGCCGCGTCCTTCTTACCCGCTGTGCCAGGAGTCTTCCTCCGTCGCCATGGCCATGAACGTAGGGCATGCGGGCTCGGTGCCGATGCAGCAGCAGCGATCACGCTCGCGCTGTCAACTGCTTCCGGGGGGTCCCACGTCGGGACAGCGGTCTCGACCGTCCTCTCGTCAGGCGTCTCGGCAGGCCAGTGCGACGCCTATCATTATTCCTGTGACGGCCGTCATCGTGGCCGCGGATAACGCGGACACCCCGCCGCCTACTCTCCGCTGAAGCCCCCGTGGCCACCGAAGCCACGACTGACCTCCGGTTGCCGAGATTAGCCGATCAGGGGAAATTGCCGTGAGAAATTTCTCAAGGGTAATTCTCCCAGTGGCCGTGCTAATCCTCTACCTTTCTACACTGCGAAAGAACAGGAGTGCTCCAAGCCAACCGGTCGGCGGCGAAAGAAATTTTGCAAAGCTGCGCTCTCCTCATTAGAGAGTTAGCACAAATTCTACAAATCCAAGAAAAAAACTACGTTGATTGCCTTCCCATGCTCCAAATCCCAGAAAGAAAAAAAATATTGCCTTCCCATACCCGTGCCGTATACCGGATCATATGGCTCTGGGTTCTGGCAAAGAGGCTGTGTGGGAGGCAGCGCTTGAGAGTCTTCAAATTCGAATAAAGTGTACAGCGCAAACAGGGAGAGCGGACGAGAGAGCAGCGGAGAGGCGCCGACTTCAACTGTGTGCTGTCTCGTCCGCTGTCCGTTTTTCGAAAGTAATTCGTCTACTGTTTACGGCCCTGCTCCCCCACTCTCTCGGGCAGCAGCTGGATCACGGTCGCCAGGCTACGCACAACCGTCTTGCTTCCGCCACTCCTTTAGGTTTGCGACATAACGGCCTCTCACTAACTCATCCTGCCGAAGTCGCGCAAAAGCTTCATTGCCCTCTCCTCTACCCCTGCTACAGCACACAAAAATAGCGTCAAGGGCTGACACAGCACGGTCGTCCCGGGGTCTCCAGGACCGATAAACCACTTTCACATCACCAGGCTCCCCCCCCCCCCCCCCCCCCCCGGACACACTGCCCACACTGCAGCACTGCTGCACTAGCAAATCTGACATCTTATTTGGTACAGCTCCTTTCGCCCCATACTGTTAAACGCCGTAACTAATCCAAGCGAGATACAAAGTTCCAGGTGCATAAAAGAAACATTGATTTATTGTAGGGTTAACGTGCCGAGGCGATGCAGGCAATGAGGTGCGCCGTAGTGGAGGGCTGCGAAGTAATTTGGACCACATGGGGCCTTTAACGTGCACCGAAATCTCGATCACATGGGCGTCTTTGCTTTTCACCTCCGATTTAAAAGCGGCCACCGCATGCGGGAATCGAACCTGCGTCCTCGTGCTGAGCGGCACAACGCCTTAGCCACGGCTGCGGGTCATAACAGAAATAAGGCCTCAGGCGTGACGCGTTTGCGGCGCTGGATTTTCACATGGACACGGAAAGCGAAAATTCCGATGTCGAGATTTCGGTGCACTGCGATGATGTTCAGGTGATCAAAATTAGTCTACGGCTCTCTAATTCGAGGCGCATCATAGCCGAGGCCTGTATTCGGCGCGCAATAATTTGCAATTTAGACGCATAATTCGCCACCTGATAATAAATTATTAGTAGAAAGAATTTGTGCGCACAATAAATTCCGACCTGTTTACTCAAAACAAATATCCGTTTCCTCATTTAATATGGTAAGAGCTTTTTCTATTGTAATTGTCCATTGTAATTGTCCTTTGTAAATTTTTTATACCAGATTGCAACATGCCACGTCGTTTGCATTAACGCGAGGGGACAGGAAATGGCATCTGCCTGTACGCACAACCTTAACCAAGCTGCTGCGGAAGTTGCGATTGCCGTGACTGTCGCGACCACCATCCACTGAAACTTCTTAGAACAATTGCAGATCTACCTGAAATGCATATCGTCTCGGTTCGTGTGTGTGAATCCCTCAACGGTAATGAGGCGGCTCACCCCGCTGTCCGCGCGTACATACACCGGACCATTACCCCATAGAGGGAACGTTCTCCGCTGCCATAAAAAAATTCACAGCATATCCACGGGGTGAATGATGATGAGTGGGCGAAGCTCCTGAGGGGAAATCATCGGTAAAACTGTGACTCTTCAGTGAAAGTTCGCCCACTACATCTGTGTCCGAACGTAACGTCTAGAAAGCCTCGCTTAAACCGCGCGTCGGCACCTTGGGGCTGAGCTCGCCTGATGCGTTTTGCAGACGCCTCACGAGCTCTCACTGCATCGGGGTCTGCCTGCCCACGGCCGCTCGATGGAAACTAGTTTTTCCATCGAGCGGCCGTGGCCTGCCGATACGAGCGCTTTCTCGCCGCTTCCCGTTCTCTGACGTTTTGGAGATCCTCTTCGCGCCGCAGCCGTGCCGCTTCGCGTACGGCAGGGTCCTCGCGCCGTTGCCGTGACGCTTGGGCCTCTCGTTCTCGAACGCTGGGATCTTGGCGCGTCGTCGCGCAGCCAGACGACACGCTTCGGCCTCCCGCTCTCGTACGGCAGGATCTTGGCGGCGGCGTCGCGCAGCTTCACGGAGCGCTTCTGCCTCGCGGGCTCGCACATCTGCAGCCTTATCCATCGGGCGACTCCGAGCGCGCGCCAACAGCGAACGGATTTTATTACAACGCTCCCCGCCATCTAGTAAACAATCCAAGAACTAAACTAGAGGTAGCCACGCCATATAGTAAACAATCCAAGCGCATCTTTTCATCATATACAAGTACCGCCATCTAGTAAACAATCCAAGATGGACCTATTCCCCGCTATTCATACGTACTGGCTAATTATAGGCTCGGAAGAAAATTACCACCAGGTCATCCACGGCTAACCAGACAAGAAGGCGCCACACTTAGGTGATAGCAGACGAATTACTATCGCCACAGCACCCTGCGTCATGCTATCTGCCCCACTCAGTATCCCTTCCTCTGCAATTTCTGCCCTACGCCCGGCACCTTGTACGCTACAGGTATGGGAAGGCCAACCAACTCCAAACCTAACCCTGTCCCCTTCCCATTTTAAAGACGATAGTCTTCCTTGGGCTACTTAAACCCAGAAATTTCGGTCTGTGTGTCTGTCTGTCTGTCTGTGACACTATTCAGCTACCCGGCCAAGGTAAAACAAGGCCTGCGCAATAGTCTTATATAGTCACAGCTAAATCTACCCGTCTATGTCCGGTGTAATGTTCATACTTGTCAATATGGTTGAAGAAGAAAAAACATTACGTAAATATAAGACAACAAATTAATACAGATGTGGTATTTGCAGTGTTCCTTTATAAAAAAATCAAACATGCTCGATTTTTGCGAAATTAAATAATTCATCAATTGCAGAAAAAAAAATTCTTCTGGCGCCATTTTAAGAAATCAACCGGAAACAGTTACGAAAGGTTCGAGATAGGTTCCACGTTCTGCTTGGAACGCACGTGGAGTAGGGCCACGAGGTTCTATCAACGTTTAAGTAGGGCGCCTCGGTTCACGCGCCTCTCCGCCGTTCGGCAGCGTTGGCATCGAGAAACCCGGCCTGGAGCAGTGGAACGCGGTAAATTCAAAACGATTTAAGCAAATCTTTGGCGTCTTTACCTTGGGAGGAGCGCGACGCAAGAGGAACAACATGAGAGGTGAGCGAGAAAGCGGAGAAAGACATTTACTTGGCCAAGTCGACATTTGCAACAAAAGGAGCAGATACGCGGCCAATTTTTAGATTCGACTGCGTCTCATTCACTCGCCTTGTCCACGTAGCGTCGGCGTTGTTGTCGTCCGCCCCTGCCCCGTTCTCGTCGCCGCGCGAGCTGCGCTCTCCGCCGCTCACCCCCTCTCTTCTCCGATGCCCCTCTCTCGTCCACACCCCTCCCTCTACACTGTACAAAAATAATAGTTAGCGGCACCCGGTTTCGATCCCACGACCCTGTGGGCGGAACGCGAGGTACATGGTGCTCTTCCCACTGCGCCACAAAACCGAGACAGAATCAAATGCTATGAACGCGCCTTATATCCCTTGACTCCTTCAAACTACGTCAAGAAGCTACTGATACAACGCATGATGGGGCAATGATTAACACTTGCAATAAAAGAAAAGAAGCTCCCACTTACAGCAACAATGATGGAGTAAAAATCGTTGCGACAGCGAAGCCCCAAGCATACCACTTAGAGAGATTAACCAAGATTGGCCAATAAAACGATAATAATCATAAAACATAATAATCATACGCGTTCCCGACCCGTTTCACGCGATTTCAGAATCAATCCAACGGAAACACCAAGTGAACCCCACGATACATCGCATCTACACAGGGTTCCCCTCGTGGGGAGGTGGGCGGAGTTTTTATTTTAATCAGTGGTTGGCTCGTCTGGCCGGTACGGACCAACACCTGCAAGACATGGAAGACGTGGTGAAGAGGGCCTGAACGGGAAATCGTAGTCTGGGTATCCTGGAATAGGGATTCCCTCCACCGGGCGAGGTTCCTGATGTCAGCCCTTACGAATCATCAATAAATGTTTATTCTCTCCTACAGCACATTAACATCAGCATAAACACAAGTACCGCACATAAGCACTTATGCTTATGTGCTGTACGTTTTCGCGTATTCTTTACCGCTGCAGTCAATTTGCATCTCTTAGCTTTCGTTTTTTTTACAGCGTCTGTTTCGCCACAGAGCATAGATAAGGGATATGAGTTGATGTGGAAAGTCATTAGAGGTAGATGAGAATGTTCGCTTCGCGGATAAAGTCTAGGAGGCCACAATGATGGGGCCCATATATTCATGCGTTGTATGCGAAGGCGTCGTCTACGCGAAGGCCAGTCCCGCAAGATGTCGCAGTCTCGTAGGACGCAAAGCGAGAGATGACGACAGCAAGTGGTGTATGTGAACTATACGCCTCGAGCGCTTCCTATAGGGGCGCTACTGAAATCCCCCTAGCGGCCCGTTTCCAAAGCAGTCGCGGGAGTCTCCCGCCCGCTAACTACTGCCACCATTGCTTTTGCGGCACGTTCGCGACTGATATTTATCCGTTTGTATGCGCTGGAAATTCGTATTTATGTGGAGAAGTCACTCTGTTCGCATATGTGGCGTATTTACGAGAGTGTAAATGCTTCGGACGCGATATTAGTGGGGTATCATTCGGTCCGCATAAGCGCCAGGTGTGTGTCACAGGCCGGCGTCGCGAAACCGGCATATGCATAGGGCTGACTGTAATTCCAGTGGCATCAAATTTGCTAACAGTACCTCCGTAAGAAGCATTCATTCAGATGCTCATGCTACGGCTATACACTACGATGTAAATCTGTTTCCTGTGCTTACGTAATCTAGCGGACTAAGCGGAGCAGTCGTGTTGCGCTTTATATCTCAGATATTGGTCCCTACCCTGAACAAGCCAATGTGGCGTAAATTTCACGGACATTCTACACAATAAGTACGATGGATAATGCAAAATTATATGCGGGAGTCAGCACTCCACAAAGAATTCACTGCTGGATCGCCTTGTCGCGAGATGAGCCCTCGCAAATATTCATCATCTGCTACATATATCCTCCGCTTATATCCGCGTCCGCGGCTAAACGCTTCCTCGAAACATCGTGATATGATACAGGGAGACTGCAGAATCTAGCACAAAAATGAAATCAGAGGGCCTTATCAGATACCACACTCTTCCAACGACGCCTTTTATCGCTTGGGAACTTACTGTATACTTCAAAAAATATGTCCGCCGTATGTCCGCCGAGTGATCAGCTGTTCGTTGAAGTCGAAAAACAAAGTAAAAGTGAACGCGCAGCTTGTGTGTGTGATTACTAAATCGGTCATTCCTTGATTTCGCTCCGCATTTGTACACAACGATACTTAAGCGCGCCCTCCGCTTACCACCCCCCCCCCCTCCTCTCTGTCTTGTAAAATATTATTGCATTTCGCATCTCGTTTGTCTAGTGATTAAGACGAACGCCTCTAGCATTTCCGAAGCTGCACTGGTTTTTTTAATTCCCGTACGAGCTATTATATTGCTTCCGGACTTGGCAGACCACTCATTTTTCCGTGGTTTCATTCACTCTTTTTGGTCTTTCTGTCAGGCGGGAGTGGGCACATATTTAACGGCCCACAGACTTGGAGTATACCTAACATGTTCGCGTGGCCTCTATTACTATAAAAGGCTCAAGTTATTGTCAGGTATTAGGTAATAACATGCCTGAATCATATTTTCTACGACGTATATATTCGAAACAAAGCCGCATTCGTTGTCCGCGCTGCAAAACGAAACCAACCCCTCACTGTGCCAGTATCAGGTCCAAATGAGGCGACAATAGAATTCACTTGCGCCTGACGTATTCGTAGGTGACAGTGGGGATATTTTGCTGGCGTCGCCGACGCCCGTAAGAGCGGCCAAGAAGCCCGCAGTACCGCGTCCCCGTATAGCTCTTGTTGGCGTTCGAGCACTCTATCAGGACGCAGCGGTTTTTGAAGTGCCGTGAACGTACTATTTTCTTAGAGAGAAGCGAAAGAGAACTAAAACACTGCATGAGCCACTACCAGCTGCGCAGCGGTCATCTCATACGCTCCGCGGAGAAGCGGCGGCAGGCGGCGCAGCGATCGCGAAGCTCGAGGCGTATTGCATCGCTGCGGTGGCAAAGTGCACAACCGGGGTTTTTCAAACAACCTCGGAAGTGAGGGTATTGGTGGGTCACGGTGGTAGCTAAGGCCACCCCCACCCGGGGGGAGGCTGTAAACACACGCTGGAATTAGAGCCCGTGTGCGGCGCCAAAGGTGTTCTTTTCTAGTCAGCAGGAGAGCCGCATCATCCAGCTCATACGGTGAAGTCGTAGATGGAATGAAGGCTGCTAGCCGGGCTGCTACGTCTGCCTTGCAGTGGCCTGTCAGTAGTAAAATTTTTGTTGCGATAGCTGTATCTTACTTCCTAGGAGCCACGCAAAACTGTTCTTGGCCCGAAAATAAAACGCCGCAGAAATTGCGTAGCATTCTTACTCTGCTTGTCAAGACTGCAAGTTCTTTACAGCCAGATTTGGCTATCAAATACCACAAACATTCGGTTATTTCATTGTTCTCACGTTTTATTTTGTTTCTTTGCGAGAGATGTAGAGTTATACCAATTTAGCGATGAAGTGGATCTACTTCCCGAATTGTGCATTTTTCCGCAGATGAAGGCTCCGTTCAGGGCTGCTTTGTTTGTGTTATTTTTATTCGGATTTTGTACTTTTTTGTAGGCTTTTTGTTTAGTCTTCCGGGTATAAATAAGATATATACGATGCATCTGTATGATTTTGCAAAATCACTTTCATGAAAATTTAATTTTTATTTGGAAGCAGTATACCTACACCATCCAACGAAATTTTTGTGGCGATGTCAGCGGAAAACTGTCATCGCTGACAAGGCAGACACATACCTACCCAGGGGGACTGGCCATGCCACTAAAGATTACGGTTCCGTAAGGCACTCCGAGTGCAAAAGTACCCAACAGCACAGATATCACGTTGTCACGTAACCAGGCTTTCCTCCATAAAAAGTGACACCTGTATAGCACATCCTTCAGTTCATTCCAGGCTACCTTGAGGAAACCACGGAAAACGCAAGAAGAGCAGCCAAAAGAAGAAGTAGAAGAAGAAGAACATCGAACAGTTGTAATTTTCGTTGCGCACTGACAGAAAGTCTGGTTAAGTGCATTTCACTTGCCTCCGGTTTCACTCTTTGTAGAGCCACGTGTGAGAATTCAAGTAACGTCGCATGGTAATCGCTGTGGGTGTCGTTTGCAGTCTCGCAGTCCAAGCACATTCCCAGCGTGAATTGGAGTAACATTTCTTTTTCTATTTTTCCCATTTCTTGATTTTTAGAAATTCTATTCGGCCAGTTGTCTGCCTTTAACCTGTTATAACTACTAAAGGCGTTACTTCCGCCAGATATCCCTTTTTGTGGCTAATTTTTGCAGCGCGATACATGGTTTGCTCATTTTTTGTCATTTTTACACGTATTTCCAACTTTACTTCGCGGTATCTTTTACTTTAGTCTTCTTGTTTTCAAGGTGATATATAACAGTCTTGATCACGTCAAAACATTCTTGCGAACTTTTTATTTGTTTGTTTCTATTTTTTTGTTTTCAAAATTTTGTTCGACCGAATAAAACGGGTAAATGTGTAACTGACGCCCTTTATCAATTTTTGTGTGGATGCAGGTCGTTACAGAGTACTGACGCTCGGGGGGGGGGGGGGGGGGGTTGACTCGGGAAACGTAGCTACGCATAAAGAAATACCTGCCCTTGAGGCGCGTCTGTTAGAAGAAGCATATGAATGCTACGCAGTAATGCGCCGAGTTGTATATTACGAAAGAAACTGCACTGTAACTGAGCCAAGACCACCATACTGGGTTATTAGTCGCTATGGTACTTCTGCTGCTCAATAAAGGCGAAATAAAACACAGATTCATTCATCATGACCGATTTTGCAAGGAAATTATATTTATTCGCAAGGCCCTCGTATAATTGTCGGAATTTGTAGAGGTCGGGCCGGGTTCTTGTGAGACTGTTTTAACTGGTGAGAATAATGAAGGCATACCCAAGTTGTAAACATTCTCAGTGGTAGGCGGAATTTTTGCTCTTAAAAAACCTACCCGATCCTCTGGATTTCCCCTCAACTGGTGGATTCGCTTGTCCGCAACTTCGAGTTGATAAAGTCACGTGGGCGCGACAAATGGTCCACTCTTTCGCCAGCTGTTTAGGTAGGGCGACTGTCATACATACGCGGTATTGCCGTGTTTAAACCCTGCCTGACACGGGGCAAAATTTTGAAGTGAGAATTTTCTGAGAGGGCTGTGTATATCTTTCTGTAGCAGCCGTAGGCTATATATTTGGTGGTTGCCATTTTTTTTTTTTTGCCGTACCTACTCCACTTTGGATGTCACCCCTTAACTGGTTGATTTTCCTGAGCAAGTTAAGGAAAGATAAAAAAAAGTTCTTCAGGCACTTTAGTGTTCTTATGTGATTTCTTTTAGAGGCAAGAGCATTTCGATTCTTAATATACCCTATTTTAGTTCTAGATTGTATTTGGGTCTTTTTCTTCGCATTCGTTTCTTTGCTTCATCACGACTGACTTCGACTAGCTTCTCTTCTGCCACACCGTGTACGCATCTCTTTATTTGGGCTTGTGATGCTTAGCCACGAACTCTTACGAATTACCAGTGCGGGGCGGTGGGAGGCCTTGTTGCTTAGCTCCGACCCTGTAATACAGATCAAGGTCATCCAACTAGCCGGAGGTGCCGCTCGTGCCTAAGGGCTGCACGCTGCCATCTGAGCGGGAGGAATTCAGGAGGGCCCCCACTTCCCCTTCCTCCTTTCACCTATGTTTGGGCAAAATAAAGTTATTATAATCTTAATCTTCTTATTCGCTTTCTATCTGCGTCTCACGGCGCGGATTACGTCAGCAAGCAGACTGGCGCACGCCACTGCTGCCTTGGAAAGGGGCTTCCGCGTGGCACCTGTGCACGTGCTCTGCGCTCGTACCATGACGTTGATTTTTAAAATGGCATGCATTATTGTACAGCTCTTTCGTTTAGGACACGTAGTTCGTCAATTTTGTGTAGCGAGTACATTAGCCGTTCAAAGCTGCCGACTCCTGGAAAATCCAGAGAGTGGGTTTGTAACACATAGAAAGGAACAGCGACAACAAAAACTAATTCTACCGTTCGCAAGTAGCGAAGGGAGCACATCGGTACGAATTGGACTGCTGTTATCTATATCACGCTTCAAATTTAGTTGGATTAGAGATTTGTTCAAAGGCGAACGCAGTAGTTGCCCCATTCGGCGAAAAAGCGCCCTAGTTGTTGTTGCGACTGCAGTTCTCCAATGACGGAATTCTATGCCGCCACTGTAAAGAGCAAAAAAAAAAAAAAAAAAGGTGCCTGATCCGATGAAATTCTAATTTGGGGTCATCACGTTTGCAGCCCAGTTGACTCACTTGTTCAGCTCAAACGTCGGAGATTCTTATTCTTCAGAAGCCGCAAAGCCGGTCAGAGGTAGAGAAATGATCGAGATATACAGCTTCAGCGACAGAGAAGACTCATACATCACGTGCAGGAAACCTGATAAAATTCGATCCCAATACAAGCAATATAAAACACACTTCTAATAAACAGCCTAATATCAAGAACAGTCAACAGATACTATGAACTCAAAGGTAGGAGCATCTCACATCTTGTACGTGCTTTCATTAAAAGCACTCCATACCTTAAGGTGACTAAAACACAGAAAGAAAAGTAGAACGCATTAAAAGCAAAGCTATCAAGTTGGCAGTGGGAATCCCAGTATGCGCCTCTACCGAGCAGTTGATGGATGTGCATGCACAACACAGTAGACAAACTCGTCGAAGCACAGCGCTCAGCCCAACACAACAGACTAGACGGAAAATCTAACAGAAGGACCATCTCGGACTTTCTCAACAGCTCCTACGCAAACCTACACGGAGCCACAATTTTGTTGGGCGACGAGTTGGGCGCACCTCAGTGTTGCCCGGCCCTCTGCAAAATAATAAGCAGGTCATTCATTATGAGAAAACTGGTGACCACAAGCGATTTTTTAAGGATTTATCAAATAAGCCTTCAGAATTGGTGAGTTTGATGTTTGTGGGCAATGAATTCTAAGCAATATTTTTGAGAAGAGGACTGTTTGTTTGCCGTAGTTTGGGCGCAGTTCTAAATATACCGAGAAAATGCAAAGCCTACCTACTTAGTAAGATTGACCAGGATTGCTGAGTATACAAACCAAGGAAGATTGGCAAATAATTGCAAAAAAAGAAACCCAGCGTTTGTTGTAATTATGGCAACACTTGCTCGGAACGATAGAGACATCGTAGCGTACGCCCCTCCAAGATGATGTCCAATGATCCTCACTTCCAAAAAATGAACGAAGCCCAAAATTTAAGCAACAATGATGCAGTAAAGGCCATTGCGTCAGCGAATACCAGTTATTCGGCTGCAATCGTCTAATTATACCGTCGTGATCATATTAAGGGCTGTGTACAGCTTCGCTACCTTCAAGTCTTACGCGATACTCTGAGCTTCATTTAGGTGCCAACTTGTATCTTACAAAGATGGAGCCTTCCCGCAGAATTCCTAGTCGTTGTTTTTTTCTCCCATGTTATTTCAAAACCCATACTAACTACATAAACGGGAGTAAACGGATTACGTACCTGCATTTTCTCTGAAATTGGCCAAAGCTGTCTTTGGGCTAAATAATAGAACAGCGTGCGTGTGGTTCTGCCTATATAGAATTTTTATTGGCAAATTCCTTTCACTTTCCTCTGAGAGCCTGAATCGAGTGATGGAAAGACATACCTCCAGAGGCACAGACCAGAATGTTTATGTTTAATTAGCCCATGAAAACACCATCGGTTTTTTAAAGATCGTAGCACGATATAAAGAAAGTCTACTGAACCTGATACCTACGGAAACTAAGCAATAGAAGAAGTAAAAGAATAAAACTACCTTCGACAGATAGTTACTGCTCACCGACCCCAAGCACGAGAGAGAAATGTGGCGTTGAGTTTTCAACGTGTTTTTTTTTTTCGCGCATGCGCATGAGGTTCCACCGCAGGTGCCAGCGTAAGATTTTTGTTTCGTCTAGCTACATAAAACTAGCTTTCAAACTTCGGAGCACCTTTTCCCTCTGGGCACGTATGATATCCATCATTTCAAATGGGCGCACAACTCCAATATTGCTCCTCCGGGCATTCCCAAACCAGATAGGCCGTGGGAGGCACCGCTGTCCAGCTCTTGCCTCAGCTGTACCCTCTTGCGCGCTGATAGATCAGTAGAATCCAGCTAGGCAGTCATTGATTGATTGTGGGGTTTAGCACGCCGACTTAACGCAGGCGATGAGGCGCGCCGTCGTGGAGGACTACGGATTAATTTTGACCACCTGGGGATCTTTAACGTGCACCGAAATCTCCTACACACGGGCGTTTTTGCTTTTCGCCTCCATCAGAAAAGCGGCCGCCGCGGCCGGGAATCGAAACCACGATTTCGCGCTCAGCAGCCCAACGCCTTAGTTACTGAGCCACCGCGGCGGGTGTAGCCAGTCATTGTCTGGCTACCTATAAAACGCTTTACTCCCACATGACTCGGCTCCCAAAAGATGCTTTACTCTCACTATCCCCCCGTCAAGAAGCGGGGCTTCTCTAGGTAGAACAAGAACATTTGGGAGGAAAGGGCCACTTCCACGTGATTTGTGATGCATTATCCGAAAAAAAGTTTTTCATTATTTTTAGAGCGGCGACATGTACGGTTGGCTAACATTTCTTTGTGTCCTATCAAAAAATACTGTAGAAGCTTTTTAGCATACATCGCCTTTGGTGGCAAAGCAAACTGTGGGAAATGTGCCTACACCTGGCATACACAAACGTGAGCTTTGAACCAGCCCTTTTGGATTACTTGCAAATAAATTTATAACGCCGCCGTGTAAGGGCAGGGAACACAAACAAGTAACATGTGCTGACACAGGGCGTAGCAAGAGGCAAGCCCGGAAATCCGACGATGCGACGCTGGCCCAACCCAAGCAATTTGGACAAGCAAAAGAATGCTTACACGAAATTAATTTCAGAGGAATCTTCTGCACAGATGTTCTTGATGACGTTGTGTGTTGCGATGGTGTTGCGAGAACGAAATAATTGTGATTGGAAAAGTTCGAGATGTCACAAACGATGAACAGAAAAGTGGATGTCCGTGTGCACCTTTCCTGAGCAAGCTGACGGGGCGAATTTGGACGTGAGGAGTAGGTAAGTGCGCGTAGTTCAGTGCGCCTAGTGGAGTCTCTGTTCTGTACAACAGATACGTGTAACCTCGAGATGATGTCCAGCACCACTAATCATCCACCTTGCCGGATGCAATTTATTATTTTTCCCGCCAGCAGGTTCAGCTCGCTGTCGCTCAAGTCGGGTTGGAGTTGCTAGACTGCAGTTCCGGCCTAAAAGCTGCCGGCGCCATTGTGCAGATGATGGTGATAACTCGCTCCTTCCTTTTTATGTGGCGCCAGTTATGCCTCCTTTATCTATTCACCCTCCTGGCCATAAAACCTGGTTCCTGTACAACTGACTGCCGATAACACGCTTGGAAGGTGCATCTGTTGGTTTTAAGAAATCATTTTCTCCAGTGCCATGAATTATTCAAATAGCTTGTTTGAATTTTCAGTCAACTAACACCACACTTACCATATAAGGCTATTGGCCAGACATCAGAGCAAAAACACATCAGTGCTAATCGGTGTTTCTAACCCTCACGGAACTACCCGAGGGGGTTCCGTGCCCCCTTGGCAGGCCATCAGTACGAAGCTTTGTGGAGAGATGGCTTGCGCACCACCAGCATTTGACGAAGACTACCAGAACGATGCTAGAAGGACTTGTTGATCAGATCAGGTAAACTATACAGCCATTTTCTTCGTAAAGCGTCTCCATTTCTGGGAGAGTAATGTCAACACGTTTTCGTTATGCGGTAGCATGAGTCTGTGGGTCCTGGCGGTGTCCTCCACGAGCTTTATGATTTGTTCTTGTGCTCTTTCTTTGTCACTGAGCAAAACGGCATCACATTGCCATCGACCACAAAAATGCTCTCTCATAATTAAATAATTTATTACTTATATAATGATCCCAATATTTCGGTTCCCGTCCTACAATACTTGTCTTGCCACTCGTCCCTTCTTATTGTTACAAAAATAAAATTTGATACGTTAAAAGCGTCAAAAAACTGAACTGAAGTGACACTTGGGCATCCTCTTTTAGGGCCATATGTTAAGAGACAAATTCGTGAGAGAAAAGTAGCGAGTGGTTTGATCCCACAAAGTGGCTGCTTCGAATACAAAGCAAGGCACGAGTACTTGTAAGCTTTACTTTTTTTAAAACCACATCCTTACAAAATTTGGGCAGCGCCATTCAACCATCATTATCATGAAGAACCAGAGCGACGGGCTCGCGTTCAGTGACTCGGCATTCTGCTGTGAGCGAAGCCGTTAGTTGTGAGCCAACGCCAACCGCAGTCATCCTAGCAGCTACCCGTCACCCACTCACTGGTACCGGGCGTTCCTACCTTTCGGGATCCGGGCCTTCCTGCAGGGCCAATAATCACCGGCTGTTGCCACCCAACATTGCGCCGAACCGTGGTTTGTGACACAAGTGAGCCGTTCGTTTGCCTCTCCTTTTGCTATCGCTTCAAAGGACTGTCGCTACAAATGTATTCTTTCAACAATCGCCCTTTTACTGAAGCCCGTTGGCATTGATTAAGCTTTCCGAAGTACAACTTACTGCATAAACCGCCTTTATGAACACTTAGTGTGTTCAAATTGACCGAAATAGAAAACCTTTGGGAACAAATCCTCGCAGCATTTTTTCTTAGTTATAATTAATGCATTAAGCGCCATTTGCGTCATGCCCCACTGGACGTCAAACTTCTCGCCTATAAATGTTTTACGCGAACTAAACTAGAATATGCGGCTCCCATATGGATCCGCACCAGGTATACTTGATCAATGAATTAGAATCGGTGCAAAACCGCGCCACTAGGTTCATTCATTCCTCATATTCATATGAGATAAGCATATCATCCCTTAAACGCGAAACTGGTCTTTCAAATCTTTCAGTGCGCCGCCGCATCACCAGCCTTTGTTTGCTACGCACGTTTTTCTACAGCCCTCTTAATCAAGCACCCTACATCGTCCCATCGACGCGCATATCTCACCGCACTGCCCACCCGTATCAAATTGCCCGTCCACATGCTGGCACTACTACTTTTTCTACCTCTTTTTTCCCACGTGTAGCAGTGGACTGGAATGGCCTTCCCTGTGACGTTCCGGCCATGACGTGTTCATCAACATAAAGGGGCCCTGAAATGCGGTTTGAGCACACTAAATGCAGTAGCGCAATCGTTAGATTGGGTCGTCAACGTCATCTGTGCCAAGCATTACTCTTTTACGCGCAGCGGAAAGCTCACAGTTTTGTTGGCAAAGGTTGTCGCTTTTTCTCACCTTCCCTTCATGTTTTTGGACGCCGCCATGTTCCCATGTCTACATCATCTATTCCCATATGTTCGTCGTGAGCTAGACATCCTGCTATTGGGCGACTTTTCACGCACTTCCGGCAAAGAGATGAGTCGTCTGCTCAGCCGTCGGCTCGCCGGCTGATCTGCCAGCGGAGTGCCGGAGTGCTTGGACATTTTACGACAAACGAAAACAAGTGTAAACAAACGATTAACAGTTTGTATTGAATGCAACACGCCATAAAACGACATGGATATTCTCTTACCTGAGTATGTTCCATAAAGAAAGCGTTGAAGCCCCGTGAAACTTCTTTCGTGCAATCGCAGAGAACGCCCTGAGCCGAATGCCTGGGTTTGACGCATACATTTTATTCAACTTCAAAACAACCCAGAGATGCGTTTCGAACGAACACAACGTCACAACATGCGTTGCAAGTCTGAACCGCGATTGACAGACGATGGGTTTCCTCCTCCTGCCCGTCGTAAATTCGGCACTCCTCTAGCGCGCGGTTGCGGGAAGTCACTTAACTCTGGCGCACAAGCCGAGATGGCTTTTAGCCACGCACACTGCACATACCCCATGCGAGGTTGAGTCGTACGTCGCCCGAGAAAGATAATCCAGACCATGGGAAGCACTATCCACCCGCAGAAGCACAACGTCGCATTTCATCGCGAAACAAAGGCGTCCACAACACACACACCATCGCCTCCTGTAATATCAAACGCATCTCGCACTTCCCAATGGGAGTGAGTGGTACGCCTGCAGTGCCCACATGTCGCGAGGTGGGGCCCCGAGCTGAACCGGGATCACGCAACCGTAACTGACTTCTGGAGCGGTTTGTGCCTTGTTGCCAAGGCAACCGATGTTTATGATTGTCAAAGAAATGGCGCTCGCTCCAGCGCTAGAAAGCTCAGAGCCGCGCCGGAGCATGTTTTGCCAACGTTGCCGCTCTCCACCACGCGTCGCCCCAATCTGAACTGGTCACATGATTGAAGCGTTTTGTGCACGGGTTCTGTATCGGTTTAAAATGTCTTTTTCACATGCCGCCGGCAGGAATTACCACCGCCGCAAAATAAGACCCGGCACCAGCGGGGCCACATCTGATACGGCGCTTTTGGATAAACAGTGCGCGGTGCATGAAAGGGACCGAGCGCACGATCCTCCCCGAGCAGCTGCGAGTTCGCCGCCGATAAAAATTCGCGTGCCGCCGATAGCAACTCCAGCAACGTACAGCGTGAAAGGGCATGGCCAGGCCACTGCACAAATGCAGCCAGATTTTTCATATCGCTTTTCCAGCCTTGAGCGGAGTGCGGGATTCATGGTGTCAACCATGTCACAAGCTTGCCCGTAGCAGACGGCAGTCTAGGAGCGCCATAGCGGAAGTACGTCATCGCTGAGGAGCGTAGCATCATGGGAGGGAAGGCTCCCATGCCGTCAACAGCGAAAGGAGGAGGAAACGCGGCGCGATGATTATGTGCGGTTTTTGATTACGATTTCTCAGCTAATACTCATGGCTTTAACGAAATTCTTGCGGAGGAGATTGCTAATACATTGTTTTATTTGGTGATTGTACATCCATGCATCGGCGGAAAGTATTTCAGGACCCCCTTTAAAGAGAAGGTCACCACGCACAATCCATTTGACGACCTGTGTACATTTATTTGTAAACACTACCCTTAGGTAATACCGCCTTTAAGGTATTCAAGTGATGCGATGGTGTGATTTACACATACCTTCTTCTAAAATTAAGCATGTGGAAACCCTCCGTTTATGCGATATGCGTAGAAAATGCGATTTAAATTTTCAACCCAAGGGCTTTTTCAGTGTGGCGCTCCTCTTCTTGTTCCCACTACCGGCTGACGGTTGTGAGGGCTGGTAGCGCAACGGTTAACGCCTATTTTTAATTCCCGGCCGTGTTTGCGGGCTTTGCTACCATCTTTGAGTGCGGCATTGCTATCGCGCCATGTTGATTTACGTCTGCGTGGTACTTCTCATGACCCAGTGCTTTTGTCGTAGTTACCAATTTTACGTAGTGAAAAAAATATTTTGAGCTACATTACTGAGCGGAAGCATGATAGGCTTCGCTCCGTAAGGCCATTATTTGCCCCTCATGAGCTTCTATATTTTAGCAACCTTCGCCGAATCGAAACTCGCCTGCTACTCATACCAGCCCCGTGAGAAAAATCATATAGCAGGAAGCACTGGATTATTCCTCAGCATTTGAAAAACAGGGTCGGTTCGTGGGACCTTCATATCAAAATATTTGAGATAAATTCTCTAAGGGTAACATTGTTTTTAGTGTTTACTACACGAGAGTACGGTTTTTAAGGCGTTTTAGCAAACTGGTTCCGTTTACCATGTAACAATCACCATGTAATTCATACGACATTACCATGTAAAGTTGCACGAATTATGGCACGAAAGCTGAAAGGAGTAGAGAAGGTTTGTCACTAAAGGCTTGCTTGCACGGCTCATACGTGGCCAGTTGTTTCATGCAAAGAAACCTTACACGCATTTGTGGCAAAAGATAACCACATAAGTAAGGTTTCAGATTTCTTTGTTTAGCATGACAATTAAAACAAATTTCTTTGCTTTTAAAACCACGAGCTCAATCGTTTTTACGAGCATCAATATTATGAGTTTGCCCGAATAGTCAGAGCAATATGTTTTTCTTCGATCCTTTCATATTACGCAGTTACGGAAGGCACATTCCTTTAGAGATATTCTGTCATTAGTTTGATACATTGACTACCCTTGCATTCCCTTCCATTTATTGCACGATATTTTGTGTTGCTGTAGCTGAATATGGGCAAAATTTGCATATTTTGAACGGCGAGTACATATTTCTGGTAAAATTCGAGTGGCGATGTCGAATGATTAGTTTTGAATTTAGAAACAGGCAAGGCCACCAGGCGTCGGTATTCAGGTGAGAGCATGATAGCTGCATGGTTATTTATGTCCACTTGTTTTAATAGAAGTTTTTAGAATAGCTATCTACTCCTCAGGAACGGGGTAGTTTGAAAGCTTTGTGGAAATGATACATTGGTATTACGTGTGCCACTACGTTTTAAACCTGCCACTTATGCTACAAGTGATAGTCTAAGCATTTAAACAAAGTGAGTCTGGTTACTTCCTGAAATTTGCGTCTTTCATTCCGGTTTAATCTATCTTGAGAGTGCCGGGTCTCTCTTCTGGGATTGGGAAAATATAGGCACCAAATAATCAATTAATGTGTTATGTACAACAGTGCCACTTTTATCCGCAACTACCCGGACCCGTGCAGCTATTTATTGGCCACCTGCTGTGAATTTTTCTCGCAATTCTTCATAGCTGCCATTTTGCACGAAAACCAAGAAAAGTTGTAGAAAGACGGGAAAAAAGTTTTAGCGACAAATTTAATACACGAACGTGTAATTAGGCATTGTCACTTGTTTGCATCGTCTGGTCTCGCACAAAGGAGGACAGGCTTCGCGGGAACCTTGGAATGGCCTGGCCTCGCGAACGCTTTGTTTTCGGGACCCCTATCTGAGAACCACGGGCTTTTCTGAACGTGTCTTGCTGCACATGTTAAGCCTGTTTTTTCATGTTAATGGAGGGGAAGCAGTTGTTCACTCTAGATGCTCATGCTAATGGTTTCCTTCCCATGGTGACCCCTTCAAGGTCCCCAAGATGGCGCTGACAGCTCGCTCGACAGCTCGACAGCCCAGTGAGTACAACAAGCCCATTCTCTGTTTGAACTTTCGCTCGTTAGTATAGACACTAAAATCGAGCCTTTCATATTTGTAGTACAAAAATTGCCAGTGGGAAGCGTTAGTTATACTTTGCTTTTCATATAAAATGCAAGAAAACGAAATAAAATGACTGGTAATGAAATAAAATGGATGAAAACATGAGCGCAGTTTTGGCGTTTTGTTTGTGTTTGGAGTGAGCTCGGAGTTGAAGCAATCCATTCAAGATTTCATTTTCAACCAGACCAATAAAAAACAACCGTCTATTGGTTTAAAAACGCTCTAGTTACTATGAGTGATGTTGCGAAACAAGCACCAGTGCCTTACTGTCCCGCACCGCGCCCGACAGAAAAGAGAACAGACGATTACCACGTTGCGGAGAAAAAGAAAACACTAGCCCACGTGTGATACATCGAAAAGAACCCAGACGTCAAGAGCTGCCTCCCTGCCCCCCTCTCTGGCAAAGAGCGCGCAGCTGTAGCCGCGTGGCCCAAAGAGGAGTTAAAAAGGAAAGATAATGCGCGATTTTTCACCCAGCGTAGCTCCGGTAATACCGACGATTCATGCAATTGTGCGGAAGGTTGTTCCAGGGACTCTTGACTCATCTAAAAGTACATTTGAGATAGTCCGTGGTAAAGCGTTGCAAGGTCCCTATAAAAACTGGTAAAAGTTCAGTGCAATGCGACGTGTCTAGTTCATTAGACAATGAGTGCGCGCACATGGCTCGTTAAAAAGGATTGGTTGGCACGCAGAATATTTTAAACAAGTAAAGTGGTTGCACCATTACGTGTCATTGTATGACAGTAGCCGGACGCGCCATATTCTCGAATTGACGTTTATATTGAAGAGAGTTCATGGCGCAATATAACAGTGGATGTAGGCGTGATCTCAAGGGAAGCTTACGGCGTTCGCAGCTGCGTACTAGAGGCTCCAGAAGCGGGGCAAGAGGCGGCACATCACTGCTGAATGTCTGACGCACGGCTTTCTCGCGTACAGCCATACACAGGCTTAGCTGGAACACCAGACTCGACATTTGCATAAAGTATTTCCAATATTCTCACGAGAAATTCTTCAAACGAATGTGGTGTACTTGGGGTTTCTTAATCTTCAATGTAATGCAGCATTACTGGCCAAATTACTTTGCACCAAAGCAGGAGGGGACGATAAGTGTGTAAAGCGATGCTCCTTCTGAGGCAGTGAAAGACCGTACAATGAAGTGCGGGGCAAGTGCAGGAGGAGTAGGCGCAAAAGAAGGGAAAACGGGAGTGGCTGCCACTAAATACTGCTATTGCCCGAAAGCAAAATCGGTGACAGTAGCCATTTGTCGCTGCATAAAGGGACCATAGACATAAAACACAACTTCGGATTTTAAATAAAGGTGTTTTGTCCCGATATCATGATGCCAATGTTATCACAAACAGCAAACAAATTTTCGGAATATGAAAGGAGCATATTCAACAGTGACGACTCCGTAGCCACGTTACGGCAGCTTTTATATCACGTCACAGAATCTTGATTATGTTATTGCCGACCCCGGACCTTTGGCGTCGACCTAAAACATGACCAGAAAGGCGAACCCCTTTATGTTTACGCGCCGTTAACACAGGGATAAAAATGTTTTCAGTTCCAATCCATGAAACGTAACTTCTGCTCGTACTACGTCAAAGGCGCGAAATTAGAATGTTGCTCTATATTTCTTGCATTGTTCGTTTCGTTTAAGGGACGTTTTTTGTGGCTGAAATGGTGCTGAATTGGCAACCAAAGTCCAGTTCTTTCAAATAGGACAAAGATGTATTTGGTCTTCATGGCATCTTCACACGTGTCTATGGACACTGTTAAAAGAAAGAACACGGTATCCCACTGTGTGCGAGCAGAGTGGAAGATACACCGCACTGCGGGCCTCCAAAGCTGCAGTGTGCCGTGTGGAATTTCTGGGATTGAATTGCGTGACGGGAAGTAACAAAATGCTGCTGCAATTTTAAAAATCGCCGATTGATTTTTATGAACATTTATGTGCTTTACGATGCGCAGATTGTGTGCGTATAAACATTTCCCTACCAGTTACGATCACAGTGTTTGTCATGACCCGGCTCTCTACTAATCTGGTTTAGGTCAGATGGCAGCAAGGTTACTAGGCACCTCCTCCTAAAACATCTGTGTGTAACCTACCACAAGATGGTCCTGGGTGTGGCCTTGTATTGACTTGTCATCTTGCGTGTTTTTTGTGACTTTCTTGAGCGGCCTCAACAGTGCATGAGGAAATGTAACAATGCAGTAAAATGTATGCTGTGCTCGCAAGATTACATGGTGATGCACATACCCTTCTTGTTACAGTTGTCTACCAGCAAGAGGACGATGGAGGTGGACAAGGTGGGGATAAGTATCACACATAAGCCTTGTGTGGTTCAAATTATTTTCCTGGTCCTAGAATGCACTAACATATCGGTGAGCGGATGTTTACAAAACCATTATCAGACATATTTACTGAGTAGTCTTTAATTGTGACTTTGTTAGCCGTAGAGAGTAGCTGCAGAGTAGATAACCAAAAATACCGACGATTACTATACCCCCTCTGCAACATTTCTGTGCAGTAATAACTCAGTCTTCTAGGTCATGCCACATAGCTGCTGCGTGTCAGAAAGTGATTGAGATATCAGCTACCACAAGGCGGCGCGCGCTACTCCCCGCTATCCTGAAAAACATTGCTGCCACAGAGATGTTCTTGAATATCGTGTTGGAACCTCCTGCGAAACTTATACGTGGTTTGGATATGCCGGGACTAGGACGGAAAACAAAGTTTTTTATTAAAAGAGAAAAAGAGCAGCCAGGACTTCAAAGGACGCATGAACGTGCGTCACGGAGCGCGTGCTGGGCTTCTGTGGCGCCGCCTTGGCATACCGCGCTCCCCTGCACACTTTCCGCACCCGTTTTCTCTCTGTCTTTGGACTTTCCTTCGTTCGTTTGCTTACGAGGCCGACGAAGCCACCAGAAACCAGTAGCGGACGCCCAAATGTTGCGCAGTAAAATGAAAACCCTGGCCCTTGCCATTCTTGTTTATAGATATGCGGAGTTGTGCTTAGAACGCTTGTGTGTGGCTAAACCCACTGTCAAATAACTGGCAAAAAATGGTTATTGTGGTTAGACTCATGCCAAGAGCACTAATGTTATTAAAACGCAAAGAACACTGTTTTTGCCTAGCAAATTAAACATTTATGGTTTGTAGGTACAGAAGGCTTTCCGGCTTTTCAAATTTTGTTCCCGACCACTTCATAGTGACGAGTTTACGAACAAATGATATAGTTAACGTATATCCAAAAAAGGGTATTTTACTTTTTGTACGTGAATGGTAAATAGGAAAGATAACATTACTACACGGCCACAATAACTTTCAAGACTCGCCATTACCCAGTCGGGGAGAGAACGGGGAGATTGTTAGATACAAGTTATCTGTAGTACTCTAGACGTCCATGGCGCTCCTGTGAAGGCAGGGGTACGCAAGAGTGTTCTCAAGCGCCTGGTTCACCAGCACAGACCGGCGTAGTTTTGAGAAGCATGAAGGGAGGTAATATCGTTGCCAGAGATCAATCCAAAAAGTGAAAGCAAGAACATTCTAACTGTGGTGAGAACGTATTCACAATATGTTCGTCTTTTGTTGGGCTCGGAACGAGATGTTGCAACCGCATGAAAAGTCCAATAGATGAGGTGAAATTGGGTGGCATTGGAAGCAGTTGTGGAATATGGTCGAGTAAGTTTGCACAAAAAACCATGTGGTGATGTTCTGGTTGGAAGGCGATTGCAGGGGTCACCAGTCTGTCCTTATCTTCTGTCGCCAAAGCTACCTGCTAAGTATTCCGAAAAAAGATAATTTTGGAAAATATTCACGCCTACTATAAAAACTGGGTGTTTGTTTTCTCTCAGTGCTTCATACTTACAGCGCGTGTTCATATTGTTTCTGATAGTTGCAAAGAGTATGAAAATACAACGTAACAACGTGCGAGCGATATCTGGAAACTCGAGAAGAGAATAAAAACACAGCCTGCACCCTGCCCTATAGTTGACAACTTTTCATAGGTAACCCGTTTAAAATAGAGCGGCGACGGACAATATACTGAACACAAGTGTATTTAGCTCTACTGAAACACACAGGTTGAGCATCACAGGTACTATTTATTCCTAGAACTACATTTAGTTAAATGTTAACGGTTCCTCAGGACGATATAGTCATATTAACAAAGTGGGACTGAACGGTGAGTCGCCATTCGCAGCCTACATTTGTGCTCGGTATTTGGCCGCGCATTTACGGTGGCTCTATTATTCAGTATAGACTGGATGCTCATATGAACAAAGTGTGCTAACCAACTTTTGGTGCGTGATAATTAAACAGTGCGTGCGTGACACGTAAGCAGTGGTGTGTACTTTCAGTGGATTGTGGTGCTTGTGAAAAAGAGGACCGAGTTTTTTTGGAGGAAAAACCTAAATTAAGGGTATTCTGTTGACTCGAAAGAATCCACCGACACGACTTCAAAGAAGGGGACCGCGTGCAAACTGAACCATGGCACAACATGAAACAAATGTGAAAAATTTAAAGGAGGCTTCACCAATGGGGCTTCACCGATAGGGGGAACCTTCCGCGACGCGACGGCCAGCAATGCGACGGCCTGTTGAGAGGTTTGATTTCACAGCGGATGAATGTGTTTTAGGAGTGAAGCTTTTCGCCAAATCGTAATTTTTGTGTCCGCAGTTAAAAATACGAAGACATTGCCGAGTGCGCGAAATTGCTCGCGGGCCTTGCTGCGACCGCCCGGCTGTTAAGAAAGCCAAGGAAATGCCTAGCGCTCATGTGTGTGTGCCTCGAGATAACCGACCAGCTTTTTCTGCGCACGCTTGTCAAATCATGCTTACCGACTTAGAGAGATTTGCCAGGATTGCAGCGACCGACGGTCAGTTAAATAAAACAAGAAAATGCAGGCCGCTCGTGTGTGCGTGCCTCGCGGGGACCGCCCAGCGTCATCGGCGCACGATTGGAAGTCATGCATTCCCCCGTGGGATATTCGCCAAGATAGGCCGAAAAACACTCCAGCATTCGCCGTAATCGTGGGAAAATTTCTCGGAACGAGAAAGACACGTCATAGCGTACGCCCGTCCAAGGTGATGTCAAATGATTACAACTTCCAAGAAAATGAAAGAAACTCACGCCTAAAGCAACAATGATGTACTAAAGGCCATTGCGGCAGCCATAAGAAGCATATAAGCTGGAATCGTGGACTTAAACGGTCGTGATGGTCGTGATGGTTGCGTACAGCATCACTACCTTGGAGTCTCACGTGTTAGCATGAGCTTCCTCCATTTTTTAAGCCTGCTAGAATTCAGGTGTACTTTGGTGATCCAAAGATGCGCCAGGGACGTCATCCGATTCTGCGTTTCGCTTATGAGGAAGAAGGTAAAAGTGGGAGGCAATCTTGGCTTGGGCTTGTTCCTTTGCTGGTAAAACTGTGCAAGCTGGGGTTGGGGGTGTGAAGACGCTTATGGAGAGCGTATGTTTCGTGAGAAACTGGTTTCTTTTGGCGCACTTGAAGAAAGGTTTCGGGCAGTGGATTTTGCGAGGGAATTATTCAGTGTATCGCGTACTGTGCGTTGGTAGTTCGTAGTTGGGGCTCACGTTTTATGCGCGCCCTGCTGCAAGCTCAGGAGTGAATCTTTGGTTGAGTTGGCTGAATAAATCTTGGTGGGTGGTGATAATGTTGATGTTTTTAGACGGATGCTTAGGTGGCATGGCGCGTTCTTCTTGTTTTCAGCGAAGCGAAGTGTTGCCCACGTGCGCCGGGATGGATGGTTTTGCTCCGTAGTTTGAAGCCGCTGGGTTATCTGGCCGAACCAGTGAGATGGGCCACTGCACATAGCTTACATGAATACGTGCAAGGATGGTTTGGTTGCGCGCTTCTGTAGTGCAGATGGTGCAGCCGCTCGAGGTGGGTGGGTGAGGGCATACGTAATCATGGTGGTCAGGACGCCTGTATGCACAGAATGCATCTAGTTTTCTTTGCATTGTGTATCAGCGCATGTGGCTACCGTGTAGCGCATGCAGTAGGGAACTAAAAAGCGTTTGAACACGACTTGGACAATTTGAGACGCGGTAAATCGCTTTCGCTCAATAATCCGAAGTGCCTGGTTGCATTGTAACAGAATCTGAATAGTGGCATTCTCAAGGTCTTTAAGTGGTACCCAGGAGATTACAAACTGCAGTGGTGCTGGGAGGAGGGATGCGGTTGGAAGGTGCATACATGGGGCCCTTCCATGTCAGGGAATGGAGCTCATGGTTGCTTTGTGCCACAGCTATTGAAGAGAATACTGGTAGCCCTAAAAATAAATCGATATTGGAGGCACCGTTGCCTCCAGGTTGTCGAGGAGCTTGGCGTGATCTCGTGGAAGATCAGCGAGAGTTTATGCGCTGGCACTCGCGAGGTTACAAAATCCTCCAAAGAATTGTTGCGGAGGTATCCTGTTGATATCATTAATTTGTAGAAGGTCTGCAGTTGGAGTGTTCTTGAGTTTGCGTCACTGGCGGTGGGACCTTAGAAAGTCGATGTTGTTGTGGTTGCCACTATGGCAAGCTTGAAGCGAATGTCGAACTACGCAAGGTATGTGATAACACGGGTGTCAACGGCCTCGTCCTCAGTCGTGTTCTCTACGCGGCAGGCGCGTTGGTTGAATTGGCGGGAGCAATTGGATGTAAGATGTCTGCCACAGTGGCTAACGAGGAGAAGGTCGGCGCCAGAGACGCAGGTGCACATGCTACGAGGATATTCAGGTGCACAGGCGCCAGGTACACGTGCGCAGTGTCGGTCTTCGGGCATGTGCTCCGAGGAGCTGCCGAAATGGAGCTGGCGGAATCAGGCCAGCGCTGAGGTCTACTCTTAGCTCCGCATCGGCATGGCACGAAGATATTTTTTGTTGGGTGTAAAAATCCTCGGAAAGTCCGGAAACTGCTTCCGCGAGCTCCACGAAGGTTAAATTCCCTTGACGCAGTGAAGTTGGCCGGTGTTGAGGTTCATTATAAGGAAGCATGAAGCATGCATTCAAACCGCTCGGCCGCCTAGTGGGGAGACTCATAGCTGGGGCATATATGTGAAGTAGTTCGCACTACCACGCCGTGCACGTATGTGGCTACTTTTGTTTGTGCATTGCAGCAGTGTCAGGGCCAAACAGGCCGAGAGGCGTATGCCAATAGAGGCTGCTATATAATGCACCACATTATTCATTTGCCTCTTTCAGGATATGTACCTGGATACACCGAGGCCGAAGACCAGGGGCCAACACAAAACTATGGTAATACTTTGGTTCTTTCAAATTTGTTAGCTTCTTTTTGTTTTGTTCTCTCCATTGGTAATTTTTGTATTCTTTACCTGACCTACTTATAGCAAACAGCTTTTGTCGTCTGCCAGTAACGGCGTGTATAACCGCCGAAAAGAAAAGAAAAATGTAGCATCAGGTACCGCAGTAGGGTAATAAGGTACAACCTGTAGCAACGCACTACGTCGTTACTTTTTAAGCATCGATGATTCACTCCATAACCTAGCTGTGTTGAAGGCAAGACTGTTGAAGGTTATTCGCGAACATATGTTGCCAGAGTAAACCCCCCGTCGAAGCAGTCTCTGGCACCACTTTTAGGGGGCTGCTCTGGCGAGAGGATGGGATATATCAACTCGGGCGAGCAGCAACACCATCCACGCTACAAGCAACCGGTGGCGAAGGATTGGCCGTCTGATCCTCGGCTTTTGCCGACCAGAGCGGAAACAATGACACAGAGTACTGAATCTTAGAACAAACAAAGAAACGTCTATATTTAAGCTGGATAGTAACTGTATAGGCACGAGAGTATGAAACATTAACAAGATTTCACTGAAGAACACTATAGAAAGCCAGAGTTAAACGTTACACAATGGTACCAACAAATACTGTTAACAACGAATGTTACAAACTAGAACAGATATTTGAACATAAATGCACAAACACTTCGAAGCTTAGTAAAGTATAGAAGTCCCGCGATATTGACCAACCGGGTGGGATGATGCAGTGCTGTCTGGAGGAAAGTGGGTACGTATGGCCCACTGCTTCGGTGTAGGATAGGGGGTTCGATGATGACAAGGGTGCTTCAAGAATTCTAGAGCACATGTGATTTACTAAAGACGCGGTTCGCTAGTGATGATATACTCGCAGACAAAATCCACCCTAACATCAGGGCATTCCGACGGTAGTGCTGTTTCCGCACGGGCACCCTGTTTATACCCGCCCTAACACGGCGAAAAAAAAACTACACACAAAGGGCGCGCTGCAGTAGGTCTAGCTTACATCCTTCTTTTCCCCTTGTCGAAGCGTCCACGACTTATCTCCAATTAGGGTGGACTGGCTTCGAGAATACTGCCGAAGTTTCTTGTTACTGCAGAGCTGTCGACAGTTAGCGTGTTTTCGCGCGTGAATGTACTGCGTCTCTTGTGCGCGCCGGCCGCCGGACGATGATACATGGTTCTACGAGGAAGTTTATGGCAGTCTGGTATTGGCGTACTCGAATCGAAGAAATGTGGTTAGTGGCATTCTCGGGTGAACAAAACTGAGCTCGGGTATACAGCACGGTCTAATCCACGGTATGCTAATATTTGCTCGCAGTCTAGAACTCCTCGGTCACAAACGGTGAGATCGAGCCGATTGCCAAGTTGTGTCTATCACAACGCAGGTGCTATTGTACGCCATTCCCTGCTCGTATCTGCAACTTCTTTGTCCTGTATATTTAGTGTTACCAGCCACTGTGATAAATTTGATTGATTATGAGGTTTAACGCGCCGACGCTACACCGGCGAGGAGGCGCGACGTAGTCGAAGGCTCCGGATTAATTTTGACCACGTGGGGATTTTAACGTACGCCGAAATCTCAAACACACGGGCATTTTCGCTTTTCGTCTCTATCAGAAAAGCGACCGCCGAGGCCGGAAATAGAACCCGGGTGTTTGTGCTCAGCATCGCAATGCCTTTGCCGCTCAGCCACCGCAGCGCGTCCCAGTCATATACTAAGGTATACAGCGCACACCGGTATAATCTGACACGGAACCAGGTGTGTAAGGCAGGACTAAGTGACTCAACTCCTAAAAGCACCGCAGGAAGCCATCTCGGTGTAAAAGCGAGCAAACACAGTAGGATCAGTCACCAGTGCTTCTAGACATAAATTAGCCGACGGAAAGAACGATATAATAACATTGCAACAGTAACCGCACCGGAGAAAATGATGGCAGATGTTTCACATCAACCTCAAAGTGTTGCCAAGGAAACAGGAAGAAAATAGACGTCGAAAAGCACGGCCGGTGATGTCATCGCGATAGCAATGCATTATGATTAGCGTGATGTTACTACGCCTACGCGCGCTTAAGATTAAAAATAGCTACGGTGCGAAAGTAAACAAGACACAGAAAGACGACGGGACGAGCGCTGACTTCCAGCTTAATTTAATAAGACAAATCTTCCACCTTTTATCCGCACACTTGATGCTAACACCAGTAAAAAAATAAAAATTAGAACAGGAACAACAAAAAAACAGACGTATAAAATCTGATAACACACCACCACATCAACACGCGTTCACGCACTTGGCACAATCTACATAGACACGAAGTTAAGTCAACCGCCATGTACAGCACGTGTTGGTGAGGAAATTTATCTTTTTTTTCGGGCAAGGTGATTGAAGCCCGGCTCATACATATATTACCCTTCCTTTGAATTCTGTGTGCTTCAATTATTTCCGCGTAGCTTGGTTTCCGCTTTTTCCTATCACCTCGTGCATGTCAAACTGAGGTTTGCTTCCGCAAGATTTGCAATGTAAGGCTAGGAACCCATCGTTCCCTTTTTTGATATTTTCGTACTGCTTCAATCGCTCATTAAGGCATCTGCGAGTTTAACGGACATAAACAGACCTATATTTCTTCATACTAATGCGACGAACCACACGCTCCACACCTTGGACGTACTGCACACGATGCTTTACGTGGCACCCAAGGTTCTTCGCACCTATCGTTGTAGTGTCTTTGACAAAATTCACGAGCTTGTGGGGAGCGCTAAGCGCTACCTTCATGTTACACGATGGGCAATCTTTGTAGCGTAAGCTACACTGGCCGAGGTTGAGCAGTTTCGCGTGGACCTTCCAGGGCCGTTCTGCGGAAGTGCGAGGAGCATTGGATTGGATTGGATTAGATTGGTATGAATTGAATTGGATTGAATTAGTTGGATTGTATTAAATTTTATTGTATTGCCCAATTTAATTGGTGTACGGGTGTGTAGAGAATGGGGTCTACACATCCGCTGACCGGAGTCACGTCATAGCTGCCGCAGACGCACTGGCGCCGGCGCGTGCCCAGCTGTGCGTCTCCGTTGCGCAGTAGCCAACTCTGAAGGTATGCCAGAGCCACTTGATAGCCGTTTCGCGTGGCTCCTGGAGAACCGTGCTGCGCATGCACGAGGAGCAGTGACTGGACCGGACTGGACCGGACTGGACTGGATTTGATTGTACTGGACTGGACTGGACTGGACTGGACTAGACAGGATTGGACTGGATTCGATTGGAGATCGTTTTAGCAGCAGTAAGCCTGATAATCAGCTAATCATATACAACCAGAAAACCTAAGAATAATCAGCTGAACCTTAGCTCACACAACGTATATCCTGGCATAGCCGAGCTAAGCCACTGCTAAGTTCTTGCAACCATTACACAAGCCGTGAATGTGCGGGACAACGGCAACCTTTTTCCTCTCCCTCTCATGCGCAGGCTCGTCATGCACCGGCGCGGATCGCTGGTGCTAACATGAACATTAACACATTGTTGTTAACATTACGTGCTCATGAAATGTGCCGAATTTTTCTAATTAAATTCAGTGTGAAGTCAGTGCTCGTCCCGTCGTCTTTCTGTGTCCTTGCTTACAGTGGAGCTGTAGCTTTTTTTAAAATGAATTACCAACAAGCCCAAAAGTACACCTTGTTGCGCTTCATATTACCATAGTACCATAGGAGAATCCCTTTATTTTCTCTTTAGGGGGTCAAATATTTGTGCGTAGATTTTTTACGGCGGATCGGCTCATCGCTTTCGCGCAACTTTCTGTGTCAGGATAATGAAGACCAGTTATAGAAATTGTGATAAATAAAATGGTTCACTCCTTGTCTGAAAAAGTAGAAAACTGGAATAACCGTTTATTATAAATTATACTGAAACCTCCAGTCCGGTAGCTGTGCCCTCTTCATCGACCGATTTACGAATGTCAGCGGCGAACCGTATCGATTATCGTGGCAGTTAGTTTTGCTTTTATTCTCATGTAGCATATTTAAGAATCCTATATTGTTCACTGCTAACATGGGTGAATTGATCAGTGAGCGTTAAAGGCGACTCCTTATTGTAGTCATATTGTAGTGTCAATATTGAAACAGAGATATGGGAGGACAAACTGCGATGACTATTTAAAGGAACCAGCACCGACTCGATTTTTTTTTCTTTTTTTAACAGCGCACTGCGCCGCCGTTCTTCCAGTATACAGGAAACCTTCAGTGACTATTTCTCTTCACATGTTTTGTAGAAATGAGAAATAACTTTCCGACTCCTAACATCGTTTATAATATTGGTAAATTCAGGTAACAGAACAAATGTCATGTACTATCCACGGGCCTTGGGTTTCAAACAACACGCAGAACCAATTCATTTTCACAGAAGTATAGTGCAGTGAAAAAGGTATAAACATAGCATTGCCCAAAGCCTGAGCTTTTTGAACACCGATAAAAATTGCTTGCGCTGTTCATTTAGACAAAATATTTCGGTCTCTTCCTTTGTCGAAGAGATTTTTTGGGAGGGCTTTATCTGCTCGCGTGAGCTCTTCGGCCTAGGAGCAGCTATAACGATAGTTTGAACTGGTTGGCGAACAGCCTTCATTTTGCTTTTGAATCCCTTATTAATCCAGAAAAGGCAATGCTAATTACTCTGGGGTCCCCAACAACGGCGCGGTGAAGATAAGTACTCCGGAAAAACCTCAAAGGAAACCCATTTATGAAAATAAACGGAGCTTCTATTATATTATACGCCTCATAGCCAAGATAGAGTGAACTAGAAGTATAGACTGGTTCAGATGAGCTCAAAAATGTGAGGCAAAAAAGGGGTTGAACTGTTTAAGGGCACTGTGAGCGTTACCTCTCCATCATAACGCAGGTGGTACAGTACTGGGCTCCTATGCAAAAGACCCCGGTTTGCGTCTTGCGGCTGCTGCCGTAAGTCATAAAAATAAAAGCCGCAAAATCCAAGTAAATTTTACCTAATTAATGTACTACAATTTAAAAAGCAATCTTTCTTGTACAAGAAATTTAAATAATAATAGTTTAGCGAAGTTCAGTTTTTGTCTCCTAGGTGCCGCGCACGTCGACCTGCCCCTTTGCTTCCACGGAGCAGGGGGCTATCGCCGCCCTGATTCTGAAGCGGAGTTTTTCGCAACTGGTATATATATCCAGTAACTGTATGTGCTTCCTGGCTAACGCAGAAGACACAATTTCTCAGCAATAAAAAAAAAGAAAAACGAAAGTGCATAAATATTGTTTCTGTGGCCAAATTATTTCCTTCTTAGAGCTAGTTACACTAGAATTCGCTAAATGAATGACAAAGATTGCCCCATCTGTACTCGATTATGGTCGTCTGCACGGCTGCGCAAACGTTTCCCACGGCCGACTGCTTGTTCTGCTTTCATTTACCCCCTTTGCAACCTACCGACTGATATCTGATAAGGCAAGAAGCAAACTTAATGGTAACGCAGTTGTTCAGGGTTCTGATCACCGTATACTTTCTAAAAGTTACTCAACGCCGTTGAGGAGTAATTTTTCGGTACGCTTACACGAATCGAGAATTTTTATTTGTCGAGGTCAGTACTTCCAGTTACACTATAAATGTTACCGACTTTTGTTGTTCTGTCTTAGGTTGCACTTGTAAAATATGAGAAATTTGCACATGCCATTTCGGTGAGTATTGAGACGCAGCTTAATCAGGAACATATAAAAAACAGCGGCAGTTATTGTTTCACAGAAACAGCGTCATCATTAAATTCTGTTCTATTTAAATTTATACCGTGAACTTTATTTTTAAGTGACGTGCATGAATTTATCTGTGTTAGACCTATTAAAGGGGCATTAGGTGTAACTGTTTTGCTACACAACACTCGCTACATGAGCATCTTAATCACGGCGAACGCAAAAGGTCCTCTTTTGTGTATTTTGTATAGATGGGAAGAAAACAGAAGGCAAAAGGCCAGTTTTTGATTTGCATAGGAAGTTTTCTCTTCTTATCGTGTCGTCCCCAGTAGAATAACAGGCACACTATATGCTACATGTCTAAAAGTTTAACCAACTAAAAAAGAAAAATACGCTACCCGAGGGGGATTTGAACTCACGTCTATCGCGTAGGAGCCAAGTACTGTGTCCGTTCCGCACCAATGGAGGGGTAACAGTCGCAGCGCTCCTGAACGGCTCGGCCCTTTTTTGCCTCCTTTAATACACCCTTTGGGGCGTTTGGACCACTGTATCGTCTAGTTCACTCTAGCCAAGGGGTCGCTTCGTGGCGTTGAACAGCGAAGGTTTGTATTATCCAAGGTTAAATCACGTAAACTCTTTGCTGCTCCGCAGACACAGGTACAAAACATTTTGTCTATAATAAAAAAATGCTTCGCTTAGAGTTGAAAGAATTATGGCCCGCAAAGTTCGCAATTAGTTCCCACTAGCTGCCCACCCTATTGGTCATTTCCCACTAGTGCATGTATGCGCTCTGACTCACTAATGATTGGCGTGTTCATGCAGTTCCCCTGCTAGTTACGACATTACAGCTATGGCCAAACTCGCATTTTCCTTTTTAAGAAATGCTGATTTCTTTCCTACCTTCATCCATTTCGACAATTAAGGTTTTTTACCTCCCCTTTAGGCCGATAAAATCGTTAATCGTGGCTTAGTGGTGTAGTACACTCCTTCGGAGCGCCTAATCACGTGGCTGAACAACTTCATGTGGGCTGTCTTCACTTAGCCTGTATGACTCCAGGATAACTATGCTGTTCATCGCGGTCTGAGCACGTTTTGCGCGCGTTGATATCTTGGGAACAATGGGTGTGTGCGCTTTTACACAATGCTGTCCAGCACAGCAAGAATTTTTCTGGTTGGGGAGAATATGTTCCCACACTTCTGCGCTTCCCTATTTGCAACATTTTCCCCTACAGATTTTACGCGATCGGTGTGCGAACTTACGCTTGCTTAGCTTCGCTTTGCTTGGGTCCGTCCAGGCTAGCTTAGATTAGGAAAGATCAAGGGGCTAACACTGGCGCTCCGTGTAAACCAAAGAGATTCAGGTCAGCTTAACTAAGCTTAGATGATGTCATGAGGCGAAGTCCGCGACTGACAGGTATTTATGACAGTATCCGTGAAAAATCTTTCCTTGTTCATTTCGTAGCTGCTCTAACAATTCAAGAGTGCAATAATTAGCGGGGGTTGTAGAAAAAGCGTTTTTCATATATTTTATTCCAAAACATGTTGGACATATCATCGCCATTGTTGCCATGACTATTTCAGCTGGCCTATGAAGAATTTATTTATTTATTTATTTACACATTACCCTACAGTGCCGAGGCATTATAGCAAGTGAGTGGGTTGTTGAAGTTATTGAGGGTATTTCATTTGGCTACTTTTATAAGGTGCATAATAATGCGACATTCCCTGATCTCCCGTGAGAATGCTGTGTGTTGAAGGATTCCACTCATTATGCACTTGGTGAATTAAAGGAGTGCTCTAGGCTTCTTGGCTTCAGGGTTAGAAAAACGTGCGGCTGTATCTCCCTGTTCTATAATTCTGTTTACCTGAAAAATAATTTTGAAAAACAGCACCTAATTTATAACGCTTACTTCGGTAGCACAGGCAGCCAACTTCGCTACGTTTATGTAAAGAGGGCACACAGTTTACTTACGGGGAACAATTCACCAAAATAACTCGCATACTTTCTACTTTTTTTACCAGACGTTCCACCTAATTCCAGAATACAACGCACGTAAGTGTACCCACAGTTCAAGTACTTTCCCCTGTAAACACAGATTCAGACATGGCAGGAACAATGTAAGAAAAAGGTGAAACTGTATTTCCAACACATTTACAACACATTCACATGGTGCTGTTACTTCAACCATTTATCCATATTCCTGACACAGGATTGCCACGACAACAGACACATAAAAAATCTGAATAATTTTTCGTTTAATACATGTCGAAATATCCTTTCGTTGACTAGTATACAGAATGTTGGGCACGTTCGCACTGGGATAACTGGGGCATGTTTTCTAGCGCAAAAACGACGGGAACTTAGACAAGAGTACAGACAAAACAAACGCTGGAACCAACGCTAGCTTTTGTCCCGTCCGTATGCCTCTCAAGGTTGCCGTCTTTTTCGCGCTAGAAAACATGCCCAAGTTAGCCTTCCGTTATTTAAACAACAAAGAGACCGACCCCAATGCTTAAAAGTGCTGAAAAGAGTTTTTGTTGCGTCTCGTACATGTTGTACTGCTCGTGTCCGAGAGGGATACGGTGCAACCCACTGCCATGCTTATTAGCTTTGGTGCTCCGTAGTTTTGACTTTCGTTTTCACATTGCCTAAAATATACTAGAGTTTTCGCCTCACAATTGATACGCGGTCATGGATGTCTCTGTGAAATTTTTCACTGACTTTTGTAACGTGCTACCCAGAAGTTGAGATCGCTATTTAATACGAACATCTGGCAACACGTAGCAAAATTTAGTGGTAAATAACCACCCAACAAGGAGAAGCAGAAGGACCAGTGCGGCACCAGGTCATTCGCATAGCGTGCTTCTTTCTTCAGGATGATGACTGTCACCCTGTGCAAGGAAACTGCAAATAAAAATACCACGTCCTTACCTCGTTGTGTTCGCCAGGAACAGTTATGACCTGCAAGCTCGTTTGAAATAATGTTGACAAGCTTAATTTATTGCTGTGAAGTGCTACGCATTCGTGACAGGATTCAAAATCTTCACATCTACAGGTGGAAGCACCCGCTAGTGGTCTTCGCCCTCGTCGCCTGCTCTGGGTTCACGATCTTCGCCGTGGTGATGTTGCTCGGCGCCTCCGGCATCTTCAACATTGGTGAGAAGTTATTCAGTGCGAACTTCCTCGTTGAAGTAGCAATTACGGCCTACATTTCCGTTACAACAACCACACACGGGGGCAGCTAAACATCTACAAACTCCTAAGAGCGCTCAATTCTGTCTTGGTGCTTTGAAAGTGAAATTTTTATGGCTTCTGGTTATACATACCAAAGACGTCTGTACTGCTGCATCGTATTCGCGCCTCCATTTTTGCTCTTGTTCGTTCATTTTTTGGTACGAATTTTCTGACAGGCAGAGTGGCGACAAAAGACAACCGTGCTTTTAAAGCGTCCCATCTCTCCTTGAAAGGTGCGTGCTGATACTACTAACATCCGGTTTAAGTTCAGTTGTCACGGGGCGCACGCTAGTGTGAGTCGTCTGGCTGTTTCTCGTACGTCTATACGGACGGGCCTCCCGAGAGCGAGACCTCCGAGTCTCTCCCCAGTTTCAGGGAAATTACCCTTCGTTACCGCCTCCTCCACCGTATTCTCCCGCCCCCACACCCACACCTATCCCCCGAGGCTGCCCACATGTGGCGGATACTACAAACCCACACGTTCCCTCATCGTACTCAACTAATAAATACGCATCCGCATCAATTCCACACACCCCACTGCTCCAAGTGCGGTCAGCTGGATACTCGGTATCCCTCTCTTTGCGAGTGTCCTTCTGAGCATACTCCCCACTCCCCTCCCCATACCACTGGGCGCACGCCCTGGGCACCTCCCTGGGCAGCTCCAACTAAGTCCTGGTCACCTCCCGAGCTCTGGCGGTGGCGGAGGACCAGAGGTCCGCCGCCACCTCCCCTCGCTAACCCGGTTTGTTCACTTGTTCACTTTGTTTTGTTTGTTCACTCTCTCTCTCTATCTCTCTGGCGCCTCTGGGCACGTGCTGAGGTAGAGCGGTTGTGAATAACTTGGTTCAATATCGGGATACGCGGTGTTTTAGTTTGCGTAGGAACGCAAATATGTTTTGCAATACTTTCCTGGGGCCCAACAATGATTCTTCTTTTACAGTGGTTGTGACTTGGTTCAATGTCGGGATACGCGAAGTTTTAGTTTGCGTACGAACGCAAACAATGTTTTCAGTACTGTCCCGGGGAACCACAATCATTCTTGTTTTAGGGCACAGCCCTTTGGCGGCTGTCTCTGAGCTGAGGTGCGTTGTGGGCGTAACACAGTGTACCATGGCAAGACCGACGATTGAAAGAAAAAAAAATGGGCTTGCGATATCGATACTCCCTTATGCGATATTTGGGCGCAGCAGCAGTGCGCTGAGGCCGCATTTACTCGTGGGCTCTCTCGACGGCAGCGATGATGAGCCTCCGCGTCGGAGTGCGAAGTGCGTCTCAGAAACGTACCGCGAACTGCGTCTTGTGCAGGGAACGCACACCATCGTCGCGCGCACGCCCCGCACACGTTTTCGTCAAGTGTCACGTCGTCGAGCGCCTCGTGCAGGCACAGCATACTGCCCTCGGCCCTCCCCCACCGCGCACTTTCGGAGAGCGCCGGCTCGCGCCGCCACGGCGAATCGCCCTCCCCTCCTCATTTTGCGACACTCTCATATTTTGCTTTCTTTCATCATTCGCTTTTTCTGTCACTCGTCCGTCTTTCAATCGTACACTCGTTCGCGACGACGGCGACGCGGTTCAGCCCACAAACGACCACCAAAAGGCTGCGCCCTAAGAGCGAACGATGAAAGAAAGCAAAGGAGGAAAGTGTTGCGAAATAGGGAGGGGTAGAGTGGTTTCGCCGTGGCGGCGCGAGCCAGCTCTCTCCGAAATTATGCGTTGGGGGAGGAAAGGGGGCTGTATGCCTGCGCCCGCACCAGACGCTTTGGGGACATAAGGGGGGCATGTGCGTATCTAGAACCTGCGTTCGCTTAAGAGCAGTTCGAAGTCCCTTCTAGAGACGCACTTCGCGCCGCCGACGCACAGGCTCATCACCGCTGCGTCGAGAAAACCAGCGAGCGATTTCTTGCTCAGCGCGCTGCTATTGCGCTTAAATAACGCATTAGGGAGTATTGTAATCGCGCGCCATTTTTTTTCTCACATTGATCAAGTGATACCCTCATATTAAAAAAAAGGGCGCTGCAAGCTGTATGTTCTTCGGAAGTATCTGTGGAAGGAGTAATTTTTGTGGAGTTTCTCGAGCTTTTTATTTTACATAAATTTCTATTTTGTTTAGGTGCTCGTGGTATGAAAAGACCACTTGTAGGGACTCTCTCGACTAGTGTGTATGTGCATAAGTATTCTGTAAATCCGAAACGCATCACTGGGCTCGTACAAAGCAAGTGTCCGCAGAAAAGACATTCACAGCCCAAAAAACAGTTTCACTAACACGAGAGCATAAAATGCTTCGTCAAGCCGGGTAAGCGAGTGTCGACGTCGTTGTCGTGGAATACTTCCAAAAACATCTAATGGTGCCAAAACACCACGAGTTTGTTGCTGTAAAATTAAAGTTAATGAAAAATTACGCCCATCTTCCCGCGAGGGAACCCTGGTGTGATGCGACGCATCGGGGGGATCAATTGGTGTTTCTGTGTGGGTTGATTCTCTAAATCGCGTGAAACTGTGTTGTGAACGCGTGTGATGCATTTCCATACCATGCGGGTGTTCCTATACGCGGACGATGGGCGTAATTGTTGTGTCACACCCACTCACTGAAGGGACCATCGCCTCCATCACGTCTTTATCGGAAGAATAAAGTCAAGCACGACGTAGTCAAGCAAGGTCACGTCAAGTGCGAGAGCGAGCGCTTGACTGAACCGCCGCAGCGCGATACCCGCTTTATATTCACAGCGCTTGAAGGAGAGGAGACCAATGGAAGGAGAGTCGCGCATGCGCGCACTTGCGCGTGCCGGAGCAGTTGTTAATGCAGCGTTACGCAGCGAAGCGCGCCCAAACAAGCGCGCCAGCTGTGGTATGCTAATGAGCCGGAGTGAGAATGTTGCACACAGCTGTGGGAGAGAAGAAACGGAGGAGGGATTGCGGACGGAAGGCGCGACGACGACGCAGGAGGGACATGCCTTCAGAGCAAGAGATGCGTCGCATCTAAAACACATTTGTGCGGGAGTGACGTTTGAATGCGGTTCCCGCAGCTAACGTCCGCGTGCGTCAGCACTTCTCGTCCTGGTACCCCTTGCGAAAAGTCACCAAAAAATAAGCCTGTAGCCTGACTCGCGACAGCTGAACGTGTAGCCGCACCCTCAGAATATCTTCACGCCAAGGAGATCTCTGACTGGGGATAAAATAATGTGTGAAATGCGGCCATTCGGTCACTTGAAGTAATTCTCGTGAAATTTTAGGAACCGTGTATACGATATTGCGGTATAATCGCCCGGCTTTCGCCTTTAGTTGCATCAGAAGACTTGCTGTCTCGGAGAAGTTTTAACAAGAAGAACAGTTGTCCAAGGTTGAAGATGGTCGACAGGGCAAAACCCAACCCAACCTCAGCGGTGGAAAACAGCAAGAAAACGGTTAATGCTCCCAGCTTGACTGCCAAAGATTGTATTGGTACATTAGATGTTAATTTAGGGACTTGAGAGGCGCAGCCACCTTCAAGAAATCAGCCAGAGGTATTAGAGTAACGGTACTGTGAGAGCAATATACGCGGTAGTACAGGGCATCAATAAAAAATAAAACGTAATTGAGTCAGGAAGACCAATACCTTTCAATCGTTCATTTCACACTAAATCCCTTTATTGCACCTAAAATATTCTTTCTGGGTGGAGACGAGAATAAATAAAAACACTACAGAGTTCACCTTTCGGACTTAGGGCCGTGACGTATCGCCCAAGTATTAAAAACAGAGTTTTCCATACGTTGAGGAGTCCAGTTTAGTGGGATTCGTATCGTGACGTCTTCTTGCTGAGTATGCTATGTGCACCACGTGGCCGTCGCAGGCCAACCTGGGAAGAGAACGTGCGCGATGGATGCGGGTCCAGCCATCAACTGAATGGCGCTCTTCAAGGCGCTGTTCTAGGAGTTAGAACGAACACCTTCGTGTTCAGCAACCCGGCAATTTTCTTATAAATCTAAAAGCGAGCTTCAGCTCTTTCAAAGCTGTTTTAAACACGATAGTCTTTCTTAGTCTACTCAGACGTGAAAACCTTGGTCTGTCTGTCTGTCGTCCTGTCTTCTGTCTGTCTGTCTGTCTGTCTGTCTGTCTGTCTGTCTGTCTGTCTGTCTGTCTGTCTGTCTGTCTGTCTGTCCTCAGCCGGTGTAGCCGCCAGACTGAAACTACTCAACGAGGGCGATTATATTGACAAACAACTTCCAACGTACTAAATCTGGTACGGTACTTCATACTTGTTCACTTCATTAGAGCCAACAGAAACATCAGGGATATTTGAGGCGAGATAGTAATACATAATCGATACTACCAGAGGTATTTTATCAAGAAATGCACGAAGGGGTACTGAACAACGCGTTAGGAGCGATATTTTACCCACAAAATATAAAAAATGAGTTTAACGCGGGAAGTTTTGAGCTGGCGGCTCGCAGCAGTAACAAAAGATCCCGACAGCGTGTTGTTGGGCGAGTTGGTATTGCATTTTTAAGGGTGTAAAAAGTGCGCGTGAGAGACAAGACAATAAGAAGGGACAGACGGGCGCCAGTCCTGTTCCTTTGTTATTGTGTTGTCCTCACGCGCAGTTTTTTCCGCCGTTAAAAAAACATCCCGACAGATTGCGCGGCAAACACGGCGAACACGGGAAAATGGAACTCAGAAAACCTTTATTGCGTTTAGCTCGCCAAAACATAGACAGAAGGTGAACCGTTTGAGATGTAGGTGGAGGAGAGACGAGATGCCCTAATATTTAAGCGGCGGCAAAAAACTATAGCCTTTCGGCAACGTATCGAGCGAAGCGAGCGCATACGCGGAAATTTTACTTCTCTGTCAATCCCAAGTTTCTTACTGTTGCTGTCTTGAAGCCTCCTGAATTGTCCTATTGGCTTGCCCGTCAAAGAGACACACTTCGGCTTTGAGCACGTTCAGTTCGCGGTCGCGAAAGAGGTAATGTTACCTCAAGGTGAAGTTGCATCCCGAAATTGGCGCGTTGCTTCCGCAGGAGACGAGGACCTGGATGACAGCAGCCCCACTGCGCGAGGCTCAGGCAAAACTTCTTCAAACGAAGGTGGGACTGAAGACACCATAACTCGTCGTAAAGAATAACAGGAGATACACGCGGATGTAACGTATAACAGAAACGTGCTGTGTTAACTCCAGTTCATTGTCACGGTTAACAGCGTCACTTGAAAAGCGGTTCATAAGTCGCTTAAAAGTCGATATACCAGTGTTGCGAAGTGTCCTGCAGAGGACCAGCACAACTTGCTGCCACCGCTGATGATGATCAAGTGATGGCAGTGCTTGTGGTGGTGGTGGCCATGTAACGATGGAAACAGGAATTTTTTTACGCTACAGCATGTCTACTGTTTTCCCTGTTTATTTACAAACTTTCAGGGATCAGGAAATCCAGGCGTCGAGGGATGATACACCTTTCGTTGGTCAATATAGGATGATCTCCTAATGAAGGCATGTTCTATAATCAACCACTCCGTTGAAAACACACAAAGATTTGACTATGCTACTAAAAATAAGGATGTGACTGCACATGTTGAACAAACCTATTTGGATAGCGCACGGAACATTATTCTAAGAATCAATATGAAAAATCCTGTGAGCAACGTCAACTACCCCCCATCTCCATATTTTTCATTAAAAAATATTCCTCTTGCACTAAAAATGGCCCTCCCATTCGTCTGCTGCAAGCAGTTGTATTTCGTTAGTTAGTTAACCTAGAGTACTGGTCAACCAACCGGGTTTCGGAACATTCAGTGGTGCGTGGTGACGTAAATAGGGATATCAAACTACGGTACAAAAAATGTGGCTAACTAGGGTTCATATAGGCGCCAATTTTGAAAATAAGAATTGATAGGTATTTTAGACCTTTCGGCACAAACGGCAAAACAGGAATTAATGAGGCGTAAAACACACTATTAAAACTCTTATTTAGTTTCAGTTTCAGTTGATTATTCATTCAAAAAGTACTACAGTAATATTAGTATACAGACGAGGGTCCCAAAGTTAAAAACTGTTACGGGACCCTCGATGCATTACAACAATCAATAAATTAGATAAATAAACAAGCAACGAGTGAATGGCAATCAATTATACAATATAATGGGGTGAGTAATCATTATAAGCTAAGTGACACATCAGGCAACGAAAAGCAACGCAAATAAGGAAACAAGAAAAGAAGAAGAAGAAGGAAAAACGAAAAGAAATAACATCAAGTTTAATGGCGGACATTGTCAATCAAAATACAATTATCTAAATTGCATAACCAAAAACCCAATGCCTCCAAAAAGCCCATAAACAGGCAGCTAATAATTTAACAAAAACTTTAAGCGACTTTTTGAATGATGACAATGTAGACGTCGTTTTAACAGAAAGAGGCATGTCATTCCATAAAGCAATGGCCGCATTCCATAAAGTAATGGCCGCAAAGGCAGAGGTCATTTTTCCATAATTTGTGCGCGACGCGGGTAGCAAAAAGTTAAGGTTCATTGCAAATCTGGTCAAATTGTTGTTTTGTAAGAAAACTGAATCAATGAACTCAAACGGTAGCTGTGCATTTCGCAATTGAAACAAAAGAACGGCTATGCTATAAAAAATAACTTACGAACAGGTAGGATTTTATTGCCTTGGAGTTGATGGCCTGCACTGGAGTAAAGTGAGCTATTAGTGACAATGCGGATCGCCTGATTTTGTATGTTCTGAATGGGTGATAGATGACAGTCATACGCGTTTCCCCAAGCAGCGATACCGTACATGATATGGGAATGAATGAAGGCGAAATACAGAGACATAAGTACGTTTATATGAAAAACTTGACGAACTTTTATTATAGCCCGAATTCCGAATGCAGTTTTCTTTCTGAGGTGATCAGTGTGGAGATTAAACTTCAAATGGCAGTCAAGACGTACACCAAGAAAAATTACAGTATCACAGGCGGGTATAGAGTGAGGACCTAGGTTTAAGGGTTGATGAAAAGGCAATGGCCTTTGAGCAGACCTAAATATCATAAGCTGGGTTTTGGCTGGGTTAATAATAAGTTGGTTCTCGTAGCACCATTTAGTAATATCTAGAAGTGTGTTATTCAAATGTAAAGTAAGAGCAGTTAGAGAGTCCTCCGCGGCAGATATAGTAGTGTCATCTGCGTATAACACGCAGTGAGTTGATTTAATTACATCGACAGGATCATTAATGTAAATAATAAATAATAAAGGGCCCAAAATAGATCCCTAGGGCACACCTTGATTAATTAGCTTAGTTTCAGAAGAAGCGCCTGCTACGTACACCGAGCATTCTCAATTGTGCAGAATAATTTTTCAGGAAGGTCAATGGAGCTCCAGTTACCCCATAAGCCTCCAATTTGTTAAACAGGGTGGCATGATTAATGGTGTCGAAAGCCTTGGTGAAATCTAGGAAGACAGATCCAACAAATTTACCAGAGTCAATCGATTTGTTTAAGTAATCTATTAATGAAACTAGTGCTAGGCTTGTCGAACTGCCTGAACGAAAGCCAAATTCACAGGGAGGAAGTATATTAAATTTGCTTAGGTAATCACTTAAACGATCAACGAACAACTTTTCAATAACTTTGCTGAGGGAAGAACAAATAGATATGGGCCGATAATTGGAAACTGTTCTTTTGTCACCCTTCTTGAACACCGGAACTATTTTAGATTTCTTTAAAAGTTTAGGAAATACGCCTTGCTGAAACATCAGATTAATGATTTCACTGAGTATCCCAGAAATATTACGAGCAAGCAGTTTTAAGTGATACGCAGAAATATTGTCTGGACCCGCGGATTTATTTTTTAGATTAAAGAGACCTCTTAACTTCTAATTTATGCTCATATATCAAAGTGGGACAATACGCGTGCAAGGAGCAACATTAGCATTCACCTAAATCCGGTCTCTCGTCATGACCATCTTCCACTGCCATTTTTTTCTCTATTACTTCATAGGGTTGACCTATCGCGTGTGTTACAAGTACACGTATGCTGCTAACGTGAATGTCGCATCCTACGTCGTAATTAGCAAGTCCCAATTACGCCTGCATGGCTACTTAGGCGTCCCGAAAGCGTTTCTAAACCAAAGATGACAATGCATTTATTAGATACACGGTGAGTAACCTACACCGAACGTTTGACGTAGGGCAGAGGATTAATCTTTGCCTCGAATTCCGCAGACCGCTCGATGGAATACGAGGCCCAATTTCACCCATTTTAAGTAGGAAGCACTTTATAATTGCGGGTTTCCGTCGTTGCCTAGTCCGGGGGTCCCGGTATCTAGCTGGTGCAGTAACGCGGCGTTACGCATCCCGGACAGAGGCGTCGAAATGATCGCAGCCTCCCTGGTCGGTGTCTAACCTTGGACGATTTCTTTGCGAAGCTGACGTCTATCCCACTGCGCCACTAGGCACACGTTACACATGCAAAATGCTGGAGGTGACGTTTACGTTGCATCGCTGCCACGGAGACCCTAGGCGGCAAAGAAGTTTAAAATAAGATACAATAAGAAAAACATCCATAAATCAACGTTATTAACCCAAACATGTGAAAGTCAAACCAGTGTCAAACCAGTGCTCCCCCGACAGCCAATGTGTGGACAAGAATCACAAAAAGCTTCGTTCCATGCATGGGAAACGTTGTGTAGCCATTCCCCTGAAGTGCCGTAAAGTATATGTCGGCCAAACAGGGTCGGTGCCTGAATGACCGACTGCGTGAGCATGACTACAATGTTAACAAGGTTGTTAAGGGCCACTTGGGCATTCATTGCCGCGATTGCGGTTGTACGCCCCTCTTTGACAGTTGTGCCGTCATCGCTCTTCACGCCAACCCGAAGACAAGAGAAATAATCGAGGCGGCCGAAATAGCACGCCTGGGGGATCGTTGCGTGTCCGCAGCATTCGCGGCTTTGTCCGATGAGGAGATTGGCTATATCATTGGGGAGGTGGGTGCCACCTTAGTTAATGCCTCGTGCTGCCTTTTGTTCGACGTCACGGCGTTGTGCGAATTATTTTGTGTGCAAATTTTGTCATGACCTGTTTTTTCTGTTCTTTCCTATCTTTGTTTCTTTTGATAAGTGTTTTTAAATTCACGCATTTTTTCAATAAACTCAGTTGGAAGTTAGCGCTTGTGCCCTTCGCCTCCCTGTGTCCTCTGTCGTTTTGTTGGCGCTACACGAAGTCATGGATTACCGCTAACTAGCCCAAACCCAAACTCTAATATGTTTATCTGCCTTTTGAAAGGGCGGTGTGGCCCTCTGATGAATATTGCGGGTATCAAGGACAGGCCGGTACTGAAAATAGTCGAGAGCTTTCACATTGGGTGGAAGAGGTACAATTTTTTTGCCTTCATTCTTTGCCCCGTAAGCCATGTTGTAAACCATAGTTGTGTAAACCCGACGTTGGAAGGCGGAATTTTGCATACTGGGGAATTGAATTTATTCGTATGACAAATTTAAATTTATTCATTGATTAGTTTTTAATAAATGCTACGTAGGTAAATGTTTTCTGTGATTTATGGTGCGCTTCTGTTGCTTCTAACTAAACTAGGTTCTGTTACTGATAGACAAAGAAGATTACTTCAAGTTTCAGACGTTCACCCTAAAATGTAATATATTCCGCAAGCAGAGTTTGCCACGCCACTATTTTGCATTATTGCGCTGCAAATTAATAATATTGAAGCTCGAAGATTCGAGACAGCCTTTTACTCAGGCGATCGTGTCCGAAGCACACCAAATTACACAATGATGATGATCATCTACAGAATGAGGAAGTGGCCGAGGCCACTGCGTGATGATGGGGATTTACAGCTGATCCGTAGAAATGCGCCCTTGTGAGGGGATTAGCCCTCACACTAGTTTGTTGCCCCAGGCGAGGCAGCCGCCTGACTCAATCAGTCCTCACACTTTTTCCTCCTCCTGGGTGAAAGCATGTGCCCGTCTCAATCAGTCCTCAGAAGATATTCTTTTCCAAGTTTGCTTTGTAGCACGGTCATCACAATCGGTTTTTGCATAACCGAGGCTCCCTGTAGCTCGTCGATGCACATACAGTGCCCTTGCATTCAGTCACCTGACACCACAATATTCGTATGCTAATGTTGAGGTGGCTGAAGTGTGTACTCATCCAGCTAGATGTTCTCAGTTCGCCGTTCAAACTAGTCAACGTCATGGATAGAAATACCCCTGGTCTGTTAACTCACGCGTCCACTGAAAAGCGCCGTTTTAAACGTCTGCAGCTCAGCATGCCGTTCACTATGAACGGGGCCAGAAAGGTAGCCACGCAGCCATGTACATTGTGGTCAGTAAATAGCGCACGAATAGAGAAACATGCTGAACTGAGTGGCTAATCTGGCGAACCGACGGTGGTGAACGCTGTACTGAATCGATAACTTCGGGCTTTCAATTTGCTTTGCTTGCGCGATCGCCTTTATGAAAACGCGCCGAGGTGACCTAAGCAATTGCGGATTCCTTCGTTCTTTGCATTCATCAGCTTTTTGGCGTATACGCCAGTGCAAGGACATTCCTAAAATGCCGTGATTTTTATGTATGGTTTAATGTTCATATTTAGTAATATGAGTACACACGTATAAAATGAGTGCAAAATAACAAAAATAAAATCTTTACCAACTCCAATCTGTGGAGTTGAAATACAGGGAAGGTTTGTAGCTCTTTAGCACAAGACATACGGGTGACACAGAATTTAGGTGAGGCGTATAAGAAATTTTCATTTTCCTAAGCACATACCCCCCCGTATTTACAGTTACTCCACTCATATTCACGGCTTATATGCTTAGAATGCATATCAAAGTTGTGCACGCATAATCGTGAACTTAACGCTATATTTAGAACTTTACAGTGCAAGACGTCCAAAACACGTTTGTTGTCCAACGCCTCGCGCTTCAAAAGCACGTGCAGCAGCGGCAGCTGTTCTTCAAAGACACACAAAATCTTACGAACGCTAGCCGCCCAAGTTGCGCTTAAAAATGCTTTGTTTACGCTCCAGCTGAGATCTCTTAATTGCGTTTTCTTGCGACAACAATATGATTTACATGCAGGTACCCTCCGGACCAGTGCCACGACGACTGTCGCCCCGCCGAAGAAACCCGCTACCAAGACAGTAAATCGAGCTGAGGCGGCGAATGAATCGGGAGTCATTACGGATGATTATGATCAGGACGCTGGTCCTTGAAAGATTACTCGGTGATGCTTGTCTAGCTGCAGAAATACAGTTACCTGAAATCGTCACAATACTTGCCGAGGACGACAGCATGTCCGGTTGAATAAAACAATATATATGATGTGACTGGCGCAAGCTTTCGTCCACAAGGTTCAACTTACACCATGTCTTGGAAATAAGCAAGTATAGACGCGAAGGCAAGTAGAAAGCATACAGGCGGGAAGGTCAGATCGCAGGTATTGGGATAGAAGTCACCGAAAGGTGGGTCACAAATATCGGTCTGTGTGCCGCGGCGTACGTGATAGGGACAATGGGACGCCACTGGACGTTGATTTAAGACGGCCCACAGCGGGCTCTTGTGCCCAACTCATTTTGTGTACGTGTGCGTGTGCGTGTTTTTGTTCGTGCGCGTGTGTATTTCCGTGCGAATGCGCCTGTGCGCGTGTGTGTGCGCGCTTGCTTGCATGTGTGCGTGTGTATGTGCGTATATGTGCGTGTGAGTATGTGTACGTGTGTGTGCGTTCATATATGTGTGTGCGCGTGTGTGCGAGTACGCGTATGGGTGCGTGTGCGTTAGCACGTGCGTGTGTGCGTGCGGGTGCGTTCGCGTGAACGTGCGCTTTTATGTGTGCGTATTTGTGCGTTTGCGTGTGTATGTGTCGGTGCGCGTGCGCGTGTGCTCGTGTGAGTGTGTGTGCGTATGTCCGCCTGTGAGGACGACCGAGATCGCTCAACGAGTCAGGTGAATTGTTGCGCCCGTGATTGTTTTCCGCATTCGTGAGAGATCTGCACGCACCTCGTTAATACCAACGTGCCATTATTGATTTCTTACTTGTACATAAAGGTGGCTCGCCGTGTAAGGGCTTCGACTTGTGCGGGTACGACCTTCTCCCGCGCTTTTATGGCTCGCTCTCTCAGGGCTAAAATTTGTGTGGGTATGACCTACATCCACGCTTTTAGGGTTGTCGCCACGAAACGTAACCTAACATGTACGAGTGGCGCTCAGTGAAGGCCCGTATTTTATCTCGAAGTGGCTACCGTGAACCTTCCTTGTCAGCTTAGCACGCGTCGCGGCAACCAGGTTGCTGTGTAGACGATGACAGCTGCGCGCCCGATGCCGGGTTGGGTAGACTGCTGGAAGAATGCCCCAAGGGCTATTGGTACACTGCAGCGCTGTGTAGTTGCGGCAACCTCACCTGGTACCAGAGCCACTATCGTCGCTATAACCGGCATCATACCCTCATCATCAGCGGTGCATTGCCTCTCGCGTGTGAAGTGCTGGGCATTCACAAGGGCATTTTAAATTTCCGAGACCAGACAACTGGTCCGTAGCCCGTTCAAACATTGGTGTTCCGTCTTCTCATAACGCTGACATAAACTAATTGTTCGCCAATTGTGTTCGAATACTACAGGCTCAATTTAGGGTGGTATGAGGTTGGCGTACTAGGCCCAAAAGGCTACCCGTTTTTTGGCCATTCGCCCACATGGGTTGCACCACCAGCGAAGGAGCAAACAACACCACCACTCCAATCCAGAGAAGAAATACCACTGGCCGTTTCGGCAGCCGCATACCATCGCCGCTTCCCAGTTCTGGCCAGGGAGCGTGTTTCCAAACGGTTCCTTCCACAGCGCCCAACGTTAGCTGTGTGGGGCCAGTGAGACTGGTATCCTATTGAGCCGCTGCGAAACGACGCCTCCGTTGTGGGCCTGTAGCCTCGAGGTAGGGTTCTGGGTACTTTCGATGAAGGCCTGGGTTGAAGCGACAGCAGGTCTGCTGTTTTAATTAAGTTTCTTTCTAAACTGAATTCTTTTTTTTTGTAGAAGAGCTGAATTCTCCGTGTTGCTTTTGTTATAAATGGTGATTCATTATGCCTTAGATCACTTTAGGGTCGGGTAGCAGCCAATGACCACGTTTAATTGCGTTCTGTATCGCGCTAAAACCCGTGTCACATTGGACGCTGTGCACCGAAGATTTCGATAATACGCAGCCGGGTCTTACTCACCGATAGGAACCGGAGTAAGCCACATCACCCCACAGACTCGATGGCGTCTTCTTGAAAGTGGTTTGCCGGAATTTCCGCGTGTGTGGCTCCGCCTGGAGCACACACGCATGGTGACGCAAGACTCACTGATACCAGAGTTCGAGACAAGCTGTACACGAAGTTTGTTCCACCACCCCGACAGCACGTTCTACCTCAGCAACGTGCCGATATAGCATTCAAACACCCAATCCTCTAGAAAACGCCCCCGATTGAGCTCCGATGCGTCAATGCCGTATGCTACTGCCCAGCACAACATTGTACGATGATCTTCGGGCTGCCGTGTTCGCGTCCACTGCCGCTGATGTCAATCCTGGCCCCACCCTCAAGTGCTGCAGCCGCTCCTCCTCCAACAAGACTTTCAAATAAAGTCATTAAAGAACCCACTGCCAGTAACGGCCCGGGTATTCTCATTACTACAATTAATGCCACAACCTACGTGGACAAAGAGGTATCCCGACACCGCCATTTACAGAAGTCAGAACTCCACGACATGTGCATCCCACTAGGCAAGGGACTGTCTTCTGTTGTATCCCCTGCTCGCCGCTGCGGAATGCACCTTTCTAAGACGCTGCTTACACCTTCACGTGCCAGTTCCCGTTTCCCTGGTGCTCTTATGAAGGACAACGTCATCGGTACACCTCACGTCCCCATTTCGACGTCGGCCTTAACACACGCGGTTGCATTGTGGACGCGGGCATCTCGGCAGAATCGAGTACAGCATGTCAGGACGGAAGTACCAAACTTTTCCATGAGACGCCGAATCAACGTCTCAACGTATATGAACAAGACGTCAATTTCGATAACTCCACCTTTCACTTGACGGACACCCTTGCTCCCCAGCATCGCTGTCACTGCCGACTTCGTAGAGCATGTCACAAGCACTTCGCGTGCACACGTTTTGCCACGTCACCCCTTTAACGACGTTCTGTAAGAGCCTACCTTGCGATTATTCTGACCGCAAAAGCTTGACTTCCCTTCCGTTTTCCTCCCATTGTCAGGCTCACCTACTGCGCGATGGAACTAAGCCATGCACGGTCGTAGTCCCAGCACCGATATGCGGGATCGACAGCTAAGCTGTCGCTTCTTTTCCTAGAAGTGGCTGAGACTCACATACCCGTACAACGCCCAAGTTGCAAATTCCACTTCAGCATTGTTTACCTTATCAGTCACCCAAGAAAGTGGCCTTTACACCACGCCTCGTCGCGTGCCAAACACACAGCCTCGACCCCCACAAAGACGCAAGGACAGCCTATGGACAGGCTATGGACGTAAACACTGCGAAACCCTGCTATTTATCTGTGTTGTACTACATACCTCTAGAGAGGTTATTAGCCCTCTCTACATTCCACACCTGTACGTTCAGCTTAACACGTTCCTAGATGAGGAGAGCCCTGCCGCGGACGCAAACTCATCCGCTGTCAGCGCCACTATGATTGCCATAATCATCATCCTGACATCATCATCAGCGCTGAGTGGCCCGCTGTGTGGGCCATGCCACGCAACATTAGAGATGGCACATGACTGCGAGTATGGCAGCTGGCATATCATGGCTACTCCCCAGTTCTGGCCAGGCGTTACGCATCAACAATAAATGTACGGAGCCACATCACTCCAGCGAGTTCAAAGGTTATTCCTACAGTTTCTTTCTATCGTGGTTCTCTATGTAAATGACCTGTTTGATAAAAGTTATCTCTTGTCATTAGAGTGAATGGCGTACACGCGCGAGAGCTGATGCGACCGAGTGGCGCTACTTGGCACATGCCGTAGTAGGCAACCTCTCCGAATTCGACGCTGTACGAGAGCAGTAACAGCTTGGATGCGAAGCCGTGCGCCAAACTTGTTTAGTGCATTCCGAGTAGAGAACAACGATTCTTCAGGAAGCAGCACACTGGCGTGCTTACAGCCTGACTCGAACAACCAGAGACACTTTCTCCCCAGTGCCGTAAAAAGCAGCCTTCGCTTTTCAGAAAGAGGTCCTACTTATAACCTGCAATTTGGCGGTCAAATAAGCGCCGACATGTTCGAAGCAGAAGCACTCAAGCAAAAGGAGTCTCGCTCTGTCGGATGTGCGATGACTCACCAACCGCCGTCGTGGCAAGCACGTGCATGCTCCATTCTTAAGTTGCATGAGCGTCGCAGCGTGGCATGTCTTGTACTGTTCAGTTCTACAAGTTGTCGTCAAAACATACCTTTGAAACACATCTTTAAGTGTGTTTTTTTGCGCCTGTTTACACCTTTCTGGGTTCCAAAACAGCTACTACAAAATCCCATTTACAGCTGGCCTTTGAACAACCGAACACCCAGAAGCGATTAAAAGTCTCGCCGTTGTCGCAAAGGTGAGGTAATGCTGCGGATGTAAATGCTTGTCCTTGAGCGGAACCTTCGTTAACTGACCTAAGCAGTGAGCACATGTCCGCAAAGGGATATTAGAGAAGTAGGATGATTTATTCTTAAATTGGCAGTGCCTATTCTGTGCACCAGACGACAAAATAGTGCTTCCCAATATTCTGTAGACGACACCACCGGGTTATGCCAAACTCTATTCTGTGGGCTGTGGAGTAGTGTACCTTTGAGCCTTTTTTATCTAAACTACTTAATGGATTGCAAACTGCCCTTTTTTACAAAATGATGCGTAGAACTGATTTAAGAGAGCAATTATTGTGAAAAATTACTTTAAAATTTAAAGAAAACTTCTGGCGCTCGAGCTACGGCGTTTAACACCAAAATCAGAGAGTCTACCCCAGCGCCACGAAGTGGACAAGCGAGGTTTTTTAGCAGATGCTCAAAACAAAACATCACCCTGTGGTCACGTCCACAGAACAATGTTGAACACTATTCTGTGGTGTTGTCCACCTTAGGCAGTGCGTAAATATCTACGTAGCTCAAGACGCCACGCTGCTCAGGTGATGGAGCGCTATGTAATGGAGGGTCCTGGTAATTTCTACCACCTGGGGATTTTTTACTATAGAGTTTCTTAGTAAGTATACTAGAGAGGAAACTGCGCCTTGTAAGCCATGTCGTCGTAGGGGTTCATGGAAAGACCCCTCGTTTTTGGCTTGGGCTTGGCACGACAATTGGATTCGTAAAGCGCTTTTTGGGATTTGTTTTCTTCACTATGCATTGACACGTTTACGAGCTGCAAGGAAGCCGAAATCCTCCCTGTTCTGTGGTAGCCGGGTTCGGTGAAACAGCAGGCAGTGCGTGATCGCACCGCCACCGCGAAATTTGTAGCCGGCGAAAAAAAGAAACAAAACGTTTCTTCGGTTGAAGACCAGGTACGACCACTGGGGATACGACAGAACGGGCGCTGTATGCGTCCCTTTCTTGTCATCGTGCACGACTGTTTAACGCCACGTTGTATTTTTCTTCTTAACTAGTTCGGCGGTCGGTGCACCGGTTCACCACGAAGGCAAACGTTCTAGGAGGCACGCTCAAAAAAACTTTCCAAACTCTTCAGGCAACTTATTATTTGCAATAATAGTACAATTATGAAATCAGAGTTTCTAATGAGTTTCCCCCCAAAATATTAACCTTATTCGTAACTACAACCTCGGCCTGCGGAATCCCAGGCACAACCAGTTCCGGGCAAAAGTACGCTTTACTTCCTTTTCCTTAGTTTTAAAACAGCCTGTATTTATTTCCACTTCCATTATTGGACACCATCCTTCGCGTTTTTATGGCACTTTGTTTAAATTTGCGGTCACTAAAACGTTCCAATCCAAACCAATGATATAACTAAGGCGAGCACGATGTATAATGGCTGCCCATGACGACACAGACGGCCTTGATGTGAGCCGCATAGACGCTAGCGCCAGATTCCTCTCTAGTGTATATTGTAACGCGCGCCAAAATCTCCAACTCACGCGCGGTTCGCTTCTTGTCTCCATAATAAGGTGGCCACCGTGGCCCTGAATCATACCCGCGTCCTAAGGCTGAGCAGCACGAAGCCTTATTCACTGAGCCACTGCGGTGGGTTTGTACAAGAACGGCGGCTTTATCACGATGTTCGTTGGGTCGCGCACTCAAAGAACACCTATGTAAAAGTACTTGGAAAACGTTCGAAGTGCTGGGGCCTAACGTCGGTTTACCAAATGAAGCGTCACTCTAAATTTATTGTAGTCATCATCATCGCCGTCACGCCATCATCATAGACTTCCTAATTATCATGGTTATTGCGATATTGTCCCCATCATCTCCACAGCCGCCATCGTCGTCGTCTCGCGCCATGGTACGTTTTCTTCTGCCATGACGAAATAGTTGCCTGTGGTCCTCCCGCAGGACGCCCCGTAGTCCCAGTCATCCTTGAAGCTGCCGTTCGCCCACGTGTCGGAATCCTGCATCGCAGCGTTTCCCAAACGTGTCTTCCTGAAAGGACGAAAATTCCCGTCTACTCCAAACGAGCACTGCGGTGACCGCCCATTTGCGACGGAGGTGAGCCGTTCATATGCCGTTGTTTGCCATCAGGTCTATGGGCTATTACCGATGCTTTTATTGATGATTGATTCTTGGGTTTAACGCACCGACGCAACGCAGGCGATGAGGCGCGCCGTAGTGGAGGGCTCCGGATTAATTTTGACCACCTGGGGATCTTTATCGTGCGCCGAAATCTCGTACGCAGGGGCGTTTTTGCTTTTCGCCTCCATCAGAAAGGCGGCCGCCGCGGCCGGGGAACGAACCCACGATCTCATGCTCAGCAGCGCAACGGATGCTTTTAGGTATCACCCTTTTCTGCTCATGCCTTTAGGCCATCGTAGGCCATAGCAACGACCGCGTACTGCCTAGAATGTTTCCGTGGGAACGCGCGTAGATGCAATTTTCCGCCAAAGGAAGCTTTCAGGAAACAACCCTTGCAATATATTAGATGCGACGCTGAGAGCATCTCTTGTCGGCGGCCCTGTCCTTCCTGCGTGCGTCCGTCGTCGTCGTCATCGGCGTCCGCACTCTCCTCCGCTCACCCCCTGTCCTCTCCGATAGCGAACACTCTCTCGCGAGGGGCATTGGATTGGATTCGATTGGGCTTGGCTTGGCTTGGATCGGATTGGATTGGATTTGGATTGGATTGGATTAAAGTGGATTGTGTTGGAATTTGTTTGCGTCATAGCCGCGGCAGACGCACTGCCGCCGGCGCGTGCCCAGATGAGAGCGAACACTCTCTCTCAACATCTGCGGTGTGTGCGGCCCAGCGCGCTCTCACTCCGCCGGTGGGCGGCGCTGCGCGCGGTGCTGCGCATGTGCAGTACTCTCTCTCTCCGCGGTCTCCTCTCCTTCGGGCGCGCTGCGCATATAACCGGTGTGCCGCTCTCCGGCGGCCTTTCGGTCGACGGTTGCTCTCCGCTTGCGCTTGAACCCCCCCTCAGCGTCGCATCACCCCAGGGTTCCCGCGAGGGGAGTGGGCGTAACTTTTTTCCTTGGTTCGGCTGTGAAGATGTGCATTTTCCTGGTAGAATGGTGCATAGAAAAGACTCTATACCTTTGAGATGTATAGCGTTTGAATTTTAAATTTCGATCCTAAAACAAAGCTTTGATTGCCCCATCCATGTTCCTGTTTGGACGTCTTTGAGCAACAGCAACCGCTGGCCACACTGGACACAACCCTTGTGAAAACATACGTCCAGTTTATCAGGCTTCCTAGTGTGTTTGCCTACAGTTTGAAATACATAGCTTATGCCCGGCGGTCATAGGAACTTTAGCAAACATTGTACACCCAAACGAAACAGGCCCCGAATGGTGCTTAAGACATAGGATTTTACGCATTCCGTTTAAGACATTGAGTTTTCGTATAGCGTTTTCATTGAGTCAGCTACAACACTAAAGCTATTAACCGATACAAACTCATTGTCTCAAAAGGGCTAGAGCGCGGCGCCCTTCTCCGCGCCACTTTCGATTTTTCCCGTAGAGATTCCAATATACACATTACTATCACATGATAATCCCTCTAGTTAATCACAAAACCGCTACCGTTTGCTTGTTGGGTATTGCTACAGCGATCTCTGTGGAAATGTTTTGATTTATTCAATACCTACTCCACCTCGACTCACCCTTGTTAGCACCACCTGGACGTACCCTAATGCACAATCGAAAATGCGAATGAGGGAAACATGAACGGGAACCCACAAAAAGCGCAGTTGCTTTTTTTGCAAGTCAAGTTGTCGCATCATTTAAAAACCACAGCAAAGATTGTGAGCGTATCTTTCCAAATATACTACAATCGGTTCGTTATGGGATCTCAACAACACAAATTATTCGATTTTGCGTGTACACGTTCACGTATTTGAGCTCGCTTTTCATTTGTCCATGACTTTGCGTTCACACCACATGGTCCGATTGACATAAAGAATAAATGCCAGTAACCGCGCGTACAAGTTGAGCAAGGCGGTAGGGGTGGAACAGCTTTAAATGCCAGAACATTATGTAAATAATTTGACTCCACAGCTGCACTGGAGCACGAAGGAGAAATTCAGAATCTTTCTGGCATTAAATTACTGCTTACAAGTTGAACCGGAAACGAAGCGGTAGTTTTGATAAACTAGACATAGCTTTTCTGGCCATCTTAGTCTTTGAGCGGTGATTCCTCTGGAATTACGATTAGAACAAGAACACTGCCCTGGTATCATAAAAACAGCAGCGGCTATTGGAGAAACAGCATATAGGAAATAATCTGGAAAAACTAACTCAGCAAACAAAGGAGCTTATTGCGAACCATCAGAAGATGAAATGTTTTAGTACGGTAGATCAAACTGAAGCTAGCAGAGTTTTCAAATTTGATAAATACAAGTATAAAAATGGTATTTGTGCGTACGACTAGGCAGTCATCGAGTATAAACGCTGGAAAAAGGAGGAAGCTTAAAGGCAGCAAGGAGAAAGCTGGCTATTGGAAGAGACACAATTAAAGCACTTAGTGTGAACGGGGTACCATTGCGCACAAACGGACATGGTAATAAAAATCTCATAACGATTCTACGCCAGGCTATATACGCCACCGACGTGGGACCAGGGGCAACTACCGAGCCAACAAGCTTAGTTTGCGATCTTCCACCAGTAACAAAAGAGGATCTCGAAAATGCGCTTAAGGGCACGAAAAAACGGAATGCTGCAGGTGACGGCGTAATTATAGGCCTTCTAAAAGACGGTGGAGCTCGCTAAACTGTTCTGAGAAGGTTTAAGCATTTGAAAAGTACCCAAAGCGTGGGAAAAATGCCAACATAGGTTGAATTCACAAGAAGGGTGATAACAAAATTCTCAAGAACAACAAACTCATCAGCTTTCTGTCGGATGTATACAGGCTGTTTACCAAAATAATAGTTAACCGCATAACCACCAGTCTAGACTTCCAACAACCCAGAGAGCAGGCTGCGTTTGGAAAAGGATACTCAACAATGGATCACGTTCATGTGATCAGTTAAGTAATAGAAAAATGTGCAGGACATAATAGGCCGCTCTAAACGACATTTATAGACTTTGAAAAGCGTTTGATTAATCAGTTAACACAGCCGTCGTTATGAACGTTTTAAAAGACCAAGAAATTCAGGAGGCCCTATCTAAAATTCCTAGACAACAAAAACGAGGAATGCACGAGCAGAATTACCCTGCACAAGCAAAGTGATAAAGTCCCGAAAGTTAAAGGGAGTGCGACAAGGAGATATCTCACCAAAATTGTTCACTGCATGTCTGGAGAGTGTATTCACCAGCCTTGACGAGGAATACTAGGCTTACGGATAAACGGGGAATACTTGAGAAATTTGCGGTTTGTATACGACATACTCTCACTCAGTGAGTCTGCAGAACTCCAAAAATGACTGATGGGGCTAAAGATAATATGAATGAAACTAAAGTATTGGTAAATAAAGTGCTGAACATCTCTTTTTTAGCATTGGTGACAAAACACTTGAACAACTAGAAGAATATAACTACCTTGATAAGATGGTCAGTGCTGACCCAACCACGAGAAAGAAATCTGGTGCACAGTAGGATCGAGTTGGGGTGAATTGGGCCAGCACTCGCAACTAATGAAAAGTAACTACCTCTATTCCTAAAAAGGAAAGCACAGAACTAATGCGTCCCGCCGGTGATGAATTAAGGAGCGGAAACTTGGAGCCTTACTCAACACTTAGAAGCCATGGAGCGAATAATGTTAGGAGCAACCCTTAAGGACAGAAAACCAGCAACCCGGATTAGGGAGCAGACTTAGAGGATATGATGATGCAGGTTTAGAAAAAAGAAATGAACTTATCCAGGCCTTATGGTAAAGCAAACTGACAACCCGTGGACCCCAAGGACAACAGAATGGACACCGAGAAACGGGACTAGAAGAAGGGGAAGGCCATTAACTAGATGGAGAGATGAAATAAAAAAAAATCGGAGGCAAACAATAACTCGGGCAGCACAGGACAGAAGCGGGTTTAGGTCAATGGGGGAGGCCTTCGTCCTGCAGTGGATCTAAATAGGCTGTTTGTAATGATGATGATGATGATGATGATAACTTACTATAAAGGTAGGTAGGTATTCTAGCGCAGGATATACCGAAGGGGGCCCCGTGCCTTGTCTGCAGTATCACGTACAGCACATTGCGGTAGAAGCCTCGAGAACAATCGAAATTATTAGCTTAATGTATGGGTAGTAATTTTTTTAAACAATTTTAGAAAAGGTAATTAGACATGTGAATACTTTTGCATGGTTCATATCCAGCTGAACTGTTTTCTCTATGCAGAATATAATTGTACTGCATATTACTACAATTCCGAGCGGTCAAGATTTAAGAAAACTGGCGATGAAAGTTACACCTAATAATGATACACTTTATTGCGGTTCGAGCAAGCGTAACTTAAAACGTGCACTGGAATGTGACATTCCCACCTTCGTTTGCTTCCCGAAGCCCTCGCATTTTTGTAAGAGTACTCGTTTCCTCTACAATGAGGCAGATTGGTGAGATCCGTGTAGAATCGATTCAAATCAAGTTTAGCTAGACAAATCCCGTACGCTTGATTGACGGCTATTTCCGTAAAAGCAATATGCGGGCATCACGAATACAATAAATTTTTGCAGAAATATGACTGTAATCTACTAGCGCGTATCATTTCGGTGCCGCTTCTCGTGGTTGGAAGTTTTATAGTGAAGATTTCGTTGTGAGTAGCAGAATACGTAGGGGTGCCGTATAGTTTGACATTGTTTCCCAAATACGTTGAGATATTTTACCGTTTCGTAGTGTTCTTTTGTTTCTCTTCGCCAACAGTTTTGTTTCTCTTCGCCAACAGTTTTGTTTCTCTTCAAGCCGACAGTTGACGAATTTGTTATTCGAGCGAGTGAATCTGTGCTGACTTTTATGTAGCCGTGATTTCTCGAGTTGACGATGTCGCAAGTTTTAGGTCTATGTCTGTGCAATTACTTTTTGTATTTTTTATTATGCTTGTCATTTGCCCCAGCAATTCGACCAATGTTTATATTCAGGACGACTCTTTGCCTTTCACTGCGCCGAATTTGGTACTACGTCCGTGATATATGCTTGAAATTCTAAGTGCTTGCAACATGTATTTTTAGTCTGTGTATTGTTTGTTTTTACAATGTGACTCCACTCCTGTAATAATCCCGTAACGGGATTGACAGTATCCTGAAATAAATAATAAATATTTATGTACATAAACGTATACTATGAATTTACACTCTTAACTTCGACAAATCCCCCATTTTTGTGCAAGCCCAGGGCCTTACAATGTTGGTTCGTTCTTGCAATTTTTTATTACACTTTACTTCACATTTTTCTCAGCTTTTCTCGTTTTTTTCTGTGTTTATGAGGAGGGAGTTTAATATGCATAATGGTTGATTTTTAAGGACAGGACAAAGTTGTATCTTTCTTTCTGTTTTGTGTTTGGAAGATTTTTAAGTTTTGTTCCATTAACTATCTCTATTCCAGCTATTATGAAAATGAATTGTGTTAACGTTAGCAATTATGTATGTTTTATGAATATTTTTTTACAAATTTTTTATGAATTTTTATTGATATTATAGAAATGGTGGGATCTTTTTTTGGAATTCCTTTTTTATTCTTTCCGCCGTTCTATTCGGGACTTTTTTTGTCTTCATGTTTAGAGGAGGCGTTCAAGATACAGATCTTTGATTTCTGTAGTTCGCTTTTTTACACGTTTTTTGCCTATATTTTTGTTATGCAGTTTTCAAAAGGCAGTATGTACAATTAATAACATTATCGCTGGTATAATGATTAAGGATGTTAACTCTATTTGTTTAAATGCAGGGACGTACAGATTTATGCCGTTTGCTCCATTCTTTTATTCGAGCTTCCGTCGTTCCTTGGGGGCTTTCTTTGTTTTTGTTTTTTGAGACGGGACATAGGACCATACTTTCAATTTTCTGATTTCACTTGTAAAAGTTCCTTTCTATTTTGTATTTTTGGTGTTTTAAAATATGGTGCAAAAAACGTTACATCAATTATCGCAAATGAAGCAAATAGATGCCTTAAATACAACAAATTGTCATTTTTGTGCAAATGGAGTTACACGTCACGTCCGTTTTCAAATTTTTATCTTATGCCGGCGTTGAATGAAATTTTAGAGTTTTTGCCTTCGCTGTTAGGGGATGGTGTCAGTGGGCATATCTCTTTACTCGCGTCCACATTTTATATCATATTCTTACTAGCGTATTTTTTCTTTTTATTCTGTTCCATAAATTAGATCTATTTAGTGACATAAAAATCACGTTTGTTATCTCAGCTTATGATAATTATAAGAGAAAATGAATGGCACCACATTTTTGTTCTGCTCAGGTACTCCTAAAAGAATGCTATATATTTATAACAGTGCCCACTTCAGGCGTGAAAATTCTGTCGGCTAGCAGCTTTTCCTGGGCCTGCCTGTCAGATCTAAACATCAACACCTGCATTTGTAGGCCGTTTTTTGTGGCCCCTCTAGCAAGCTTCACGTTGTTTCCCTTTCCCACAATTGTCGTTCCCATCTTTAGTGCTCTAGTATTGTGCGAATAATCAATGTTGCTGAACTGATGATTCCGCAAAGTACTAATACTTGGTCTTTACTTACCAAGGTCACAACTCGCAAGACTAGATCATGGCGGGGACACGCCAGGCGCCTACAAGGGCAGGTAAGTTAATTAAAAAGTGCCTGTCGTTCATCATTCCGCTTTTTATTCATCGCACTAAACGAAGGTATTCTTTTTAACGGAGTTGAAGATTTACATTGAAAAGGTATTATTACAATTCCGGCTGCTATAATTAAAAGCTTCTTGAACTAGTAGGTTGACATCAGCATTGAAAGGGACGCTAAACAGAAAGACCCGATATAAAAAACAAAGACATACACAGGTGCATGTATAAGTTGTTTGTTTTCCTACCTTGTACCTGGTCTATATACCGTCCTATTTTTTATACAGTAATAACAGTTTATATTTAAATGTGTATTTTTTTCTGTAGGCAGCCATTGCAAAGCCTAGCGTAATTTGGTATTGTCTTGAAAATAAGGCCACTTACAGCCTCCGTTACAAGCGGGCATATGTACTCTACTCCGAGAAAGCAGAAGTTATGACGCGACAATGGGTGTAAAAATTGGAACAAAGTGGGCGAAGGTTAACCCCCCACCCCCCCGCCGCAGAAGGCCAGGAGAACATAAGGCCGCTTTCCAGCCTATAAAAAATCGCGGGAATGAGACTGAAATGATTTTGTAAAACTAGATCGAACGGTAGCTCGATAGGGTGGTCATAGCCGCTGCCAGTGATCTGTCAGATCGCCATGCCAGGTCTCCATGGTTGCTGAGTACGAACTTGTAGAAAATTTAAATGGTCAGACGGGGCCGGGCTTTAAACTTTGTTTCTTCAGCTTTAAAACCTCTCTTGATACTCGATAATAAATGTGCATCCAGCCCCTTTTTTATTCAAGCTGCAAAAAGCACTCTTTTACGGTGAGAAGCATCGTAGCACTCAATTGTTTAGTACTATTACTGCAAATTGAAACTTGTTAATAACCTGTTTAATCATTTACACCAACCCCAGCAGCCCTCCATACAATGCGTTACCGAAGCATGCCGCAGCACTCCAAAATAAGCGCCTTTCCCCAATACACAGCGGTAAAATCGCGAATTTCTTTTTCCACCATCTGTTTAGTGAAAGCGTGCGATCTAACGTATCTGAAAATGGCTCTACGCCGTTAAAAGTATAGATTGTGTTAAACGAACCGTTTAAATAACCCGCTCTGGTGTGAGGTTACTCGAATAAAAAATTTCATCTCCACGGGACAAGAAAGGCTTCTAGAGAGAAAAGTTGTATAACGTTACATTTTCAAGGTCCAGTGCCCTGCAGCCGCAGACGTGCCAGCTGGATCTTTTTTGTTGTAGCTTCTCCCTCTTGCATCCTTCCTGCTGAAGTACGATTGGCCCACTCTAAGGGGAAGGTTCTGCTTCGCTTGCGCTTCATCACTCAGCGCCGTCTAGACCTCTGGCCGTAGGCTCCGTGCAAGCGAACCCAGTGACTAGGCGAGGGGTAAAGGACTACTTTAACGGCATTTGGTCCCTCAGTTTTGCCATCGATAGTGCGCCGGCTGGGCTCTTTGTGCGTGTCCTTAAGCGCGAGCGAAAGGACAAGTCCAATCATCCACTATATACTGGTAGATGGCAGGCTCAGGAAGTGCAACCAAAGGGAAATTTTCCCTAAACCGATTGTGCATAGATTTTGTACTTTGAATACCGATTTGACTGCATTTTCCCTGGATAATAACATTTTCTTTGTGTACTGGTGCATTTGTCATCTGTAGCAATTGCATAAACAGTGGTGTGACCGTCACCAGCTTTACTTGTATGTATAGCGCACGAACCGCTGTTCAGCCTGCTCGAGCCGGTTTCCAAAGTTCTTTAAAACTTTTGTTCTCACGCTCTAATTGAAAGTATTTAAGCGGAACAACGACAACAACAACAAGAGTAACATGGGATTTTTTCTGAATACCTCCAACTTATACCTGCAGCCGTAGTATACTCTTGGAAAGTTACCCGACTTTGTCAGGAAATGCCCCAGTGGAAGAGGTCGCAACTTTTAATGCCGACGGCGGTGATCCAGTGGTAAAACATTCGTATCGTAAGCGGGTCGTACCAGCTACAACTCCTGGGCCGCCGGATACCCACCGGTTTCTTTAGGGCTCAAGCGCCCCTAGAGCTTCTGGGTGCCTTGGACGGGACAATAAAGGCTTTCATCTTGGCCACAAGTAGACGTGGAAGACCGTGTGGGAGGTCCCTCAAATCTCTTCGGGCGTAGTCAGCGACCGCTTGACACCCACCAAGCAAAAAATGTGTAAGCGCCCACTGTACTGCCTCGGCAGGGGATAAAGGGCTTGGACACGCTCTACCACTGCGGTATACGTGGGAGGCTGCTGCTCCCCAACTTCATCCTTTGGTTACCCACTAGAATAAAAAATGGGTACAGGCACCTTTCATGCCATGGATCCTGCAAACCGTAAACCACGTCAGACCATATCGCTGGTTACAAGAAAATGGTAGGTATTTCGCTACCACTGGGCACCAAGCCATACGTAAATTGGTACAAAGTAGCCCCTGCAGAAGGGACCCGTGCTTGGGTTGTTACTCGACTTTGTCGGGAATTGTCCAGTGGAAGGGGTTGTAACTTTAACCGACGGCGATGGTCTCGTGGTAAAACACTGGGCTCTTAATCGGGATTTAGCATTTTCGAATTCCGGGCCGCCAGACACCCACCGGTTTCTTCAAAGGGTACAAGCGCCCCTGAAGCGTAGCTGGTCTCGACGGTGGAAGGAACCCTTGCCGCATGACCAGAAGCAGCCAGGGGAAGCCATGTGGTAGATCCCTCAACCCCTTTCGGGCGGGGTCGGGGACCGCTGGGCACCCACCAGTTCAAAGGGTACAAGGGCCCTCTGTCTTGGCAGGGGAGGGGATGAAGTGCTTAGACACGCACCCTCACTGTGGCAGACGTGATAGTCTCCTCCGGAGCCGCTGGTCACCCACCAGAATAAAAATGGGGACAGGCGCCCTCCACACGGGGGATCCAGTGTACTGTAAACCATTCCACCACGTCGGTTTGCACGATGGGCTACAAGAATGTGGGAGGTACTTCGGTAACGCTGGGCACCAACCAGTAAAATTGGTACAAACACCCCCTGCACAGGGGATCTCGTGCCTGGAAGTTACCCGACTTTGTTGGGAACTGCTCTGTAGAAGGGTCGTAACTTTTAATCGACTGTGAAGGTCGAGTGGTGAAACACTCGTTTCGTAAGGGGGGGCACCAGGTGCGAATCCCGGGCCGCCGGATAGTCACCAGATTCTATACGGGTACAAGCATCCCTGGAGCCTCTGGATCCCTTGAACGTGAGAATAAACGTTTTATAGTGTGACCACAAGCAGCTGTGGGAGGCCAGTGGGGGTCACCCAATCCCCTTCGGGCGGAGTCAAGGACCGCTGGGCACGCCCAGTCAAAAGGGTACAAGCACCTCCTGTACTGTCTCGGGATGCGATAAAGGCTTGGCCACGATCTACCACTGCAGCATACGTGGGAGGCTCCTGCTCCTGACTTGAGCCGCTGGTCCCCACCAGAATAAAATGGTACAGGCGCCTACCATGCGGGGGATCCTGGAAACCATAACACCACGCTTGATCATTTCATTGGTTACAAGACACTGGTAGGTACATAGGTACCGCTGGGCACCAACCAGTACAAAATTGGTAGAAGGGACGTTACCCGGCCATGTCGGCAAATGCCCCAGGGGAAAGTGTCGTCACATTGAAGCGTAGGGCTGAAGTGTAGGGTCGTAGGGTTGAAGCGCAGCGATGGCTCAGAGGTACAGCACTCGCCTCGTATGCGGGAGGTACCGGCCAGGCGATGTGGCTCACTAACACCAAGGGTTGAAGATTTAAAGGAGAGGAACACGTAAAATGGCCCACAGATACGCATTGTCTGTCTTCTTCCTCTGTTTGTCCATTTAGCTCAATTTTCGTAATTCACAATGCACCAGCAAGCCCAACAAAAACTTTTACGGGAAGTAGGGGGTTCAAATCCGCTTCCCGCCGGGCACCCACCTGTTTCTTTAATGGGTACAAGTGTCCCTGGTCGAGCACGGACCCTTGAAAGGAGAATTCATGCCTTGAAAGCTGCCTTTACCCTTGCTAGGGGCCCCTGACCCTCGTATATCTGGCCTTCCTGCCGCGTTGCCGAGGATGAAAGAGTCTCGCGGCATGTCTTTCCACAGGCGGTTACAAGTTGTGCGTCCACCGTGGCTGTGGAAGGCACGATGTGCATTTGTGTGCCTTGGTGGCGCCGGGAACGTAATGGTAAACTAGGTACAAGGAATCCAAGCCTGGCACTCGGCCCTTGTGTGGGACTACGATGTTTGGAGTTTGGGATATTCACCCGGCTTGCACGGGAAATCGCCCCTGTGGAAAGGGGCGGCTGAAAAAACGCGTGAATTTTTTGTTTGTTGAGTTTCTTACTTCCAATTGCTTACAGGGCTGACTATCAATACATGGCTCACACAACATCCTGAACAACTAAGAACCATGGTTTGTCTATTCACGCACTAACCGACTAAGCTTCGATGTGAGAGACCCACATGGTTTATGCGACGACACAAAAATCTTTGGGCTCGTTGCTAAAGGCTTCTGCAAAGCTTCTCTTCCCCTTACGATTGCTTCTGTGCACTGCGCATTAGATGATTTAGTTGCGTGACAAGGCCGTTCCACATCAGTGAGCTGATGACTCTGAACCCAGCCTGGCAGCGTTATATTACTCCTAAGAAAAAAACTGTTATCCTCGGCACGGTATTCTTTAGCGGTGTTTAGCACACTCTGGTAAACAGGAGACTATGCTAACCTAGCATTGAAAGTTGCAGAAAAATAATGAGGCTTCACCGTCGGGGGTGGGTAGAATGTTTACTGTCGTGTAGGGTCCTGGCAGTAAGGAAGTAATGAAGACGAACAACTGAGTACAGATACAGTATTCTCTCGTAAAAGCGAAATCGCTTTGGTCAAAATATCGCTTTATTCGAAATTTCTTCTGGTCCCAACCCAAACGTATGCATTTTAGGCCACATTACTGGAAGCGGCACGAAGAGCTGGACCCGCTTAGAGCGAAGTGGCGAGCGGAGGCGTCGCCGAGCGGTGGCGACCCAGTGGCGAGTCAGGCGGTCGATATGCCGAGTTGGCAAGCTTGTGTTTCCCGGCCGATTTTCTCGAGCCGGTCATGCTCGGTTTGCGCCATCCGATTTAACACAAACGGTCAAAATGCGTTGTAGGGTGATTGAATTTTATTCCTAGACATTGGTCAACGGGCGTAGACGCGACGGTACGAACACTGACACTCGAAGCGTAGAATTAGAAGTGTCTTCGAGAGCGGGGCGCCCAAAAACTTGTTTTGCAAACTGCACGGCTGCACACCTCGGGGAAAAAAATTGCCGAGTAATCATGCAAGCCCCTAGTGCAAAACCGGTCAGTTTTATGATCGTGCTGTGTACCTACAATGAGCGGGTAATTGTTTTTTGATCTCAACAAACACAACCTCAGATTCTAGCTGTGGAATTTGCGGCGCTTTCCAGCGCGAAACTGTCGTAGTCTTCCTTGACGCTCCCAACCCCCCTATAAGAGTGGCCACTGGCTTCTCCCCATTAGCTTTGCAGTCTGCGAGGCCTTCGGATGCCAGTCACTGCTTGGTCAAATCAGAACGTGGTTGCTCGCGCCCAGCAAGAACATGGAACAGCCAAAGCTCACTACCTTTTTTGCACCTGAATAAAGTTCTGCTTCACTGAATAAACTTGTGCTGTGATTCCTCGCAGTTGTGGCGCAAATAAAGCTGTAGTACCTTAGTTTTTCTCGAGTGGTCACTTATATCGAAATACCGCTTATAAGAAAATTTTTCGCCGTCCCGATGACTTCGTTATTTCGAGGGATTACGGTACTTTCTTTGAAAACAAGTTTGTTTTAATACATTTCCTGCAGCTTATAACCGTTACACTGACGCATCGTTCATATAGCAAAGATCACCGTATCGAAAACCTCTAAACATTCAAGCAAGCTTGGAAACGCTCGATAACCTTTCCCAGAGCGGGAATATAAAGGAACATTTTGCCCTCATCAGTATATTAATTCCTCGAGAACCTCCCGAACAAATTTTTCAACTTTGGGAGGAGGACGAAGGGGTGGTCTCTAGCAGTCATGCAACTTCCGATGGCCTGTCAAATCCAAGCGCAATAAAGACAATTTAGAAAATAACTAATTCAATAACTATTGAAAAGACGTTTTTCTGGCAAAAATCGTTGGTCTGGTAAATCTAGACAGATGCAGAATATTTGTCAACACTGCTTCGAGAAAAGATGTTACGATTCATTGGGCAAGAACGTAAATACATAACTGGTGTTTGCAGTGTTCTTTTAGCTAAAAGTTAAGGTGGCTCGATGTTTACGTTACTGAATAAAAAAAGACATTTTGAAAAAAATGTTTAACCCCAAAATACGGGCCATACTAGCACCAAGCATTGCTCTTGTGGCTCGAAGATTACGTTCTAACAGTCCCAGCTAATTGCGAGCCGGCCCTGCGAACGCGGTAGAATTTACCGCAAGTCTGAAATGGGTGGTCCTTAACAGACAGGAGGGAAACAGCGTGAGAGGTTGGCGAAGGATACAGAAGAAACAGTTAGGTGGCAGGGGCGGTAGAACACTAGCGTCCTTCGACGACATTTGCAGGGGTGGCAGCAAATGATCGGCCTAATTTCTTAAGGTTTAAAGACCAGCAGGAATTTAAGATTGTGGAGCGGCAACAATAAAAGAGGACACCGTGATTAAGACATGGCATTCATGTTTACGAATGATGGTTTGCGTCGCACTTTAACAAGTTTACTATTATCCTACCCCGACAGGGGACGTTGCGGGAAGTCGGTGGTACGACGGAATGACGTCTTGTCCAGTATCATAATACAAATCACGAAACCAGGTTCACTGACAACGATAAAAATCCGATTACGATTCCGGAGCGCTACAGCTGCTTTTTCACAATAAAAACGCCTATTTTACAGAATATTTTTATTGTTTGACTTTGTCACGGTCTTTTGTTTTTTCTTTGGTTGGGGACCTTTCAGCAGAGAGTTCCACCTTGAAGGTCCATTGTTGACCGCCGAGTGAGATTCCTAAAGGAGTAAAGTAGACGAAGCAATGCTGCCGATTCAGGAATAATTTATTTTTGACTTGGTAAGGGACTTTTGTTTTATCTGGTGCAAGGCATTGCAGCAGATGTCAGTTCCACCTTAAAGGTGCGTTGTGGACCGCCGAGTGAGATTTCCTAAAGGAGCAATGGAGACTAAGCAAGGTTGGCCAATCGTTGCTTTGCAAAACAATGTGTTTTATGTTAATTTTTTGTAATCTAATATTACCGACTTTCGCAAAGGCCATAATGCAATCAGTGTCGACGATACCCTAGTTTTCACGATGGGACCATGGCGTATAGCTCATACAACCATGGCTACTTCAAAATGCAATTTTCACTGCGAGTACGCAAAATGCGCTTCGCACGCGTCCATGGCTGGGGAAGTGAAGAAAATAATTCTGCTTCTGCGTAACCTTTTCTGTTGAAAAAAAAACTACATGGACTCGTTAAATTAAAGTGTATAACAAACGTTCTTCTTCACAGATACGCCTGGCCTCCAGCCACGTAAGTCAAAAGCACAACCTCAAGAACACCTGAACTCGTTTCTTGCCTTGACTTGACGAGAAAGGGGGGGGGGGTCACAATCACTGAGAGCACTTGTAGGACTTGTTAACCCGCAGCGCCATAAGAGATGTTTAAAGCGTTTAAATTTTCAATGTCTAACAGTCAATCATGCTTGCAGTTGCATCTAAATATCAGTGTCCACGCAACTGAAACAGTGCGATGAAAGTTATCGACAATTAAAACAATTTCGATCAGTTGCAATTGGCGCTGCAATGCTTTCGTGATCCTGCCAATAATTGCGGCAGCTACACAAGTGGGCCGACAGCGTCCCTAGATTTCGCAGCTACGCTAATCCACACGCCTTTTTTTCTAGCGTAAAAGTCCCGGGTCCCCTTGAATTAAACTAATGCGTGTGAGAAAAAGTTTCCACGTATCTGCATGTATCCTTGAAATGCGGAATAAGATGACACCGCTTCCGCGAGGAGCTCCGTGCGCAACTCCTCACACTTTCAATCGAGTTCAGTGAAATGCGCTCTCGGGGTGAGGTTTGTGCCTGGCACGCGAAGATAGGCTCCGAAGTAATTTTTGGCAAAGAACCGCTTTCGACTGTTCCAAAAAAGCCAATCACAGGCCGCGGAAATAACGTGGCCGCTAACAGCACAGCCCTAGCCTGCGAGCGCTGACATCAAGCACGCAGTGTTTTGTCAAGTCGTTTTATTTCTAACAAATGTTATTGGGCAACCCCCAGGCGAAAAGCGGTAATAGCCAACATGAAAGTGCCTGGGGGCTCTAACAGACAGCTTAGCATCTGAAGTCACAGAGCCATGAAAGTTATGCTTAACCAAATTACATGAAAGATCTAACGATTCAATGTGTGAGCGAAAACAATTACAAATATAGTAACACATTATTCGAAACTTTCTGTTGAAATATAAAACATTTCCTGTCATATACTTTTGCATGTTAAAAACACTACTGCAATAGGACATGAACATGTGCTATAGGACTGCAAGGAAAAATTGGCAGAGAACAGGAAATCCTCACTCTTGCATCGATGGTGTGTAATGCGTCGGCAACAAATAGATGCCAGTATAAATAAACGGCGCACTACACAGCAAAAGTTCTAACAGATACCGCGAGTTGTGAATGAAAGAATTGTGCAATCGTCTTCCAGAAACTGAGTTAGCGCGAACGCCTCTCTCTTCCAAGCTATTCAGAATGAAAGCGAATAGGTGTGTTAAAGATTGTAGCAGATAATTCGTTCGCCGGCGTGGAACAAGTCACATGTCAGGAGTGCGGGGGCGCGGACCACTCTAACTCTTAGATTATTCAGAGGTTTTAAGAAACCTTGCAAATTTTTATTTGAAAGAGAGAAAAAAGGAAGAAACCTGAAATCGAAAACCATATTTTGCATTTATAATCTGATATTTCGGAAACAGGTGAGGGGTTGTGTGTGAGTACGCTACGTTAGCTATGGAGGGAGTACTTTTTCTGTAAAAAATTATTAGAGTTTAAGTTCGCAATGGTAGTGGCGCCCCAAACAAGGATGCAGTAGTTTAAGTGGGACGCGAATAAGGCATGGTAGAAGTGGAGTTTAACTTTTATTGGGAACAAATGTCGACATCGCGATAAAGCGCATAACTGCCGCTGACAATGACTTGCTCAGAGTTTCAACATGGCAAGACAAGGACAAGGTATTAAAAAAACTCACCCCAAGAATTTTATGCCTGTGGGCAATTTCGACGAGCACGTGGCCTAATTTATTGTCAGTATGGATGTGCGCATTTTTATTTTTAGCTTGGAACAAAATGGCCTTCGACTTAGTCGTATTATTTTTAGAGCGTTACCATCGGATCACTTGGCAAGCTTCGTAAGAACGTCTTCCGCTTTTAGGGTTACGTCATGAGTGTCCTGGCCGGAAACCAGCATCCTTGTGTCATCGGTGTAGAGTAAAAAGTTTGTATTTTTTTCTATTACAACAATGTCTTTGGCATATAAATTGAAAGGAAACGGTCTTAATCCGCTTCGTCCACCGGTTCAGTTGGACAGAAACTAGGAAGCACTGTGCCCTATCCGCCACAGTGTTTTTAATAACTTAGATAGGACTGAAGTAGCGAGAAGGCTACTCCACGAACACCATAGAAATCAAGTTTTTCGAGCAACAAGGTGCTGTTAAGGTAATCGAATGCCTTTCTGAAATGTATAAATATGGCTAGTGTGAGCCTATTTGATTCGATACGCTTTCAACTGACAAACCACTTTTTGAATATTTAGTGGCGCTTTGTTGCTGGATGCAATACCGTGCTGCCAGTATGATGATGCTATGGAACGGTGAGAGGGCAATAGCAAGAAACAAATCACTCGAAAACGCGCAGCTTACATTGTCTTGCGATAAATGCCTGGAACTACTTACTCTCGAAAACATCTCATCATTGGTCCGCAGGCGATAGTGGACGCTTGGCCATCCCAATTTCGCGCGTGAGCATGGGTGGACCTACACGCGCCTTCTGCTATTTTGCGAGCGATGGTGTCGCAATAGCAGTCAGCAGACCTCCACTGTCCAGCTCTTTGTTCTAAACAATCGTAATCGTCGGTAATTTTCTGCTCATTCAGTTCCGCACTAGGCAGACATAGTCCCAGCAGCCGCTGCCAGAGAGAACAACCCGAACACGCGGAAGTCTCGCGTGACTTCGGGTCCATCTCTCCAGAAGGGAAGACCTCTCGGTAGCTTGACGTTCCCCTCGACCACGAAAACCGAGTTCCCAGTCCTGCGGCATTCAGGGAACGCGGAACGCGTTTAGAAGGCGGTAGTCTTTCTAGTGCTGGTTGAACGGGGAAATGCCTATGTCGGTTTCTTTGTCTTTTTGTCTGCCCGTCTGCTCCTCGATGGAGCCACCCGGCCAAAGGTATGCAGTCGTCGAACCCGACGTTGATTAAGTCAAAACCATTTCTAACCAGCTAAAACAAGTAGCAGTGTTCATACTTGACAACATTGTTGAGCGAAAACAAAATATTACGCATATCTAATGCACAACATCAACACAGACGTGATATTAGCAGTTTCTCTTTCAAAAATACATGAATGCTTCATTTTCAATATGCTAGTATTTTTGGGCTTCTACGACAAATGAAATATTAGCCACTGTAGGAATGCGAAACGCTGAGCCCTCCGCCACGAACACAGTGCAGCCACCTGGCAGTGGCCGTAAATGCAGAAAGTCGTGTGTTTCCCGGGTACAGTTCCAGATGGCGCCACCAGTATCCCCACGAGTATATTTGGCAGTGCTCTCTAAGTGATTTCAGATCAACGGGTTTTCCACCCTTTAGCAACCATGGCCACAGTGATGACGTTACAATTGTAGACGTGAAGACATTTACAGAAAACGCAAGGAATAGATACGAGGGCTTATGTAGCAGGGGCGGTTGAAGACTATCCTCTTTCCGCAGAATTTGCAGCGAAGCAAGCGGCTACGCGGCTACTTTCGTGATCCTGTATTATGGTGCGCGCTTATTTCCGCAAGTGAGGCCTCAACATTATGCCCCGCTCTCCTTTGTGACGCAAATCTTAGTCTCGTATTCTTTGCTGTCACTTTTCCGCGTTTTAATTCTTATCTTTCCTGTAAATTCCCTTCTCACCCCAATTCACCTCTCTCTACTCCACGTTCTTCCTCCCGGTAAATTTGTTTCCCTCATCCTATATTCCTGCCATCTTTCTCTGTTCCTGTACTCCGCCCTCTTTATTATATCTTCGTGGACCATGAGTGGTTAACGACTAGTGTCCGCCATAGGGCGTCATGTCTCATAGCCGTGGCTAACGTGACACGCCATGGCCATAGAAATACTATTGGCAAATCGGTCATCCCATTATAGGCCAAGTGTGGATCACCGGCCGTTTTTACTAAATAAGTGCTGGTCACAGTCGCTAAAGTGACTCGCCAGCAGTCCTCAGGTGACCCACGAGTTGGTCATTCTTGTTCACAATGCACCAGTCACCTACCAATGATTTTGGATCATTGCGGTGCTGATTCGAGTGTACTAAACAACTTTTATCCTTTCACGCAGAGGACGTAGGGGTCGTCCCGGACTACGAAGGCGGACCTTGGCCTGCTGATCAACCCGCTGGTATGGAACCTCTCCTGATGCCTTGATTTACGGATATTTTGAGTGGCTTCTCAATACCTGCCAAATTCGACGCTTTCAACTAAAAAACTTCTTTCTGAAAATTATTGGCGCTTTGTTCCTGGACGCGATGCATACATAACTATCTCACCCACTTTCCTTGCGTCGATGACGCAGTTGACACTGGGCCCGGCATGGTCTACGTGGAAGGAGCATGGCGTGTTGATAAAAAGAGTGGTACGAGGAATAATTAATTTCAATGGGCCCTGTACCACCCCTAGAGATATAGAATTTTCGGCGTACATTCCTCTGATAACGTGGGAGCTCAATGAAGGTTTATTGTTCCTCGAACTGTTAAAATATTCATGACAGGTTGTGGCCATTACTACAGCAGGGTGGTCAATCCTCCTCTGGTGAGGGAGTCCGTTACCAGACATGGTCACCGGGATGATGCCACACCCCAAGCCTTCTTCAGAAATTCCATCAACACGTGGATTTTTTTATCCGCTCAAAATTGTGCGACACCGGTATTAGAAGACCGTCCTTCTGCACACCACGTGAAGCCTGTACCTCTACCCCCCCGCAAGATAGGGATAATGGAGATCTATGGGAGAGGCCATTGCCCTGAGGTGGGGGTAGACAGGCTAATATAATAAGGATGACGTTGATGCTGATTATGAACTGTGGAAAAGTGGCAAGTACAAAAAATCAAATTCGATTGAACGCGAAAATCCTATACCTGGGAAATGAGGCGTGCCATAGTGGAGAGCTCCAGAATAATTTCGGCCACGTGGGGATCTTTATCGTGTGCCAAAATATCGACACGCGCCACTTTCCGCCTCCATCTAAAAGAAACAACCGCTGAGGGTGTCAAAGCGGCGTCTTGGTGCTCAGCAGCACAGGGCCTTAGCTACTGAGTGGCAAGAGAAGCATGTTATTTGAGACTACAGAGACTACGGTTAGTTGGGCCGGAAAACGTACTTTGTCTACTATCATTAGCAGATGCCGTAAGCCATCGAGCCACCAGTACGGGGGAGATGCATCGGTAAACATTTCCGCTGTAAAAGGCCAAATGTGTCAGAAATTATGTACGGGCCCCTTGATATATAAAGCTCGTTTTGGGTCGTATGCGTAGCGCCTAATCACCAATTGTTCAGAGTCAACGTTTTAATAATGTTGCTAGCAACACATAGTAGGGCTTTGTGTTGTCGGTGCAATTACGCCATGTTCAGTTCCCAATTTCTTGTAATCGTTGTTGCACTGGCTCACTCTTTCTTCACCCAGTATACAGATAGCATTACATGATATACAGATACTCTTTCGCCGCTTGAATCGAGTAGTCGTAGGTCTGCTGCTCGTATAACGATTGTAAAAATAATATTGCTGGGCTAGTTTGTTAACTATTACACTAAGAAAAGAGCGAGAAATCCGATAGGCCACCGTAAAGATGTACTTTAAGTATTTACCCTTCACTTGCTCTTACGGAAGCCCACCGTTCTGTCTTCTTCCCATCATAATTATCGTATAGCAGAATCCTCCGCAGGAGGAATTGAAAACACACTCGCCGGAGCGATAGCACAACATAACATGTTACAAACACTATGCTCTTTCAGTATATGGACCCGGACAATTGGGGCCGGAAGACGGAGACTTCCCCGCTCCGTTGGTGGCCGAGGAACTGCCGGCAGCACAAGGTTATGGTAAAAGTTCTAAGTTGCTCGGTTCTTCAGCCATTACATAATGAAGTAATTTTTATATTAGAACTCAACCAGTTGTCACTTCTCGCGCATTTCAGATGTTCCAAAAAAAGACCCATACAAGTAAGCGTTTCCACCGCACTTCAAACGTTTCTGGAAGTACAGCCCACCATAGCATTTATGCACGCCTAACGTAAAACGGTTTTTCAAACACGCTTTCTACAAAAGGAAACGTAACACTGTGGCATTCGCCATACTTCGCATTTGGTCCCCTGTCAATCATTCGTTTCCAACTGCCTAGAAGAGGATCGCACCGAATATTGCGCTTTGAGGAGAAAGAATTCTTACTAATTCACTTATTGGTGCATTCTCAGAAATGCGAAATGCGCTAGCATCTTTGTGTTTTCACATGTTTCACGGGTCACTTTTACTCGCTTTTGGGTGTAATTCGCTGCATGTCGCTCTCTTTGTTGTTAAAGAGTCCTTAGGACACCAACTGTGCTTATCTTGAGAAAACTAGGCTTCGGTAACACCTTTAGCTACATCCCTGGAATGAAATATCCTTTCTTAATCAAAAAGGGCAAGAAGTATTGAAAACCTTTCTAGATGCCCAAACGGTTCATGGGCAGAAGTGAGGCAACATGAGCCAGATATAAAATGGTTGGTTAACGTTGTGTTTAAACGACTGTGTGTTAAAACTGTGTGTTTTAACTGGTTAGCAGACGATTGGTTAACTGTGCGCTTGCAATGAAGTAGTATGATCAAATGGAACGAAATGCCTGCCTGTATTCACGCAGACATTTTATTTATTTTTTTATTTCAGTGCCTATACTCGTCCAAGGGCATTACGGTGGGGGGCGATGATTACAAGGCATAAAAAATTGCGCGTATCAGTTTCACATGTTTCAGTCAGAAAAAAATTTTACGAAGAAGGAATTATAATAAAAGAGCCAACAACAATATCACAACAAATAAGCATAAGCACCGCAGTTAACAATTGCACGATATGGGGTAATCACTGCTCGCAAGGCACGAAACAGGGAAGGAAAGAAGTCACAAAAGAGGGTTAAAAAGAAAGCATGCACAAGAAAAATCTTTTAAAATATTGCAAGAAAGAGAAAAGACACAACGCAGTACGACTCATTCAGTAAATTCTCGGTTAATTGTTCAAACAATCGATCGTCACTTATCATTCCCATGACACGTTGCGGGAGGCGATTCCAATGCTTGATGGAACGGGGAAAGAAACTATTCATACAATTGAGGTACGCGCAGCTATTTCTCTTATCTTGAATTGGTGGTATTTCCGACTAGATACGTAGGTTGGTGGTTGTAACTATAGATATCTGCTAACAGCAGATCTTGGAAGGTATACATCACGAAGGAAAGAAATGCGAAAACGTGTTCGTCGCAAAGAGAGGTTCGGCCAGCCAAGCGAGTTCTTTATTTGAGTAATGATTGAAGGAAACTGGTAATTATGTGCTACAAATCAAGCAGCACGATTCTGAACGGATTCTAAGCGGTTGATAAGATTATGAGTGTTGGGATCCCACTGTATTCATGCGTACTCGAAGATGGGCCGAATATGTGAGAAGTATAGCCCTTCCTTTACTTCCTAAACCATGTTTGTAAAATTTTTATGAACAAACTTAAGAGTGGATGATGCTTTGAACCACACTGCTTAAATGTGACGACTCCTGGTTAACCTTGCTGAAAAGATTACTCCTAGATATTTAACTTCATTTTTTGCAGAATGAGTACATTATTCAAACTGTATTAGCCTGGGAGAGGCGCGTGTTTCCTAGACAATCGAATGTGTTGGCACTTACTGATGTTCAAAGGCATGGACAATGTGCAGCACCAAGAATGAATTTTGTCGATATTTGCTTGCAATGCTATTTTATAGGAATGGTCATTAATCTCTATGTATAAACCACAGTCACCTGCATAGCCTGATTTTGGACTGAATACCCTGCCCTATATCGTCAGTAAATATCAGATATAGCAATGGTCCCCGCACTGACCCCTGAGAAACACCAGAAGACACAGACTTTATGGTAGATTCGATTCCATTGACAACTTTTCGGTAGCGTTCGTTGAGGTAGCGCCGGAGTCATTGAGAAATATTTGCCGGTGATCCTTGAAAAGACAGTCGGTGCATAAGCAGTGCATCAGAAAACTTATCGAACGCTTTTTGAAAGTTTAATAATATACAGTCGGCTGCATGGCCACTGTCATATGATTGCAACTCGTCATGGGAAAATGCTATCAGCTGAGTGAAACAAGAAGACGCTGCCCTAAAGCAGTGCTGATAATCAACAAAAAAGGTATTATTTTGAAGGTCACAAAAAATTTTCCAATACAATATGTGCAACTTTCCAGCATACGCTTGTCAACAAAATCGGTCAATATTTTGATACGAAGTTTCGTGGGCCACTTTTGTGCAATGGGAGAATGTTACCAATTTTCAAGTCGTGCGGAACAAGAGAATACGTTGGGAACATATTGTATAATAACACAAGAGACATAGTCAGAACTGGGGCACAGAACTTAAGTACAATGTTTGGGATACCATGTCTGGTCCCGGATAAGCGTTATTTTTCAGGTTTTGCAGAAGTTTGAGGACTCCGAAACTATCTACTATAATATCGGGCATACTGTCATATGAAGGGCAGGAGTATTGTGGCATATCCCGGCGAACAGTTAGCCTTGTCAGCATCAGCAGCAACGGAAACATCGTCCTGCGTTAGCAATGGAATGCCAGTAATATCTTTACAATTAGATTTAACACATCTCCAAAATTCTTTGGGAAATTTTTTTATTTTTGAATCAAGAGAGAAGGAAAACTCTTTTTTGCAAGTTTTTATCTTATGTTCTATTTCATTATTCACCTGCTCTAGGGCAGCGTGAATACCTACTTCCTAATATGTATGGTCCTTCTTCATCATGCGTTTTCTTTCATTTATTAGAGTTATTTTCCTTTGAGAACCAGAGTTTATTTCTTCTTTGTTTAGGTGATAGTATTTTAAACTGGATATTTAGGTCAATAAAAGTTTAAAGTTTATTTTTGAACAGTGACCACAGATCATCTATATCGAACGAGGCGCTAAGGGATTAACTTGTTTCAAAGTACTTCTCTAAGGTCAGCGATATGCTAGTGAAGTTGCCCCTTTCATAAACATAATGTGAGTACAGGCGTCATCGTTGTCTCATAACTGTTACTTGAATGGTCAATCGCACCTAGCAACTCATCATCAGTGTGTCACATGCGAGCACCTCACCATCTGCTTCATCTATCATCGTCGCGCCTTCAACATAATCGCTTTTTGCAACGGCTTCCCGGCGACGCTGCGTCGTCATTAAACGCATCCTTCAAGTCTCCAGTGTCCGACTCTTGCACGTGGTGGAGGTGCACCTCGATCCACGTACGCTCGCCCTGGCTCCTCCCTGGAGCTTCGACCAGGCCGGCGTGTCCCTCTTCCAACTCTCAGCATGCCGGAAGGCGATTCGACCTACCCTGCGATGGCCCAGCACCTGCAAGCCCGCTTGCCCCAGCCTGGATGACCACCAGCCGGCAGCCTGACCCTGAGATGTTTTCAGGACTTCCTATAGACGACGTAGAGGATTGCCTCGACGATTATAACCGGGTGAGCGCCTTCCATCGGTGGGATGATAAGCTCAAGCTCGCCAGCGTCAATTTTTATCTAACAGAAGTTGCTAAGACGTGGTACCTGAATAACAAGGAGGACTTAACTGACTGGGCGTAGTTCACCGCAAAACTACGTAGAATATTTGGCGCGTCCACATCGCGCTCAGAAGCGGCCAAGAAGAAGCTTTCTGAACGCGTTCAGCACCCCGCCGAGTTGTACACGTCCTACATTGAAAACGTTTTGGCTCTATGTAAGCGAGTGAACCGAGAAATGTCTGAGTCTGATCGAGTGAAACACATCCTCAAGGACATTTCTTTGCGTTCAACGCGCTCGCCGCGGAAAACCCGACCACTGTGGGTGATATTGTGACGATTTGTAAGCGCCTAACTGATCTCCAGTCCTTGCGCCTGCAGCCATCATCTTCCGACACACTTGTACCTGACCAAGTCGGCCTACGAGCCATGACAAGAGCAATCATTCGCGAAGAGCTGTATGGGCAGGCATCACTGAGCTTTTCGGTGGTGCAGCCCCAGACATTCGGTTCCAGTGTGCGGGAGATTATACAGGAAGAATTGGGCTCAGCCACGTGCTCTTCACCTCCGAAATCCGACGTTCACGGCGGGCCGGCGCACTCTGATGCGGTTGTGATGCCACATATCCCGTCCTCGCCCTCAGTTCCTGAGGCTTCGCATGTTCACCTGGCCCCATCTCCGCTGCATACCAACCGGTCACTTAACATGCACTATACTACCCACAATGCCGGCCGCCTCGCCCAACGTGCTACTACTGATGCATCCAGGCCTATATTTCATGTTCTGCTGGCGGTGCCAGAGGTTGAACGTCAGGTATTCTCTACTCCGGCAGTGGGTGATACCCGGTCCACGTACGACTACCGATCGCAGCCATTTCCCTATTCTAGCCGCCGCTCACCTTCTCCTCCGGACTCCGCTGATGATCATGCCACCTGCAGGTCTGACCGCCGCCGATGCCCTTTACTTTTCTGTCGATTTTCGTCTCCCCTCCGTCAAGCTTCTTAGAACGTTGACCGCCGCGCGGAAAACTAGGAGCCGCAGTTCAGGGAGGTAGAACTGCGCTACACGGAAAAAATACAAATCCCCCTGACCTCCCATACAATATTCTAGAAGTTGTTGTCGAAGGAATTCCCCTCGAAGCTTTAGTGGATACTGGCGCGAGCATTTACATTATTGATGCGAGCACCACACCATCTTCTTCATCTATCATTGTCGCTTCTTCACCATCATCGCTTTTTGCAACGGCTTCCCGGCGAGGCTGCGCCGCCATAAAACGCGTCCTTCAAGTCTCCCGTGTCCGAGTCTTGCAATACATTTTTCTAGGTCGGACAATAGGTGCATGAGGGCAGGGACAAACTACGCAAGCTGTACCGCATCCGTGATCACTAATACCAGGTATAGGTAACAGGTTTTGTATTAAATCCGGTGCATTTGCAAAGAAAAGGTCCAGAGTGTTGCTTGTGGAAGGAGTGATACTGGTGCGGCCTTCGACAAATTCAAAGAGGCTGTGGCTGACAATAAAATCACGGAAAGCCTTGGAAAGAGTAGACCTTATTCTTTCCAGTAAGCATGAACCAACTAGCTCAACAATTTTAGTTTAGCCTGGGAAAGGGCTGACTGAGACGAAAACATGGGCATTCCATTTCGGCAACAAACATTGGGCATGTTAAAGTCGCTACCTGAGAGACGGTAATCTGTGCTAACTTTCAGGAAGAGCTGGGGCAGTCCCACAAAGGCTTCACACGTTTTTGTGCTTTTTAACTGAACAATATAATAGGAGGCGGGGTCATGAATGTACGCGTGTTCACCGATGATAAGATTCTCGTGATGTAATTTGCACGTTTGAGGTTGCTGTTTTTCGAATTCAAGAAGCATTTTTTTGCACCATTCGCATCCAACGAGACACATTTAGGCGAACACAAAATCTGTCCCTTTAAGCTTTGTACGTGCCGATAACACCACATCCCTTTCCTTAAACCTGGAAAACCTTAACACTAAGGGGCGCTGTTTGTTTTGTTGGAAGGCGCCTATCGTGTGAGCTCGATCAATGTTTAATGGGGTCGGGATAATACCTTCTAAAACACAACCGAATTGATATTCGGCAATTTAGAAAATGAAGCCTGGTTAGTGGCAGGCAGTGCGCCAAAGGTGACGTTTTTCTATAGGCCAGATGTCTGTAGCTGCTCGCTACATCTTTGTTTTTCCGTCCTGAAAACCAATCCTTAACGTACCCTTGCCGTACAACCACTTAATTTCGTCGGGTCCGGCTTACACAGGAGAGAGAGAGAAACAACGTTTTTTATTGTCCGGCAAAAAGACGCGGCCTGAACGTCACGCTGGACGGCCACCCGGCGCTCGCTACCTACTCGCACCCAGCCTCCGAGGAGAACGTGCTGTCGGCCGCTGGCGCTCGAGAGCCTCCAGCGCTTGCTGGACGGCCTCGCGCTGGGCGTCGTAGTCCACACTCGCCACCGCACTCGCTAGGCGCGGCGGCAACGCGTCTGTGACACCGTCCTCTACTTTGCATTTCCACAGCATGTGCGCCATGGTGGCTCGGTCCTCGCACACACCGCACACACGTCACTGGCGTACACCTCTGGGCACACATGTTTCGCCACCACCGGTGTCCACACCGCTCGCGTCTGTAGCTGCCGCAGCGTCACCGCCTCCTGTCTCGTGAGTTTACGGTGGGGCGGCGGGTACGTCCGCCTGCCCTCCCGGTACCAGTCCATCACGTCCTTGTACGAGGCGATCGGCACCACTTCGTCGTCGTCCTCCGAAAGGTCTGGGGCTCGGGCTCACGCCGCGGCTGGTGAGCGCGCGTGCCGCCCGGTCCGCCGCCTCGTTGCGGTTCTCGCACGTGCTCACCGGGCCCATGTGTGCCGGAAACCATTTCACCATCACCGGCACCGCTCTGTGTCCTAGGGCCCCGCACACCCTCACCGCGCACGGGGACACGTTGTCCGTCGCAAAGTTCACGATCGCACTCCGCGAGTCGCTTATCACCGTCGTACACCTCGGGTTCGTCAGCGCCAGCGCAATGGCCAGCTCCTCCGCATGCTCCGGGCTCCGCGCCCGCACGCTGCACGCCGTGCACAGCTCCCCGGAGGTCGCAGCGACCACGGCCGCCGCGTACGTGCCCGGGCGGTCCGAGTACCTCGCCACGTCGACGTAGAAGGCTCCGTTGTCCGACGCGTGCGTGGCCGTGAGAGCTTTCGCCCTCGCCAGACGACGCTCTCGGTCCACCTCGGGATGCATGTGTTTCGGGATCGGCGGCACCTGCAACGAGCGGAGCAGCCCGCACGGCAACGGCGACCGGCCCACACTTCCTTGCAGCCCCCCGCGCTATCCCACTCTTTCCAGTATCGAACGCCCCGTCCTAGTTCGCGCTAACCTAGCCAGCTGCGCCGTTCGCTGCGCCTCGGCTATCTCATCTAGCGTGTTATGCACCCCCAGCTCCAGGAGTCACTCTGTGCTCGTGTGCGTGTACAGCCCCAGTGCCGCCTTGTATGCTTTGCGTATAATCGCGTCCACCTTCTGGCGCTCCGCCAGCCTTCCAGTCGTGAAAAGCCGCGACGTAGGCCACGTGGCTGACCGCAAACGACTGCACCAGCTTCAAGAGACTGGCTTCTTTCATCCCCGCGTGCCGCGTCGACACCTTCCTGATGAGCCGGATGGCCGTAGACACCTTCGCGTCCAGCTTCACAATTGTCAGGCCGTTGTTACAGGGTCTGTCGAACAAGTTACTGAATCCGTGTGAAGTAAGGGCGCAATAGACGCGAAGCTGCGCCATAACACCCCCAAAACCGTGCTAAACTGACGACAAAGCCGACGGACACAATACCGCCGACGCGCCCGCTTGGGTGATCACGGGGAACGCTGGGCAATGGCGCCCTATCCCAGCGCCATCTACACTGTGGTCCGTGAGTGAAAAGCGCCCGCCATCTCCGCAGCCACGTTCGGAGTTTGTTGTCCCGCACGCCACGAAAAAACAGTCGGCTGGTAGAGGCAGGTAGATTTGCTTTAAAAACTGACACTTTATGCCTGATCCATACTTTTTTATATCCAGTGGAAACGCCACGAACGCATTGCAAAAGAGACGGTCGCGCCCCCGCCTTTCACTTTCCTTTCGAAAAAAGCACATTTTGTTTTCTTCGTAAGGAAAAATTGTTGCGCGAGATCTACGAAGCTTTTGCCATGATTTCAAGGCTCGAGTAAAGTGTGCGAGGCCATTCGCTCTTACACTCCCCCAACATATGCCTCAATTTTAGACCAACCATTTTAATTACTGCGGGTGTCCCTTCCGTGGTACTTGCCATCTTCACAAGTAATGCTTGAAAGATCCCCTTGCTAAATTTCCTAGTTTCTTGTTGTTTTTATCATTTATGTAATCTACATGTTCTCGCGTGATTTAAAGTTGATTGATTGATTGTAGGGTTTGACGCGCCGACGCAACGCAGGCACTGAGGCGTGCCGTAGTGGAGGGCTCCGGATTAATTTTGACCGCGTGGGGACCGTTATCGTGCGCCGAAATCTCGTACACACGGGTGTTTTAGCTGTTAGCGTCCATATGAGAGCATTGTTTAAAGTAAAATCAGCTGTCTGTAAAATCAGCTGTCAAGACTAAGTGTATGTTTTGTGTACGTTTCTTGAAAAAGCCATCACAGCAATCCTTGCAAACGGTGTTCCACTAGCGAGCCAGTAACGGAAAATTAATTTCGAAAGATTGGTTACTACCGTAATCGAGTGTAAAATAAGTAAGAAAATATTGTGGTAATCTCTCTGTTTAATTTTGTGAGTAACTTTTATAACATGCTTATTTACGGCTTTACACTGTGTTTTGTTAATGGCAATTCAAAATCGGTTTAATCGCAGAGCGGGGTACTCCTTGCTGGTCATCACTCTCATCGGCTTCATCGGAGTTTTAGTCTTTCTCACAGTCTTTTTTGTGGTCACTGTTGCTTTGAACGAAGGTAAGAAATTTTCGGCTACTTTCAACGATTTTCGGTACAATTTATGCAGGAATATTAGCAATAACCGTGGTCGCTTTATGGTGGGTTACATTGCTGAAACACTCAGTGCCCAACAATTCGTAGGCTCAAGGACTTGTACACCCTAAATATTTTAACGCAGAAAATTCCCCAGTATCCCGTATTGTCGCGAATTCCAAATACGGGGTAGTTGTAGTCCCTCTCGTCTTTGCAGGGAACAAAATAAGTACTGCTATCGGGGCTTTGTCGTAAGATCGCGAGCACCGGGTTTCAGGGGATAGCACGAGATCCCTGGATGATGATATCTAGGGAACGTGCGGAATGCTTTTTCGTAGTAGTCCAGCGTTTCCGAGCAATCTTCATACGCATAGTGCTGACGTACTTCAGCGTTTGGTCATTACCATCTCTTCGTGCCGCTGGTGTTACAGAAATACTGATACGAAATTTCAAAGTTGAAATAACTGTGCAAAAACTTTATTTATATGTCAAGATATCTGGAAGAAAATTTCAGTTTTAAAAGTTTAGTATAGCGTATTTTGGATCAATCTTAGCGCGCACGATAAAACATAGAATGAATACACTTCGACATGGGCACCATCACTACCCGTTGAGCGCCTCGCCCCCACAGCTCAGGTCGGGGTTTTGCGCGACGCAGTCAAGGCGCTGGCTGCTGTTGGAGCGCGCCTCTCCGCTTTGTGGCACGTCAGAGATTCCGGACTGGCGTCATGCTGCCCAGGCGCGTGCAACGGTGGTCTGTTTGGACGCGCCGCGCTCGCTCTTTCTTGCACTTGTCCAGACTAGCCGTGGTGCGGCGAGAACGTTGATGTCATGAACGCCCATCCGTTACGGCGGCTGCCTCGGTCTTTCTATCTTCTGAACCGAAACTGGCACGAATAGACCAGGCTGTAAATAAATATTTACGCCCCGTAGACAATATTTTGTGCTATTCTACGGTTACCATATTTACCCGATTCTAACGCGCCCCCGATTCTAACGCGCACCCGATTTTCCTGGCAAAAAATGCGAAAAAGCTTGCACCTCCTATTCTAACGCGCACGGGACTTTGTGACCCAGACAAACGAATGCGAGAGAAACGGGCGATTTATTTCCCGAAGTAATCTCACTCATCTCACTCCTCGTCGCTCTCCGCTGACCACAACATCTCATCCTCGGTGCCCTCAAGCGCGTTCGCGATGCCACACTTCTGAACGAACGTTCAACCATGGTCGATGGGATCGTGGCCCACGCCTCGCACGCTCATCCCGAGAGCTTCTCCAGACGTGCACGCTTCAGCCGACCGCTCGTTTTGAACGCGTGAGAGCCGCGGCTGCCATTGCTGTTATCAAGCGCGCAAGTGAAACGATTTGACGATTTGTGTGAACGCGGGTAGAAAAGCCTAGGCGCCTAGGCTTGCTGCGTCCGGAAAATCGTTGCTAAAAGCTTTGGAGCCATCTTGAGGTGGCGATAGCGATGGGTGGGACGAAATTTCCGCTGTTTCGGCAGTTTCGGTTTTGTATCCGATTCTAACGCGCATGCGATTTTTAGGCCTATTTTTTCGGAAAAAAAGTGCGCGTTAGAATCGGGTAAATACGGTACATAGAATGTAGGCATCGATAGCAATAACAAATTAAAGCCGTTCCACTGAATATGAAAGCTGTCGAAGGGCAGAACAGTGATTCGCCATAATGGGCTGTACTGCCGTTATCCGCTCCCTCCTACCACCCCATGCAATTCACATTTCCCGCCGTCGCAGTACTCGCGCACCCCCTGCCTGAGAAAGCGCCGGCGTGAGTTCTGTTCTTTTAGTGGTTCTTTAATTTCGTATGCTGAAAGCTGTTTTGCGTCATTTTGAAAAGCGGTATTTTTTTCTTGCGCGGCTAGAGCTTTTCTGCGTCTATTCGAACGCGACATTTTTTTCTTACGTGGATGGAGCCTTCCTCCGGCATTTCGAGCCAGCCATTTTATTTCTAGCGGTGCCGATTTTTACGCTTAATATAGTAAAAACCAACTCAATGAGCGTTTTTCACTAAATCAACGAGGGAGCTGCCGGGTAATTACGTATATTTTTGCCTCAAATGCACCAACAGTTTTCTTGGCGCTAAAAAACGGAGAGACGTTGGACAAGCGCAAGTGGTTCTCGAGTTTCGAACGCTTACGACTCTGTGGTACGCCGTGAACGACAGTATCACCATGGGACACCCTGTTGCTCTTTTAGGTCCAGCAAGCGAGCTCCGATGACAAGGCGAGCGCCTAAAGAGGTCTGCACTTAAAGAGGCAACACGTATAGTTTGGGTCCGCACTACACGGGACAGCCTTCGTCAACCTGCTGGTGGTTTCGCGTAGTTACGATAAAATATACGCGCCACCGTATTTAAGCTAGTAAAAAAGTGAGCTACCGGTTCTCGCAGCGCTGATCCTGTAGTTTTTCATGTTTTACTGACTAGTGGGGAAATCTGTTTTCGACTTGGCATGATGATGAAGCAGTCGAAACGCTGCAGGCGCTCATCGCTACGTAATCACAGAGGATTTCGGAAATCTTCCCTTGACCTCAGTTTCAATGTCAGTGCACCTTACAAGGAATATCGACTTACCCTTCCCCCAATAAACTCTATAGCATGTCAGGCCCTGCACCAAAGCAGGTGTACAGGGCGGGAAAATTGACACCGCAAAGTGAGTGCGCTGGCCGACTGAATTAAGGAAAAATAGATTGGGTGGGTTTGTGATAACAAAATATCGTATGTCTCAGCACATGAAAATTTGGGCCATAAATGGAAATGCTAGGCCTCTAATAGAAATATGACCTGGGTCCACCATCGTTACAACATTATTAGATATACAAGCCTTCACTTCGGTGCACTATATTAAATCCACAGCGTAGGCCGTATGATCCCCAATTATCTAGGAGGAAAAGCCTAAAATAAATATTACTGCTTATATACAATTTATAACAAAAACCGAAAATTCGTCAAACGATTGTGCATCAGCTATATAAACGTGTTTTATACGCCTAATTCGGGTAAAATATTACAAACATTGATTCACATTACCACACAGGATTTCACAAAACAAATGAGTTCAATTACTGGGAGACGAAAAGCTGCGCTTACGCACTAGTATTTTATGCAGGAACTTTGCATAGAATGTCATCCTATAGAAACCGCAACAATATATATTTTGCTATTTCAGGCGATCTTAAGGCTTCTGGACTTTACGCCTAAATAGCGGGATATTTCTTTGTGCTCCAACATAAAAAGTACACAAAATAATTTGACTTTATTTGTTATACAGCCACCTGTTAGGACAATTAGCTGCGTTCCTGCCGGCTGCCATTGCCGATATGCTAATGGGAGGATTATCATTAGCTAGAGCAGGCATTTCTTATTTAAAAATTTTTGTGGAGAAATTAACATAACTACAATAACTTAGGCTGCTCTCACAAAAAAATAAAAAAATTATGGCTGCTGCACGTGTTCTTTACTTACCAAGAAGAGTCGCTAAAATTAATATAGGAACTGTGAAAAGTTTCACCCAAATATGTCAAGATCGATCCAGAAATACACCAACTTTGTGCAGTTCGACTTGATAATTTTTTTCATTGAATGCCGCCATTTAATCCAACCGAACCGTTAATGCCGGTGAAAAGCATGCACAGGTTGCCTGAATCAAAATTTGTAATTGGACGATGGAGTCAATACGTTTGCGAGACTAGTGGGAATCTGAAAGTTCAAGTCCGTCTAAATGTGGGTTCATTGGCGAACATATCCTTACGTCATTGTTTTGTTGAGAATGCTTTCCTCGCCGTGAGGCCTGCGCTAGGCCTTCCGGAGAGGGAGGGCGTGCATTGAAAACAAATGGTGTTATGGATAGTTTACTTGAAGATGCAATGTCGCTATGCGTGTGCGCCAGCTGGGCTACAGTGTTTTACTTATAATGGAGAGCTTATAGCGTTTCGTGTAGCACCTACACATGAAAATTTCAGTCTGTCTGTCTGTCTGTCTGTCTGTCTGTCTGTCTGTCTGTCTGTCTGTCTCTGTCTGTCTGTCTGTCTGTCTGTCTGTCTGTCCGTCCGTCCGTCTGTCCCATGCTTGTACCACGCAGCGAAAATTTAAGAGAACCATTAAGCGAGACTATTACAAAGGCTAAGCTATTTCGAAACTACTGGATCTTGCACAAAACTATGTAATTGTCACCCACGTTGACCAAAAGAAAACGCTAGGCATATTTAGGTGAGGACTGCAAAACATAACTGGTACAGCCGGAGTTATGTGTTAATCAAAAATGCTCGTAGGAATATTTTAGGTAAAAGCAAAGAAGAATCAACGCGTCAAAAACAATAATCCCAAAATACAAAAGAGGGCACCCCTGGGGCCATGTGTTCGTAGCTCGCAACAGTAACAAACTGCCCCACAGATGGCGGCGGAGCTTAAGAACATGGGAGAATTGGATTGAATTCAGTTAACCCTCCTTACCCTTACCACGGGAGGACCGAAACAGGAAGGGAGCAGCTTGGGAGTTCGGTGTAGGAGAAATGTCAACAGTTACGTGACAGAGGCGTCAAAAACTGTCTTTCTACGACAGTTGCAGCGAAGTGGGCAGATACGCGGATATTTCTCCCCTCTATCGATCCCGCGCACGAGGCGCAGCCAGCTGTGTGGACGTTTAGTCTGAGGTCGCGTAACACGCAATCTTACCACAATGTGAGTTCGCATCTTTAAAGTGGCGCTTTGCCCACGCAGGAAACGAGGGCTTGGACGACAACAGCAACGATGCATCCGATGGCGAAGGCAAAGGTGGGACCGAAGGCGCCGTAACTTCTTCAACTGTGACGCGATTACCCCGCGGGTGTAACGTGTGTCTTGACGGTTTATGTCTTGACTGTTCATGTTCATGTCTTGACTTGAAATCATGTCTTGACTATTCACTAGGACAAAATTTGATGTTCGAAGTGCTAATAGGCAGTTCATTGTCAGGCTTCAAAGGATAAGGTCACAGCCATTTGTAAGTCGCTTTATTCGCAAAACTCGCTTTTGGAGTGGTGCGAAGTGCCCTGCATTGCACAAATAACATGCTGCTGGTGATGATGACCATGAAGGTGATGGTTGTGGTGGTGGCTGTCATAACTACTTCGCAGGGCGAGTTTGGTATGGCAGATTGGCTCACTTTGTTTACAAGTTTAGACAACTGTAAGCGTTGGCGCAAAATACTCCCATTACAAAGAAGTCGTAAATATCTTATTTCTTTAGACGCATTGCAGCCGCATTGCGAAGCATTATAATGCAAAGATTCCGAGACGAGGAAGAAGCATCGTACGAAGGAGCAGAAGCGACAGCGCATTGCAAAGCTACTTAAACAAGCAGTCGTGCCATAGCCTGCATTTGCTGCATGGAACGGCTGTTGGGCAGCCAAGCTCAGACGAGAATAAAACGAATTGCCATTCGCTTAGATGGCTGCGTTCGCCAGAAAAAAAAAACCTCTGGAAACACCTCAATTTTCGCCGTGCCTTTGCACACATATGTAATAGCGGTGAATAGTTTTGAAGTAAATAGGAGAACGAACGCTCGCGGCAACTGCATTAGGCGACGGAGCTCATATTACCACAAAAAAGAAAAATAGCAGAGCCTTGTTATTGCCGAAACTGAAATAGCGAACATATACTTCGAATGTGGACGAAGCATCCATATATAGGGAGCGTTCAACAGAACATTGGCGTCTCTTTCGTGGGTACTTCCCCGTTACGTGGTGGGCAGCCGAGCAGACATCCCTGAGGTTGTCACGGAGAGACGGGGAATTTTTCGTCATGTCGCATACGAAGTGTAAGGTCGTGAACTGTGCATGTTCGTACACTAATACCCCGCCGGGAAGAACGTTTTTTTTGGTTTTGAGCACGGCAATGCCTTCCGGACCATCGAACGCAACGCATGCGCTCGGTGCGCTGCGTGAAGTAATGGTTGTTGACATTTTAATCCGATGATATCTGGGTGCTGAAGACGATTGTAATTTTTTTACCTAGTGCTGCTGAAAATGAATGGCAGCCATTGAAGTGGGCAAGAATATGGAGTGCCGAATTCGTTACTTCGCGAGGGGTGTCTCCACTATGTATTGCAATGTCGTTTTTTTCAACTCCGCCTTCTAATATCGTTCGTTTCGCGTCCTTGGCAATTTCACATTCGCATTTTCCCATCTCAATTTGTTCGACCAATGGCGCGGGGCTGGCGGGCTATAAATAGCAACGGATGGCACGGATGTCGCCCGGGGCTTGGGTGGAGGGATAGCTGGACGCCATGGAGATGAGAGGGGCGCAACTTAGGCGTCGCTCTTTTTAAACTTGTGATTTCACCTAAAGGGTCGCAAATCACGCGAGAACGCGCTAAATGTCGTAGTTTAACTAAGTTCTTAGCCAACCTGCCGGGTCAGACTCTCTAGTTAGCTAGCATTTACCCGCACCGCGGTCGTACGACACCCCGGTCATGCGACGCTTTCTCCCGGTCCCTGGAAAGTAGTATTATCGGGGTTCCACGGTATATTAGACCGCGAGAAAGCGTCGTATGACCGTGGTGTCGTACGACCGGGGTGCGGGTAAGTGCGGGTAAATGAACCGAAATGAACCGATATGAGAGCGAATGTAGAGTGAATCAATAAAAATCATTCGCTCCAATCTACGCTGTGAGGGTGGTTGGACATCAAAAGCTTTAAACGACACCCACAATTTCGGACGCTACATCACTTGAATTCACACGCCTGGCTCTACAAAGAGTGAAGCCAGAATAAATGCCAGCCGTTACCTCAGTAAGAATATCTGTTAAGCAAGTTGGTGCATTATGATAAAAAAAAAATAGAGCGCGACTTGGATAACGACGAGAAAGAAGGACGACGGAAGAAGCGCTCACTTGCAACTAACATTTATGGAGGCATCGTCTCATATTCATACATGAATGATCAGGAGCATGCGCACGCGCACTTCGGTACACTACATGGAAAGCATCAACCAGGTAACATGATCAAATTGACGTTTTCCAAAATTCAAACTCGCTGGCACGCAAACACACGGAAGTATGGCTGACGAACTTGTCCCCTTTCTGCTTGATATAAAACGCTTCCAAGAGCTCCCTCGCCACTGTATTATCACTCCTGCCGAGAATTACAATCTGCTCAAAGAAAGGTCTGCATTTTTCCAAAGGACTGACACACCTGCAATCTTGACAATGCGCAAGTAAATGCGCGCGCGTATTATTGTTAAAAGAACTATGCTCGCGTGCCCGGTGATTCACACATCTGCCCGTCTGGCCGGTGTAGGCCTCCCGGCATGAAAGTGGTATCTCGTAGACTACCCCGACATCACAGGGCAGAAAGCGTTTGGCATGTTTCTTTTCGCACTTCTTCGGTTTGAGCTTGCCGGAAATTTGCGCACACAGGCAGCCAAGTTTTTGTGGAGCAGAAAACACCACCGGCACTTGGTACCATTCTGCCACTTTCTTCAGGTTGTGTGTAACTCTTTGATTATAGGGCAGAACAATAGGCTTCGCCTTAAGTTGTTCTGGCCGAATCGCACCTACTTAGCCTTTGGCTTTCTGCAGCAAGGCTTCGGCAACACCCACCAAGACATAGTTCGGGTAACCGACCGCCAGAAATCTTTTCAGTTGAGAGTCAAAGCTCTCTTGTTACCTGGAATTCGCAGGGGTGGTGTTTCTCCAGCAGTCAGACGTGTGTATGTGGTCTCTACATTTTGTTTCCCCCATGGCAAACCGATCCTTAACATGTCTTTGCCATACGACCACTAAATTTCGCCATGTCCATGTTACCTCTGAAGGGCTGTCCACCAAGTTAATCCAGCCGTGCGAAGAAAGTGCGCAATGGGCGTGGAGCTGCGCCATAACAGGCCCAAAACAACCGTCGCTAAAGCAGACGACAAAGCCGTCCGCTGACACGCCCGCCGATGAGAACAGTCACCTGCACGCGGGGAATACTGGTTAACCATTCGTCTCGCCTTCTACACTCTGCTCCATGACTGAAAACCGCCCTCTCCCTACTAGGCCGCGTTGGGAGTTTCTTGTCCCGCACGCCACGAAGGTACTGTTGCCTGGTGGAGGTAGATAGCTTTTTTTTTAATAAGCGTACAGGAGTCATGAAGACCAATGCCTTTTTAATCATTTATTTTCACAGTAAATTCATTGATTCCACCTCAAATGTTTTTCTGGGCTGATAAGAGAATAAAAATGTATCCTAAAAATTCCGCGCCTTAGACTGTAGTCCGTGACGTGTTACGGAGAATACCAAAAATACAGTTGCCATACGTTGAGGAGTCCGTTTAGTGGGTTTTCTGTCGTGACGTCATTGTTTGTTGAGTATGCTATTTGCACCACAGTGCCGCCGCTGGTCCACTTGGGAAGAGAACATGTGCGATGGATGCGAGGCCAGCGATGTAGGTGGTAGAGAGAAGACAGGCCGTTTGTGGAAGGGGTGGCAAAAGACTATCGTCTATCGACAATATTTCAAGAGAAACCAGCAGATACGCGGACATTTTACCCCTCTCTCAATCCCAATTTCCTAATGTTGCTGTCTGGAAGCCTCCTGAATCATCCTATTGGATTGCCCGTGCAAGCGACACATGTTGGCTTTGGGCAGGTTCGGTTCTTGGTCGCGATTGACGTAATTTTACCTCAAGGTGAAGTGTTATCCTGAAATTGGCGCGTCATTTCCGCAGGAGACCAGCAGCTGAATGCCAACAGCACCAATGCGGGAGGCTCACGTTCCACCTCTTTCGACGAAGGCGAAGGAAAAGGTGGGACTGAAGACCCCTTAACTCCTCGTAAATTTTAACGGAAGAGATACGCGTATGCAACGCGTAGCATAAATGAGCAGGGTTAAATACAGTTCATTGTCATGGTTAAAAACGTCAATTTAAAAGCGGTTCATAAGTTGCTTAAAACTCGATACAAGACCTTTGCGAAATTCCCTGCAGTGGACCCAGACAACTTCATGCTATCGCTCATGATGACCAAATTAATGGTAGTTGTTGAGGTGGTCTAGTTCAAGTAATGCAGTCAAAGGGCACCTTTGCCAGCAGAGCATGTGTACTGTTGTTCCTACTTTCTTTCAAAGCTTTAAGGGGTCAGAAAATCTAGCCGCGCAGTGATGACTCACCATTGCTTGTCAATATAGGATGATGTGATAATGAAGCCAGGATCTACAAAAAAAATACCGATGAATTTGAATAAGCTACTAAAAACGGAAATGCGACTGCACATATTCCTGATTGATTGATGGTAGGGTTTAACGCGCCGACGCAACGCAGGCGATGAGGCGCGCCGTAGTCGAGGGCTCCGGAATAATTTTGACCACCTGGGGATCTTTAACGTGCGCCTAAATCTCGTACACACAGGCGTTTTTGCTTTTCGCCTCCATGAGAAAAGCGGACGCCGCGGCCAGGAATCGAACCCGCGACCTCGTGCTCAGCAGCATAACGCCTTAGCCACTGAACCAGTGCGGCTTTTTTTTTCTTCTTTATTAAATGCGGAGCATTTCTTAGGCTGGCGATGTCACTCGTCGATTTGTCGGCGCCGTCTACACGCGCACTGCGCATGCGCGTCGCGTCGAGGAGCAGGTGCGGGTCTCTTCCCCGTACCCTCCTCGCTCGCAACAACAGGTGCGGCGGTGCGGGAGGAGCGCGTGTACCCCGTGCGCTCCGTCGCTCTCAACAACAGCCTGCGGCGGTGCGGGGGAGCGCGTCTTTGCGCGCATGCGTCGTAGCTACCCGTGCGCTGCGTCGCGCTCAACAGTAACGGCGGCAGGGTGTGTACACGTGATAACGGCGTGGTGGGTGCATGGAAAGTTCGCGCGCTTGTGTACGGAAGTGTGCGCATGTGCGTCTCTCCCCCGTACTCCTTTCCCTCGAACGCGGGCGGTGTGTATATAAGCGGCGGAGCGCGCGTTCGGAATTCAGTCAAGGGCGTCTTTGCTTGGTTTTCGCTTGACTTGACGCTTTGCTTGACGGCACCAAGCAATAAAGACAGACTTTAACTTTACACTCCTTGCCTTCGCTTCTCCTTCATTCAATAAATAAGAATAATAAAGACTCCCAAACCATACCCAATTACGCAACATTCACGCGATACCCCCACCACCCTGCGACGCATTTACTGGAGTTCCCCCCGTGGGAAGATGCGGGCGGGTTTTTTACCTTTTTTCGCGCACAATACACATCACGGATAGAATAAAAACGGTCGGCCCAAATTCAGGCTGACAGAAAAACGTAAAATAAACATCAGACGTACACAGTTCTTCTAGTACAGATAGCCATTCCATATTGGGAGTCTGCAACTTGTGCACTTCATAGAGCAAACTAATACTCTGTGCAAAGTATTTGCTCACAGTGAGGGCGTGCTTCGCCCCTCTCATCCTCATTCACTTCGGGGAGATGGCGGGATTTTTTTTTCTCTACTGCAGCGGACAAGTACACGTCCGCTGCTTACGTGAACGTCGTCCCCTAGACCTGTAATGGGCAAGTACTAATTAGGCTTGCATGGCTGCTTGTGTGTCTCGAAAATGTTTCTAAATCGAAGATGACAATGCACTGATTAGATCCCCATTTACTTACGTATACCGAACGTTTCACCGTAGGGCAGAGGATTAGTGTTTGCCTCGAATTCCGTAGATCATTGAAAGGAATACGAGGCCCAGTTTCACCCATTTTAAGTAGAAGCACTTTATAATCACGGGTTCTCGTCGTTAATATTTCTGGGCCATGGTATCTAGCCAACGCAGTCTCGCGGCGTTCCGCTTTCAGGACAGAAGCGTCGAAACGATCGCCGCCTCCCTTGGTCGGGGTCTAACCTTGCACGCTTTCCTAACGAAGCTGGCGTCTATCCCACTCCGCAACTAAGCACACGTTACATATATGCAGAATGCTGGGGGCGATGTTTACGTTGCATCGCTGCCATGGAGTCTGCCGTTGCTAGGCGGCAAAGAAGTTTAAAATAATTTACAGTAAGAAAAACATCATAAATAAACATTAATTACCCCAAATGTATGAAAACTCAAACTGGTGTCCTTTGATATGGGCGCCGTTCCCTCTCTTATAAAAACTGCCGGCATCAACGACAGGCCGCACTGAAAATCGTCACGAGAGGGTGTCACCACTTCTCGGGCAAATCACTGCTCCGCAAATGGATAGCTTTCACATTGGGTGGAACTGCTACACTTTTTTCTTTGCTTTTACTGTTTCTGCCGTAAGCCATGTTTTAAACCATAGTTGGGTGGACCCGACGTAGGAGGCCGGTATTTTGCAAATTGGGGAATTGATTTCATTCGCATTAGAAATTAATTTTAGTCAGTGATTTCTTTTTACTACCAGCCGCGGTGGCTCAGTGGATAAGGCGTTGCGCTGCTGAGCACGAGGTCGCGGGTTCGATTTCCGGCCGCGGCGGCCGCTTTTCTGATGGAGGCGAAAAGCAAAAACCCCCGTGTGTACGATATTTCGCCGCACGTTAAAGATCCCCAGGCGGTCAAAATTAGTCCGGAGCACTCCACTACGGCGCGCCTTATCACCTGAGTTGCGTCGGTGCGTCAAACCCTACAATCAATCAAATCAATTTCTTTTTATTAGCAGCTAGATAGAAAAATGTTTTGGGTGATTTTTGGTAGGCTTGTGTAATTTCTAACAGAATTAGGTTGTATAACTAATAGACAAAAATGACAATACTGACAGTTTTGGGCGTTCACCCTGAAATGTAAAATATTGCGCAAGCAGAGTTTGCTGCAGCACGATTTTCCATTTTTCCGCGTTCCAAATAATTACTATATTCTTCCCCAGTTCAATCCCACTATTATCGGGTATGTATTTTTATTTGTTTAGATTTTACGAGTACCGTTATAACAAAAAGTTTTTGTATTACCGATGCTTTTTGTATTTCGTCGGCGAATATACACTGGGCTTGCCCTTCAGTCACCTGGCACCACAATATTCGTAAGCTAATGTTGAGGTGGCTGAAGTGTGTACGCAGCCAGGTAGGTTTGCTCATTTCGCCGTTCAGGCTCGTCGATATCTGCGATAGAAATATCGTACGTCTGTTAAGTAACGCATCCATCGAAAAGCGCCGTTAAAAGTCTGCAGCTCAGCATGCCCTTCACTATGGAAGTGGAAAGGAAGGCCGCCACGCAGCCAGGCACTTCTCGGGCATTAAATATTGCATGAGTAGTGAATCATGCTGAACAGTGCGGCTAATCTAGCGAGCCGAGGGTGGTGAGAGCTCTACTGAATCTGACAGCTTCGGATGTTTGTTTTACTTTGCTTGCGCAATCTTCTTTATGAAAATGCACCCAGCAGACCTAGCCCATTGCGGACTCTATCGTCATTTTCATTCGTCAGCTTTTTGGCGTGTACTCCAGTGCAATGACATTCCTAAAAAAACCGTGACTTCCATGTATGGTTAAACCCTTCATATTTAGCCAATCTGAGTATATAGCCATAATAATTAGTGCGAAAATAGCAATAAAGTCTGTCGCTACCCCAATATGTAGAGGTGGATTAGCAGAGAAGGTTTGTAGCTCTTTAGCACAAGACATACAGCTGACACAGACTTTAGGTGAAACGTATCAGACATTTTCATTTTAGTAAACATATACCCACACATGGTTACAGATTTTCCACTCATATTCAGCTCTTATATGCTTAAAATGCATATGCAAGTGCTGCACGCATAATCGTAAGCTTAACGATATGTTTGTATCTTCCAAGTGCTGGAGGTCCAAAAAACGCTTGTTGTCCAACGCCCCACCCTTCAAAGGCCCGTGCAGCAGCGGTAGCTGTTCTTCTAAGACACAGAAATACGACGAACGCTAGCCGTTCAAGTTTCGCTTATAAAAGCTGCCTTGCTTATGCTCAACCTGAGATCAATTAATTGCATTTTCTGGCGCTAATGCAGGTCCCGGCCGGAACCGTGGCTCTGAGGCGACCGAAGTCCCGGTGACCATTAAGGATGATTATGATGACGATGCTGGTCCTTGAAAGATTACTCGGTGATGATTGTCTAGCTCCAGAAATACCCGAACTCGGCACTACACTCGCCGAGGAAAAGAGTGTGTCTCGTTGAATAAAACGATATATCTGATGTGACTGGCGCAAGCTTTCTGCCACCAGGTTCATGTTATGTTATCATGTTATGCAGGATAACAAAAAAAGTTGTCTTCATGCTCTTTGCGGGTGTGCTGTGAATGAACTATTGAGTATAAATGTGTGTGTGTTTGTAAAGAAGCGAAGACAAGTAAAAAGCATACAAGAGGGGAGGGGGTGTTAGATCGAAGGTATTGGGATAGAAGTCACCGAGAGGTGGGTCACAATTTTCAGTCTCTGTGCCCCGGCCTCTGTCATAGGGACAATGGGATGCCAGTGGAGCGGCTGCTCCGAGAGGCACGTTCTGTAAGAGGCTTTCCTCTGCAGCGCTCTCGTACTCAACTTATTTTTTGTGCTTGTGCGTGTGCGCGTGCGTGTGTATGTGTGCTTGTGTGCGTCCGTGAGAGATACCTGACATCGCTCACCGAGTCAGGTGAACTGTTGCCCCTGGCATTTTTTACCGCATTCGTGAGAGATCTGTATGCACCTCGTTAACAGCCACCGTGCTATGATTGATTTATTACCTGTACATGAAAGTGGCTTGCCGTCTCCGCACAACGACGTGTGTGGTAATGACCCGCATCCTCGCTTTTACATTTGGCGCCATTACACGTCAGACAACAATTAATAATCTGTTCAGTGAAGCCCCGTTGCTTGACCGCAGGGACTTCCGGGCCCCTCCGTGTCAGCTAGGCGCGCGTCGGGAAGTCACGATTGCCGTGCGGACGATAACAGCTGGGCGCCCGATGCCGGAATGCAACCTCAACTGCTACCAGAGCGACTATCAACATTAAAAACGGCATCGTACCATCATCATCAGAGGTTCATCGCGTCGCGCTTGAGAAGTGCCGGCCATTTACACGGGCATTTCTCATTTCAGAAACCACACACCTGTCCCGTGACTCGTTCAAACTGTAGCGGAAGCCGTTCGGCACCCGCGCGCATTCTTTTTTCTCCCCGGTCTGCCGCCGGCTCGATGACAGTGCGCCTTTGAGGAAGACACGTATTGGCGACGCCACCGCCGGCTTAGGGTCCTTCCCCCACGCTCTTCAATAGTCGCCTTTCGGGGGGAGCGCTTAACTTGTTGTCCGGCCGACTCCTGGTATTATTCCTGGCGCCGTTATCGTTTGCTCGCTCGGGGGGCCTTTTTCCTCTCTCTTTTGAAAGACGCGAGGGGTTCCCCTTCTTACCCTCTTCGGGGCAAGCTCTTCGGCGCATGCATCTTTGGAAAATAAACTTTCCTCTCTTGAAACTGCAAACCAGCTCCACGTCTTCTTTCTCAGCTCCTTCAGCAGCCGACATTCCGGGCTGCTACAAAATTGGTGACCCGAACAACGCTTCAACGAAAACGCCGCAATGAGATCCGACTACAACACTGCTGCCTCCACGCCTGCAGTCTTCTCCACAGAACTGAAGCTACCAAATTTTTGGCCTAAGAATCCAAGAGTTTGGTTGAGCCAAGTGGAGACCCGTTTCCAGCTCCGGAAATCACCTCGCCGTCGACGAAGTACCTTCACGTCGTCACAGCCCTGCCCCTAGAAATCGCCGACGCTATCACCGACATTTTGGTTTCACCACCCACACAAGGGGAATACGGCACCCTCAAAAAGACGGTGCTGGACGGCCTCGAGGCGCCTGAAGAAAGCAGACTTCAGCAGCTCTTATGTCGGGAAGAGCTGGGCGACCAACGACCTTCAAAACTGCTGCACCAGATGTGGCAACTACTCGGTGTGCACGCTCGTCAGGACGGCCAGCGCGCCTTGAGGAGAAAGTGCAACAAATTACCGAGACCATGCAGCAACTTTCGCTGTCTGGCGCTCCCCAAGAGATCGAGCAACGACGCAACCGATCCCCTTCAAGACAGCCAAGCACTTTTCAGACAAGCCAGTCACGGGATAAACAGGACGGAGTTTGCTGGTACCACCGTCGTTTCGGCACGCGTGCTAGCCGCTGCACTCAACCTTGCTCGTTTCGGCCAGTCGTTAACGGCGGCTTACGACATTGGCCCCCCGCCCAGCCGCCTGTTCTTCGTAGTCGACCACTAAAGCAACTCGCGCCTGCTAGTCGACACAGGAGCCAAAGTCTATTGTCCCGGCAACCCCCGAGGATCGCCGACGTAGCAAGAAGATATCGTCGCTGCAGGCGGTGAACAACACTGCCATCGCTAGGTACGGCTTCCGCTCTCTGACAATATATATCGGACTCCGGCTCCTGTTTCACTGGGTCTTCGTGGTGGCGGAAGGTAATTACGCTGTGCTCGGAGCAGACGTTCTGAGCAACTTCAACCTCGATGTGAGCGTACGTGACCATTGCCTCAAGGATAACAACACATTCCTGCAAGTACGTGGTTTGGAGTCAAACGTCTGCTCATCTGGCATCTGCGCCTTCCAGCCAGTATCTGCCTACCACCACGTCCTCGCCGAATTCCCTTCTCTCACCAAGCCCAGCAATAGCGAACATCCGGTGAAACATAACGTGACTCATCGCATCATCACCACCGCGCCGAAGGTCACTGCCCGGCCACGACGAGTGTCCAGCAACAGGATTCAAGCTGCACGCAGTGATTTCGAGCATGTGCTGCAGCTGGGAATTATTCGCCCTTCGTCTAGCAACCATTCATCGCCGCTGCACATGGTGCCTAAAGACGACGGGGACTACTGGCGCCTGTGCGGTGATTACAGAGCCTTGAACGCATCAACAACGACGGACCAGTAGCCTCTGCCACACATTCAAGATTTTAGTGCGTGGATGGCAGGTACAGAAATATACAGCAAGATCGACCTCGTAGCGGCATACCACCAAATCCCCGTAGAACCGGAGGACATACCAAAAACAGCCATAACAACTCATTTCGGCCTGTTTGAGTTTGTCCGTATGCCCTACGGCTTGAAAGATGCAGCACAGACCTTTCAAAGGTTCATGGATGAAGTCACCCGCTCTTCCTTTCGTCTTTGTCTTCCTGGATGACATTTTGGTGGCCAGCAGAACTTCTAGCGTGCACAAACAGCACCTCCGCCAGCTCTTTGGGCGTCTGGATGAGCACGGTCAGGTGTTGAGACCTCAAAAGTGCGTGTTTGGTGTCGAGGCTCTCAACTTTCTCGGCCACCACATCACTGCTGAGGGCATTATGCCATTGGAATCGAGGGTAGAATCCGTCAAGAAGTTTCCTGCTCCAACATCTTTCCGCAAGCTGAGAGAGTTCCTCAGTCTCTTAAACTTCCACCGGCGGTTCATTCCGTCTTGTGCTCAAGTACTCCAGGCGTTGACGGACCTGCTGCGCAGAGACGACCAAAAGGCCCGAGAAGTTTGTTGGTCTGACGAACACCAGAACGCTTTTCAGAAAGCTAAAGACGAGCTTGCCGTGGCTACCCTTCTCATCCATCCACTGCCTGACGCTCCTACACGCTTCACGGAGGACGCCTCCTCCACATCGGTCGGAGCAGTGCTGCAGCAACAGGAGGGTGCACAGTGGCAGCCACTGGGCTTCTTTTCGAAACGCCTGAAGCCTGCAGAAGTACGGTACAGCGCTTTTGGAAGGGAGATGCTCGCAACCTATTGTTCCATTAGCATTTTCGCTACTCCCTGGAAGGTCGTGAGTTCTACATCTTGACAGACCGCAAGCCCCTCACCAACGTATTCAACAACAACAGTTCTTCCTACTAGAACGAAAATTCGTCAGCTCTCATTCATACCTGAGTTTTCTACAGACATCCGCCACGTTCCCGGGGTCGAAAACGAAGCAGTCAACGCCTTGTCTCGCGTCAACGCTTCCGGCACAAACGTGGACTTAGAGGCGATGACCGCGGCTCTGCGGGAGGACATTGAGTTGACGTGACTGAATGGTGGGAGGTCTTCCCTAATGCTTTCGGAGGTCACACTCCCGTACGTCCAGGGCGCGATAACCAGTGATACCTCCCAGGGAACCCCACTAAATTTTCGCCGAGTGGTATTCAACACGTTCCACTCCATCAGCCACCCAGGTGTTCGCGCCACGCAGCGGCTGATAACCGAACGCTTCGTTTGGCCAGCCGTCCACGCGGACGTGCGACGTTGGGCTCGGACATGTGAAACGTGTCAGCAAGTGAAGGTGACTCGCCACACTCGGGCTGTACTACAGGAATACTCCTGAGTCGCGGTTTGGTCACGTTCACCTCGACCTCGTGGGACCACTACCGCCCTGCCAAGGTTTCAGGTACCTGCTCACATGCATCGATAGATACAGCTAATGGCCCGAAGCTATACCAATTGCGGACATATCAGCTGAGACCGTCGCGCAGACCTTTATTCAGAAATGGGTATCCCGCTTTGGCTGCCCCGCCCGCATATCAACTGACAGGGGACGGCAGTTCCAAAGCAACCTGTTTTCCACGCTTTCGACCCTCCTCGGAACGAGGCTGCAGCATACAACCGCCTACCATCCCGCCAGCAATGGAATTGTGGATCGCTTGCACAGGCAATTCAAAGCTGCCCTTACAGCGAAACTCGATCTCCAGCCCTGGGTGGAAAACCTCCCACTCGTTCTTTTTGGCCTACGCTCAACGGTGAAGAAAGACCTGAGCTTCAGCGCTGCGGAAATGGTGTATGGCTCAAGAGTGGGCCTTCCAGGAGAATTCTTCTCCGACCAGGACACTTTTCGCCCCAGCAGCCTCCGACCACATCGAGAAGCTGCGCGCATGGCTTGCGCAACTCTGGCCAAGAGCACCTCGCATCGCCCGCAACATAAATGTTTTCACTTTTCCCGACATGAACTTAGCTACACATGTGTTCGTGCGACACGACGCAAGGAAGCCGCCCCTCACTCCGCCGTACGACAGCCCTTTCAAATTTTTGTGACGTAATAACAATTCCATCACAATAGACGTGCGCGGCAAACGAGAAGTCGTAGCTGTAGACCGCGCCAAGCCTGCTCATATTGAGGTTTCTCTTCATGCAGCCTCTCACGTACGTTTTCAGTGGTAACCAGTGGACTCCGACCTTTCGCCGTTCAGCCGGTAACTGCTGCTTTTCTTTAAAAGCTCGGCAATCTAGTGGGGGAGCTTAGTAGCGGAAGCTGCTCGGCACACGCGCGCATTCCCTTCTTCCCGGTCTGTCGTGGGCTCGACGACAGTGCGCGTTTGTGGAAGACACGTATTGACGTCACCGCCGGCTTAGGGTCCTTCCCCCGCGCTCTTCTAAGGTCGTCTTTTGGGGGGGTGCTTAACTTGTTGTCCGGCCGACTCCTGCAATTTGTCTTGCCACCGTTGTCGTATGCTCGCTCGGGGACCTTTATCCTCTCTCTTTTGAAAGACGCGGGGGGTTCCCCTTCTTTCCCTCGTCGGGGAAAGCTCTCGGCGCACGCATCTTTGGAAAATAAACAGTCCTGTCTTGAAACTGCAAACCAGCTCTACGTCTGCTTTCTCGCCTCCTTCCGCAGCTGACATTCCGGGCTGCTACAAAACATTGGTGTTCCGTGTTCTCGTAAGGGTGACACCAACTATAATTGTTCGCAGATTGTGTTTTTTGCGTGGCTGTTGCTCCACTTCAATACAACAGGCTCATTTTAGGGTGGTATGAGGGGGGCATGCTAGCCACAAACGGCTACCTGTTTTTTGGTCAATCGGCCGCGTGAGTATCCACGGCGAGTGAAGGAGCAATAACAACACCACGTGAAACCAGAGATGGAATAGCACTGCGCATTTGGGCAGCCGCATGTCATCGCCGCTCCCCAGTTCTGAACGGGAAGCGCGTCAAGAACTGGATAGGAAAAATCTCCTCCAGGTGAGAACCGAACCCACGAACAGCCCCTCCGGTAGCGTAGTGGTCCTCGCCACGGATGCGTATTCTGGAGGTCATGGGTTCGGATCCCACCCGGGGTAATTTTTTCTCCACTTTCTTGTCTTTAGAAGTTCTTTATCTGTTTCAATGACTACCACAGTATCCTCTTTGCTTTCCGAGGCTTTTTGACTGCCAATACATCTATATATTCATATATATATATATATATATATATATATATATATATATATATATATAGTTGAAACATAAAACTCACAGAGAGCGCGAAAAAATAAGGTAAGTAGAGACAGAGACAAACAGAAAGACATTAAAAATACAAATAAAAGTTTACTGAGGTTTCAGGAAGAGGACTTCCTTTCTTCAGAGTACAGAATAAGTTGGTTTCAGGGTTATATATATAACAGCGTAATCTAATATATATTCCGCAATGTAGCACACGGAACGATGGCCGGGGGTCAGGGGGTACGATGACATACTGATTGTAATGCACACATCCGGCATAGCTATCGCAAAAAGAATTGCAGAGGTCAGAGAAATAATGCAGTTATCAGCGTTGACTAAAGCTTACTTTTAACAAATGTGTCGCTAACACATTCGAGAAGGTGACAGCTAACAAATTATTCAGGGTGACCAAATATTCTAATTCATTGGTGGTATTTATGTGCCGGTTGTAAGATTTTTCTGTTTTCTTACAGTTAAAAAAATGTGCGCCATTGGGGTAAAGGTGGTATTAAACGCGCCAGTAGCAGGCGCTTATCTAAGATCAAGGTTAGCGTTATGGGCGATTCCATAGCGACGATTGCGATTTCAACAAAAAAGGAAAGGGCAGAAAATATATCCCGCCGTCATATCTCTTGGCGGTGTCTTTATGAATAGTAGTTAGGACAACATAAAATCTGGGCGAGAACGTGGGTGGTAAATCGTCGCCAGTTCAAGTGTATTTCTGATACCTCGTAATTGTTTGAAGTTTGCTTCGCAGTTGCGCCACTGGCCTTGGAAAACAGCAGCATTTTGTATTTTTGTTTGTATTTTGATTTACCTGTCCTTTGAAACTACAAACTATTTTTTAATTCCGTAATAATTCAAGTCATCGAACCAGTTCGCGAACCGGTTCAAGCTCCCGAACTGGATCGCGAAACCATAATTACGCCAGAACTAGAACCGTAACCGAACCGGTATTTTTGTCGGTTCGACACACTTATATATATAGAGAAATGGCTTTTCCATAATTCTTACGTCGGAAACCCGTCTCCTCGTGCACAACTGAGTCCTTAATCGCCCTATAAATGATACCTATAATATGTCAGCACAACAAGATGGCTTATTTCGCGCGCAGGAATGCTGTAATAGCTGGCTGATGTCTTCTAATGTCCAAGAAACTGACATTTTTCTTAAACAGCTGCCGCAATTATTGCACCCTAAGTATACTATTAGGAACATTGCTATTGGCTCTGCTGGTACGGTTAATACCTAGGTGTCCATATATCCCACGACTGGTCGTTTCACATTAACCACATAAGAAACTCGGCCAATCATGCTCTTGGCAACCTACGCCGGAACCTTCGGTTGACACCTCCTTCAAAAAAAGTACTTGCGTACGCAAATTTTTTGCGGCCTAAACTAGAATATGCAAAGGATATTTTTGGTCCTCACCTAGGATATCTCTTTAACACCGTCGAATGTGCCTAAAATTGTGCCGTTCGAAGAATGTCTGCCGCATCAACACGTCCAGCCACATCGTGGTTCCTCTGAAATTGACTCCAACTAAGGAATCCAGCGCCGAAGCCTAGGTGGGGAAATCATACAACGTAATGGAACGACGATGGCTTTTAACAGACCCCTTTAGAGTACTCACTGAACAATGTTCACGTTTGGACTAATTGGTGTTGTCCTGAGAATTCATCGAACTTTCTTTGTGACCACTGCATTCCAAATGATGGGAAAAGAATCCTTCATGAGAGAGAGAGACTAAACATATTTATTGTTTCTTAGTAAAGAGTCTTTAGGGTGGCCTCCTAATTCCAGGAGTCCATTGGCACGGGCCGCGTTTTCTAGAGCACTGCACGGGCCTGATTTTAGGGCCCGAGCCCAGCCCGGGCCCGCTTTGTTAAGCCCGAGCCCGACCCGGGCCCGTGACAGCAAGCCCAGGCCCGGCCCGGGCATGGGCATTCATAAGTAAACCTAGCCCGGGCTCGGCCCGGGCCCGGTCATTTATTTTTGAGCCTAGGGAGGGCCCGCGTGTGTGTGACCAGGCCCGGTCTTAGACGCTGAAGAAAATTTGTTCATTATATTTGGACCAGTGTTTTCGTAGCGGGAAATCAGACGGATCATCTAGTCTGTACAAGCACGTCCTAAAATGAAACGCAAAAAATAACGGTTTAAAAGTGCACGTTGTTTAGCTTACACCATTGCAGTTCACGCCACATCGGCGTAATAATAGCTCGTATTCTTAAACGAGAGGCACCATCACCTTTGATGACCAGACTCTTGGCAATTTCACGTGGTTGTCTCGGTCACAAGTTGGTATTACTGAGATTTCTTGCGCCCCATTTGAATCCACGAGTACGTGCGTGCGTTGCAATATTTTCCCTGCAGTGGTTGTTAAGTGGTGGCGCTTCTCTGGCACGCGAGTTTGATTTCCAGCCATGGCAGCCGCAGTTAGATTGGTTCGACATCGTAACACACGTACATAGACGTAGGTGTACAGCTTCAGGGTGTCTTAATTCCTTCCCCGCTAGGGCATTCCTTGTAACCGTATCTTTGATACCTTATACACCCAAATATAAAACGGGTATGAAGTACATAAAATGTGTATAAAATTACAGTATAGTGACTATCAGACCTAGCAAAACCTATTTTTAAAACAATGTGTACAACTAACATCAAGAAGCGCATAAAGTAAACTCAGAATATTCAATTTTATGCACTGTGCTACACTTCACGTCGGAGCTATTAATGGCCGGGGCTATGAATTCAAGCCCGAGCGGGTCCGGGACCATGGCGTCGAGCCCGTGCCCTGCCCGGGCCCGCCAAAAATCGACTTCGGGCGGCCCGGCCGGGCCTGCGGGCGGGGTCGGGCCCGGGCTTTCGGGCCGGCCCGGGCCCGTGCAGTGCTCTAGCGTCTTCTGACCTCTCCATCAACTACATCTTACAAAACCGGATGTGGACATTTTTGTGCTTGACTAAAGATCGGACGGCTTCAGAATTCGAAGAACTTGCAAAGGGAAGATAATTTAAAGAAATAACGACAAATAGCAAAGATTTGTCGTGCAACTTGAGCGTTCTTTCAAATCTGGGGTAACACATAGGCACCCGTACTCCCCATACAATACGACTATGGGAAGGGGCCCTAACCTTTCAGTCTAATTGACAATATCACGGATCTGCTAGGAAGACCCCAAGCAGAAGCCATAGCACTGGACATCTGGACTTAGAATACCACCTGTGACGTTCCTTTGCATTGTTCCGGCGCTCTTTCCCTCCATACCACTTTTTTCTAAAAAAGGTGCCATCATTCTTCCTCTGTAGAGGTCAAGAAACGGGAGGTCGCACTCGTATAAACATCCACAGAGCTTGCAAATCCCCTCGGCAAGCAAAATCCAGCAAGGAAGAGAAGAAGAAGAACGAAAAGGACAGAATGGGGTTTTTGTCTAGAAGGGGAAGCAACCGACCTACTCCTCGCCGCCCGTCGATTTCAGAAAGGTCTCTATGGCAGCCGCACGAGACGGCGCCCCTGGAGAGCCTGTTCGTGGCGGCGTCGCCTTCGAATCCCACTTTGGATAACGCCTACTCGGTGCATGGCTACATAAAACCCAGTGCCAGTGACGGTGAGGACAGAACGACCTCGTTCTTCAAGTTCATCCTTATCCTCGTCATCACGGTAATAATAGTGCTCGTCCTCTGGTTGTGGGTCGTCGAGAGACAGGTCACCATAGCGGACTCGGGCCATCCCCCAAAAAAGCAGACGGACAGCGGATTCATGGAAGACTTTCCAGCACCCCGGAAAGAGCGTCCATCTGACCCCAAAATGGCGACCAACGAAACGTCGGAGACCACTTGGCTTGACGACTCGACGAGTGCCACAGAAGCACATGCCGGGTAGTCATGAAGCTGTTCCATGATCTTTTGCTCTAAGAAAGTCCTGAAAGCCGACCGAGAAAGAACTACCTGCGCTGTGTTTGTGTACAGCTAGAGTGATTCCGTGATAATCAATTTCCTCGGTAGTTTTTGGTACAGCGAATATGGTACTTTTTACGACATTGCATAATGTTTCCCAGTGAAGCCTAATCACAACGGCAGTCTTACAGAAAAAGGACGAACTGAATTTGGTTTTGTGCCTGGGCTCAATGACTTAATGCTGCGTGATTTGCATCCAGTATTGTATCCATAGATATGTTTATTTCTCCGTTTGGTAAAATTAAATTCCAACAACATTCTAGCAAATTTGAACAAATGTTTTAGAAAGTTGTGCAACTTTTCAAATTGTCAATGCCCGTTTGTGATATGTTTGTGCTGAGCACCGGAAGAAACAAGTCGCAAATTTTATTAAGTGTACTCGTTGGCTGCAAAACGCTAATTAAATGGTACAAAATACCTTCTGAAACTTTCTCAGTGTCATGAATGGCCACGTGAATGATTGGCCACGAAAGTGAGCCAGCAGAACGAAAGCGACGATGACGAGGAAGAGGGCCGCGGATGAGTGACCGCGGAAGCTGGAACAGAAACGACTGGAAGCCAAGCGGCGGAACAGGGCGCGGTCCGTGGGAACTACCCCTTGAGACGCCTGGGCTACCTTAAACGGGACCGCCGCTACCCTCCGGCACGGCTCGACAGCTCGTCTGGGCGCCGTCATTGAGGTGCTGGTGCGCCTCAATGCGCCTCAACTCATCCGCGGCCCTCTTCCTCGTCATCGTCGCTGTCGTTCTGCTGGCTCACTTTCCTGGCCAATCAATCACGTGGCCATTCTTGACACTCAGGTCCCAATTTAGCCTCGCCGCATACCGCATCGGAACATAACGAACCCGTACCTTAAGCCGTTGGAGGCTGTCAGAAGTACTTTCATGAATGTTGTTAATATTGTTCCTCGACGGCGATTCCGAGCTAAGATGGGTACACTTTTTTCTGGATTCTTCTACTAAATGTACTACTCGCCGACCTACTAGCCAAAACAGGGTCAATAATTTAGACACACCTTAATAACCAGAAGCCGGTCCACTTTTTAAGAGGACACCGTTTGTATGCTCCCCAAGAAATGTGTAAGAAATTTTGTGAAGCTCACCATCACACAAGGAGGTAGGCTAGAGAAGAAAACTTCAAACATTGTCTTGCTCCTTTTATACCAAAAGAATTACAGTTCCCCAAACTCGTCGGCTCCAAAACCACCAGCCCTCCATTTGCTGTTACAACCCGACGTGACATGTTTGAGCTTGAAAATGGGCTATATGACTGCCAATAAAGTTGCCACATGTCCGACGCTCTTTCCTTGACTGCACTTACGACATCAAACTGTTTCATTCGCTTTTAATCTATAGCTTGAATCTTGCAAAAAATGCAGCAAATTCGTCTGTGCGAGCTGGCAAATAACAAAATGCCGCGAATAACTCTTTACCTAATCTTCTCTCTGCCTTCGGCATCATCAATTACTATTTCCCCGCACCATGTGTTCTGTGGCCAGCTGTAGTGTATTTTTTCAGTCTCGGTAACTTCATTGCTCTCTATGATAGCAAACCCAACATTTCGCGTTATCTTGGCTCATCTGCTACCGTTTTCATTCTTGGCCAGATACATGATGAATCACATTAGTTTTCCATTGCTTAATATTTTTGTATGTTCTATTGTAGTCACACATGTTACATGTTATTCACACAGAGACAAAGCTTTTATTGAAGTAGAGGTAAGGTTTGAGTGAGGGGTCATCATTCCAGGATGCCTTGAGCACGGTCCCCACGGACAAACCTTCCGATCAAGATCAACCGATGTGCGTTGCCGGAGCACGCCGTGACTCCCGCCCCAAAGTTGTTGAAACTTGATGTTTGAGGGTTCTATGGTCAATCGGTCTCATGAAGCCACTATGTTTTTGGAGCCACTACGTCGGTTGGAACGCCCGTTGATTGGTCGTAAACATGACTTACCTATCCATGTGTCCAAATACCTCGCAATTAAGAAGTAAGCCGTTGATGAGGAAAGCATTTATTGATAACCAAGGCTGGTTGGCCCAAAATATTGCTGCTTAGAGCAGTTGACCCCTCGGATTTGAGGAGGAAAACACAAAAAACTATCACCCGAAAAGAAGGCGGCGAGGAATAATCAGCTAAGCTACTTCAGGGACCATACCCTCAAACATTAGTGTGATTCTATGCCCCTGACCATGACCCGCGACTCTCCCATAGGCAATCGAGGCTTTTTTAAGTGAAGAGCACTTTAAGGGCTCGCCTTGTCGTCGTAGTTTGCTATGACGCGTAACGCTTAACGGCCGGAATCAGGTGACTAAGCGAGATAACGGACTCAAGTTGGCCCTTGCGCACCGTCGTATTAGCGTCCCACGAAGGCTTCGAAAACCAAGCGGTGTTTATAGTCGATAACCCTCAGATATATGAGCCAGAACGCGCAAAATTGAAAAATACTGTTCGTACAGTTCATATAATGGCACGCCATTGGTATAGAACCCCGCTGATACGTTTTTCACGGGACCACGGAAAAAAAACGTAACAACCAGGAAACGCAAGAGCCGAGAAACGGGAAAAATGAAAGAAATAAGCATGTGCAGAATTTTATTTCATAACCGGCGCTCGAAAAAATCGTGCAGCGTTGCTTGGAGCATTTTGTCACGTCCGAGCAGCACAAGGCGCTTCTCAAGCACCTGCAGCGCCATGTGGGTCTCGGCATCGTCACTTCGCGCGTACCCTCTTAATAAATGACGATGGCGATTGACGATGACGATGACAACAATGACGATGACAATGAGTCTAAGCCAAGAAAACAGGCAGGCCAGAACCAAAACAAGTCCCCGGTGACATTTGCAGCTCAGCCTATAGCCAAGCCAGGCCAAGCAGCGGAAACAGCCAACATGGCCGCTCTCTATGGCCAGCTCCGATCGCCAATTCGCAACGTAACACGCGGGAACGGTCCTTCACTTGCGACGTAACGGCAGGGTTCTCAATACATTGGATTCAATGGGAGGTATGCCGGGACCGGCCAAAAACAACGTAACAGCCAGTGAAACGCAGCACCAGGGAACGTAACAGCGGGGTTCTACTGTATATGGAAACCTACTTTTCCAAACTTTGTTTTTGATACTAAGCCACGCTTACTTTTGGCTTGCATGGAAAGAAATCGCGCTATTTGTGCGTTCAGGTTCCTATTTTCGTGTTCGCGTTTCATTTAACGCCGATAGTACATTTCTGGTAAAATATAAGTAGTTAACAGGCTGATCCCACGTTTATTCGGTTAGGAACGCTCCTTGGGTTGTTTTCTACAATAGTAAGCGAAAAAAGTGGCACTGCAAAAAATAAATGGCGTGTTCCAAAGTACGCACTAAGGCGCCGGCGGCGCCGGCATGTGCGGGACGAAAAGCAAGCACAAAAACATAACTCCCGCTGGCGCTGTACCAGGTTGGTGGCGCGCGAGCACTGCGATGGTGGGAAATTGGAATTGCAGTGGACCAACGTCCGTTCCATTTACCAAGAGAAGAGTGAGACAGGGCGGGGGAGAGCGTGATTGGTGGTAGCGGTGCGCGGATAATGGCGCTGCAGCCCATTATGGCGAATCACGGCTCTGCATTTCCCACAGCTTTCACTTTGTGTGGAACGGCTTTAATTTTTGTTATATTGTGGAAAAATCCACTGAATCACAAGGGAAGTATTAGAAAACTGCTAGGTCAGGCAGGAAAGATAATGCACTTAAATTTGGGACAGTGCAGCAAATTTAATATTAGGCAAATATATCCGAGCGTTCCAACTAGGGAACCATTTACGTAGCTGTTGGAAATGATTATTCATACTATGAACACCACGCAACTTTCTCCCAAAGACGCGTTTGTTATTCTTAGTGTCATGGGATGCCTATCGCATAATATACATTAGCACAACCTGCACATACCAATTAACAAAAAAACATGTGTTATGGCGACTCACCATTACAGCGGAATTGCAAAACTGCGATGGAGAAAGGCGTGATATCCATATCTCCTTTGAGTTTTCACCGCGAATTGTCCCAGAAAATACAGGATTTTTCAGTTTCCAAAGAATGATTGATCATGCCTCGTCGGAAACAGAAGCGGAAATCTGTCGACGAAGTGATAAAAACCCGCACCCTTGCACCTAACCTTTGGCATAAAGCGTATGGGTCTGAAATTTAAAAAAAAAATGGTGAAGGAACGTGCATTCTACAAGCTCTGTTGAGACGTCCTGGTGTAGACCACGGAGGTATGGTACACAATATAACGGGATGAGAAACACACTCGCGGGCGGCATACGTTATGTACTGAAGGATAAAACGAGCCTGTAAAAGGCGAAATGCGCCACCCACTTAAAAAAAAACCCTTTACTTCGGGCTGCTTCCATAGATATGGAAGACGGACGAGAAAATGCGCAAAACGTGTATGCAGTACAAGTTCCAAAAACGACAAACAACATCTCAGATGTAGAAGAAACGAGAAACAAGTGCCAAAGAAGAAGATCGACAAGCCCAAGTCAGGCAACCACTATGAAAATGTTACGACGAATAGTCGCACTAATCGAACACCAAATGATGCAAACAATTAAGCTGTGTTAGCAGTTGCTCAAACTGTGGAATGAGTGTACTAAGCGACGCAGTAGATGGCGTTGAGTGCACACAGGAAATGCCTTGCTTGTGGCCACTAGGGAACGGAATCCTTCGCTCTTTCGAGCGACCGTTCTATTACCTGTCAATCTTCAGTATATATTTCCCTCCTTCAACCTCTGCATTCGATCTTTTACTATCGGTGCTTTCTTGCGTTCCTGCTTCGTATAATTATTTCTGTTTAAAATGTACGATGTCGCGAAGCCTACGCGTTATCTCTGGTTACGCCGGAGTCCTTGCCAATGCCCCACGTGGGTGTGTTATTTATACAACGTACAACACTAACAACATCAACATCGTGAGCTCACTGTTTCAATACGGACGATCTTCACTGGCGGCAATGAACTCCTGGGAGGCGAAGTCTACAAGTCCGAAACAAGGTCTCACTGTGTACTCCGCCGCTTAATATAGGACCCTTTTTTAATCGAAACGTAGGAGTATCTGGGCTGCACAACTTGAGCGTACAAATACCAAAGGGCCGTTGAAAGCAACAGAGAGTGCAAGAATCAGTTGGATCTGCACCCTCAGGTGGCTCCACATGGTAAAATACAAGAAAAGGTACGTGGACGACATCATTGAGCAGTCTCTCAAAAAGTATGCAGAAGTGAATATGCAGAGTTGGCCTATATATGAAGTGCAGTGCACAAATTCAACAGATTCAGCCCATCTGAATACTACGACTTAGTGGCTGATGCGTACCCTGACGAGTATGGCACTCCTGCCCCAGTTTGTGTACAGCGAACCAATCAGAGAAATGTACAGGGCAGCGAACATTCCAGAAGAAATCTTCCGGCAGTAGCACAAAAACCCGATGGTACGGCAAATACGCAAAAGAAGGTCCCCAACCTCAATCAAGGAAGGCGGGAAGCGAAGCTTACTTCATGCGCCGCCATTCTTCAACGACAGTACGTGGGGGGACGCAGCCGCCCAAGATCCAAGGAAAGGACGCAGGGTAGCTATGGTCGTCGACTACCAGCTGTGTGAGATCACCAGTGGCCCGCTAGTTCACAATACTTAAAAACGCCGAGGAGCTACCGATCGCTCTGTCACCGGCGGAAGCCTTCCGGGCGAGCAAATCAATTATAACAATTTTTTACTCGCTTGAGCCCTGGGGACATATTCATAATGAACACGTAAATTTTCGCTACCTCGCTGTACTCCACGAGGAATACTAAACGCCTTGAGTACCCACCTAACGTCGAACGAAAGATCGTGTGGGTTTCGACGCACGCGGTAATATCAGCGAACATATACGCTGACAGGGTAGCCTGAATGTACGCTAGAAATTCAGCACCCGAAGATTCAGACCTCGAAGAACCCACGCTTTTCCACGAGAGTGCTGGTTCGGGACTGTTGATGGGAGATTGCCAATGTTTTGTAGCGCTAACGCAAACAAGGACAAAGTCAGTAAGCACACACGGGGTGGTACATAGGGCTTTACACAGTGTGCTACACACACAGGACACATGCATAGCGCCTTCTGTGTGGGTGCTCGCTTTGTCCTTGTTTGTGTAGCGCTGCCAAACTTTTGATACGCCAGTCCACCAAGAATACTCACCCACACTGGCAAATTACCGAGGCATCAGAAAGATGTACCCTGAGCTACACTTTCACCGGATGAGTGCAGAAGCCACCGACAGCCGACAAGCTGCAGACACACATTTTAAAACTGAATCATACGCGGCAAAGCTCTTCCGACTCAATAGGCAGACGCATGCTCATGGTGCAATCAAAATCCGGGCTTCTACCACAAAGCATGCGAATGCCAAACACGAGAGCGGTGCCTAAATCAAAACCCAAATGCAGAGAAACAAGAGGCCCTGAAGACCAGCATTCGTTGCGAATCCCAAATCGGTTGTTGAGAGGGAACGCAAAAAGAAGAGGCCATCGATTCATGTATCAAGGCTACCTCCCCAGATCAGCCTTATTTGAGCTTTAGCACAGGGCCTAGCAGCCGGATAGAGCGGCACCTAAGGCTGCAAAACAAAGCTACAAATTTATTGTTCCAATTCAGTAATATAGCAGTTTGTTCTCCTAAAGCACCAATGGAATAAATTTTCTTTTGTGACTTTCATTTAAGAAACTCTGTGGCTGCCCTGTGTGTGCAGAACTGAACCAGTAGATAACGTCCAGAGGGCTCAAGGATCTTGATGTACTTGAAAAAAAAAAAAAAAACAGGCAACCGATTTTCTAGAGCGCATGTCCTCTAGCCTATAATATATCCAGCGTTTTATATACGAAGGCAAAATCAAGGATTTTGTTTATTAGTCTTTGAAAATATTTCAAATATTTACATTCAAATTTCTGTATAAAGGAGGCGCACCTGTAGTGTCTAAACATTACGCACCCACGCGTATAGGTTCTATTCGCTGGCGTGGCGTGCATGTTGGCAGCCATATGTTGCGCGCTGCGATAAGGTAGTCGAGAGCGTTTGTGGTGCTAAGGCGCGTCTTGCGCACGGACGCAGAGAGGGCATCCTACTCCTGGTGTATGCATGTCGGGAGGCCGGCGTGCGCGCGGGGTTGCAACTTTGATAGTTTCACCTTTGATAAAACTTTGATAGTTTTACCGCTCAAGGCGTGTGGGAGTGATTCCATAGCATTTGGGTATGCCGAAAGAACGTTTTTACTCTAAACAAGTGGCGCTTCAGTTAATGAGTGTGACAATCTCTAGTCTCTAAACCCTAGCCTCTTCGTGTACTGTCGTACAGATACGAGTTGGTCGTATCCCAATGCTGCAACATGTTCGCTGCTGTCATGCGGCAGCGTTTATCCCGGGCAGCATGAGAGCGGTATGATGTCCACTATTTTGCGCCGTGGACCTGAAAGTAATACCTCCATGCGAAGGGCTTTTTTTCCCGCTGCGCCCAACAACCTGCTTGATTCGAGATACAAGTGAAGTATTTCCACAAGTTACTGTTTGCCAGCAGCCCAGTTTCGATATCTGCTCCAGATAAGCTGACTGCCAGACGTCGCATTCCGATTTAGGTAAACGGCATTGCTAAACGTGAAAGGGAATAGTTGCTTGCTTGATGTAGAACGTTTGGCGAACAAAGAGAATAATTTAGTCGTGTCGCGTGGCAACCTGTTTAGTTCATTGTGGCAGCTCTTTCTACAAATTTATCTCGGACATTCGTAATTTTAGGAACGGTGCCAGGGAAATTGCATCTACTTTCAAGTCGTGGATTGGATGGCATGCAGGTTAGATTACTTCAGAGGCATGTACACCGGAAATATCACCAACGCCTTAAGTATAGAGCACATTGGGGCTCACCCTGTCGCTTTAGGTTCACGTCGCGTGTAACGCGTAACTCTCTAACGTGTCAAGCGAAGCGAAATGTTATCGGGAGCCCGGCATGCGCGCGGGGTTGCAACTTTGATAGTTTTACCTTTGATAAAACTTTGATAGTTTTACCGTTCAAGGCGTATGGGAGTGATTCCATACCGTTGGGTATGCCGCAGTAACGTTTTCACTGTAAAACCCAACTGTACTGTTGTACTGTACTGTTTTTATTGTATCGTAAAAACCAACGCAACGAGCATTCCTAACTAAATGAACGCGGGCTCTGCTGGTTATATGGGTATATTTTGCCTCAAATGTACCTACAGGTTTCTTTGCGCTAAACAACGGGCAGATGTATGACAGGAGCCAGCGGTTCACGAGTTTCGAACGCTTATGACTATATAAACAGCTGGGCTTTCAAAGCCTCTGTGGGACGCCTCGACGACCCGTCGCCGTGTGGCTCTATTTGGTTGCAGCAAGCGAGCTGCAACGACAAGGCGAGCGGGTACAGTGCTCTGCACTTAAAAAGTGACCTGTTAAAAGCCCCGGAATAAGGCGCTGGCGGCGCCGTCACGTGAAAGATGAAAGGCAATCGCCAAAAGAACGGAACTACCGCTCGCGCTATTCTAGGCGCGGGACGCGCGAGCACTGGTGAGGCAGAAAATTTCAAATGCGTTGGACAAACCTGCATTCAATGCATGAAAAGATTAGCGAGGCAGGGCTGTGAAGAGCTTGATCGCTGGGTAATGAACTCAATTTAAAACTCTTTCTTCTTAACATAGGCCATCACTACTTCCGCCCTCATGTGCCAGATGCCTAGAATCAATGCTTATTCTTGGCGGCCACATTAGCGGGGTTATTTGGTAAAAGTTAGAGATCGATTTAATAATCACAACGGCAAGAAGACAAACACAAGCGCCTGTGTTTGTCTTCTTTCTGTTGGCCTCGCTAAATTGCGCTAATACGCACCAACGTAATACGCACCAACTAGCCCAAAAGTCCGGTCTACTGAAGTACATTATCGTGGTTAATGCTGCTTTTAAGTTGAAAGTCATTACACCTTGAGGTCATCATACGGATGGTGGTGGCTCTTGTTTTCTTTTGCGAGGCGACATAAAACATCTGAATGATGTATTCTGTACTACTCATGAGATTACACCTGCGCGAACGCTGGTGCCTCCTGAGCTACAGTACATGGGGTTACTGGGACATTGGCCCTGGATTCTTGTCATAATGAGGCTGTCGCACTTTGCTGTGGTAGCTTTGGAAAGTGTAGGGCAGGGGCCCCTTTCATCGCCTCGGTGACGATCCCTGCAGTTGTCCTGTAGGAGGATACTCTGCTCGCTAAGAGCTTTCCCTGTGTCCCGTGCGATGTCCTGATGAGTCGGGACTTCATCCCCATGCTCTCGTCCTCGCAAAATATCACCCGTTTTTTGTACCTTCCGTAAGTATCTATAGAAAGGGAGCTTCAATACTGAAAGGTAGCGTTATCGGAGATGGGAAACACGTGGTTTGCCCACCCCATGCCAGAATTTCACTTCCCGGAAAGCAGGGAATGCCTCCACGCACAAAATGTGTGCTCCTGCCTCGGAAGCTTCGTTTTCCAGCTTTTCTTCTGATAAAGAAAGCAGAGGCCTGGCATGAGACCTTGCCTTTAATTTAGCTGAACACTCTCCCTCGGTGGTTTTCGCCTGAACTATCGTAGATTGTTCAAGCAGACCGCCAGGGTCTCCTATACGCACGTCGCTTATTGCGAATAGGAGTGCAAATGGCCACCTCCCCTGATATTGGCCCCGGGAATTGTGGTTGATACGCTTTACTTGAGCTCCAACCATTTACTAAAATATCCGTGTTCCTTCTTTAGAATTGGCGTTTTGCTCCAACCGCTCAAAAATAAAATGGTCCTAATCTGCACGCCACAACCTATGAAGCTTAATCTTTTTTAGCAGATTCCGGTAATCCACAGCAAAATTTATTTCTACGTAGCCCTCATTCTCCTTGGGGCTGTCTATGCGACAGTTACACCGCTAAATTTTTGCTGACGCGTAGTGCCATCTGCTTATTCAGAAGTGAAGGTTTCCCGCTGGAGTGTTATAGAAACACAATCCTGTAAGGTGTAAAGGGGGGAAGTTGACTAGTAGCACCCGGGCTCGTCAATTTTCTCGTCTTTCCATTCCGTTTATTTGAGCTGTCTTTTTAACCAAGGTTGAATTCCTCTTTCTTGTTAACTATGAAGCTGCAGGGAACGTTTCAAGGAAGGAATCCGCTCTTTCACACGTGAGCCCTGGCCCCAGGAAAAAAAAACGTAAAAGATCTACCATAACCTTGCCGATTTCGTCGTCGTTGCTTGCCGATAGGAACGGCGGGGTTTAGCCCGAAACAATGGGTACAAGAGAGCGCGAAGAAAGCCAAAAGTACGAGCCCTGCCCTGTTTTAAACGCGGAGCATTTCTTAGGCTCGCCTGGTCCTACGTCGTTGATGGCGGCGCCGTCCACACGCTCACTGCGCATGCGCAACTCTCCTCCTTACACCCACAGCTCTGCGATACTACACTATAAAAAAAAGAAAAAGTTAGCGGCGCCCGGTTTCGATCCCACGACTCTCTGGCCGCAACTGGAGGTACGCGGTGCTCTTACCACTACGCTACAAATCCGGGACAGGAGCAAGTGCAACGAACGCGCCTTATGTCCTTGACTCATTCAAACTACGCCAAGAAGCTACTGATACAACGAAGGCACGCGAAGCTGAACGTCAACGGAAACGACGAACTGAAAACTTTAGAGGGGGATGCTGAATTTCCCGTGGGAAAGCTGTGGCGGGAAGCGCCACGCGCCTTGCAGCTCAACCAGCCCCGTCCGCAGCGCCTCTGATGCTCATTGTGGCAGGATGCCCGTAGGGATTGGTCAACCAAAGAATCCATCACGAGATAGGTTCGCGTTCAACCACCGTCATCATCTTCCCGTAGGGGAACCGCCGAAGAACAAGAAGAACGAGAAGACAAATCTGCGAAGAGGAGGGCGTGTACATTGCTCTCAGCCGGTGCACCAATGTCAACAACCTTTACCTCACCAAAGCTGACGGATACTACCGATTCTACCACAGAGACAACATCGACAAGAACATGATGGACGAGTTTCGGCGCCTCGAGAACCACCACCTACTCACCTTAACACAACAGCACTTGCGTGCCTTTGCCACCGGTGTGGACCCGGACGCGGAATTCCCTCTGGGGCTAGTAAAAACCAGATCACTGAACATAACGGCAACACAATGGAACCACACGGAACCGCCACGATGCTTCGCATCCTCATCAGGGTTCCCCACGGGAAGATGGTGTAATTTTTTTTCTTGCTCTTTCTTAATAGGACGGTATGCTGGCGGGTAATATTTGGCGAAAGATTTTCTGTTTTAGCAATTGTTAGTTGGCAACTAACGACCAACTTTTCCTAGAACCCCGCCGATCATTTTTACGTGACTGTTCTCTGGAAGGATATTCCTCCTTATTTTAGGGTGATTTTTAGTATTGCCGCGTGGCGGCGTCTGTGACTTGTCAAACCGAGCTTTCAGCGGAGACATGACCATGGTGAATATCGAAAAGCATTTTGTAAACTTATGTAATTAGACACATATAGTGGGCTTTATTTCAGCTATTTTCAGCTTATAATCAACGCCTTCCTTGATTTCTGAGAGACCGGCGATAGTCCTTTGTCCCCTGTTTTAGTTAGGTCACCTACTGGTGGAAAACACAGCGTGGTGGCTCAGTGGGTAAGACGTTGTGCTGCTGACCCCAAGGTCGCCGGTTCAATTCCCGGCCTCGGCGGTCGTTTTTCTGATGGAAGCAAAAAAAAAACTCCCCCCACCTCCCCGAAGGGGATCGTGCGGAAATGCGAATGCATTGGGTGCACCGATGAGTGCGCTGCGGCAAGCAGTAACGGAGAGAGGCGTGCGCTCCACTGCATTTATATACATTTTCCGATCGCAGCGATCGGAGAGAGGGTACGCGGAGAGGAGAGAGAGACCCGCGCAACACGCCCGCCCCGCGCGCGAGCTCTTTCTCCCGCCGAGCTCCGCGATGCGAGCGCCCTCACACGCCCGAGCGCGCTCCTCCTCTCCACTCACTCTCCCCTACTCCGCCCGAGCTCCGCGATGCGAGCGCCCTCACACGCCCGAGCGCGCTCCTCCTCTCCCCTTGCCCTCCGCTACTCCCACCCGAGCTACCACCTGCTCCGGTTGCTAGGCGCGCCACAGCTGTTGCTAGGGGCGAGGAGGAGCGCGGAGAGATAACACCTGCGGGCGCACGCCGACGGAGCACGACAACCCCCGACTAAGAAATGCATTCGCATTTACGACGACGACGACGACGAAGGCTGAACCACGAGGCGCGGGCTCACGTGCGCTCGCGCTGGAGGAATGCAGGCGCACGCCGACGGAGGACGACAACCCCTGACTAAGAAATGCATTCGCATTTAAAAAAGTTCCAGGGGACATCTACCTCTAGGTCTTATGATGTAAGACACGAGAGCGTTACCTCCTAGACAAGGGAGAGCTTCGTACGGAGCTGCGGCATCCGTATTAATGCTTTCCCGGCATTGAAGTTTAACCTAACGTAACTAGGAACAATGGCTTGAGGTGGGAGAAGCAGCTTCCCCTCGCAGAAGCGGCACTCGCTGAAACCGCGTATCCGTTCTTTTTCCTGCACAGCAGTACCACTGTCGCAAGCACACCGGCCCGCCTTCTGCTTTCCCCATTCGCTTTTAAGTAACCACGTCCTATTACAGCTTCAGGCGCGAGCTCTCTTTTGGGCGCGCAGACATCCTTCCCGGTAGGCGGAGGTATTCTCTTCCATCTTCGCATCATGATTTAAAAAATTTTATTTTCAGTGAATAAAGCATCTTTTGCATTCAAACAAGCGCTGGGGGCACTATAAAACACGACATCTTTCAAATAGCACAAACTTGTCTACTGTCTTCACGGCTTCTTTAAATACTTTGCATTTAAAATTCTGAACCTTCTCAGCTTCCAGATTTTCTTGGTTGATAGGTTGCCAATTCGTGCCTATAGACTCAGTTTCAAACTGCGTCTGTGGTGTGGTCTGCAGTATGTATTAAATAAAAAGTTGCATATGCATCTACGTTTGTAACCTAAAATGTAAGGCGCGATAGCGATACTTGATTCCCACGAAGCGCTTCAGTACGCAGCTGCTGCATTTCCGATCTATGCTTAGCGAGCATGAAATGTTATCGAAAATTGAATGACCAGTAACCAGGGTATTTAGGCGCCGTATCACAGGATAGACAAAGGGTCTCTGCGCTGCTGTGGCTTAAAATGTGCGTGAAAGGTTGCGAATGCGAGGTGTTTTTCAGTTTGAGCGAAGAGGAGTCAACCTCAGTGTATCGCAATGTTTAATCCGTGATGTCTAGGCCGGGCTGAACAAATTTGCTTTTTTCAGAAAGGGAGAGAGATACAGAGAGACAGAGAGCGAGAGAAAGAATATCTTTGTTCAGGGAGAAACAATTGTGGTTTACCAAAATGTCGTAAAGAGATGGCAGGGAGCTCAGAGGTGGAACCTGAGTCTACGGCACCAGATGCAGCAGCTTCTTACCTTGCCCTGTCAATCAGCTCGAGCTGATCTTGAGATAATGAGCTGGTCAAATCTGCCTCCCATGTTTTGAAGTGAAATGTGTTATTTTTGAGTTTTTGGAAATTGCTAGGTTGTGCGGAAGAGGTAGATGGTACCCTATTTTAGCGGAGTTCTAAATTAATGACTGATGTTCCCACCGGACAGCTTAACTCTCATGGATTTTCAGAAACCTGCGATGGTTTGTCGTTCACAGAGTTTGTTATTCTTCCGGATTGAGACCGCGCTGTAGCAAGACCAAGTTCGTGTTTCTAGGCATACGAAGATTCGTTCTTAACGTTTTGTGAAAGGAGCAGTGTGGTAGTCATGATCCCATCGAGCACGGTCTGTGAGTTCGTGTATCTCTTGCATAGTGTGTCGTTCGGTTTCAGATCGTTTGATCCGGCTGTCCAGGTGACTTTGTTAACATTCGGCGTTATAGATAGGAATATCTTACCGAAGCGCTTGGTATTCTGCTTCCGAAAGTCTGCATAGGGTCTTTTGTAAGTCTTCAATTATGTTATGTTTTTATTTGGTACTACCGCTATTCGGATTGCCAAGACGATGGCTCCAACTTCCGCTTCTTTTTTCATGTATGTTTGAGGGTCATGCAGTCAGAAATATTGCCAGGGTAGTCAACTACGACAATTGTGGCCTCTTGCTTTCGTCCATATTTTTGGGAGATGAGAGTGTTTATGTGGGCTCGCTGGATAGTTGCCATGTCTATCATGGCGTGCCGTGGTTTCCTTTCAAAGGGAGGGGGGGGGGGTCTGTCTTTTCTTTCCTATTTGGGGGTGCCTCTTTCTGGGCGGCTGTTTCTTTTCAAAGGGGGCATGATGGCCCCTCACAATATTGTTTTTACATCCGCTTTCCGGGTACTGGGAGAGTGCATTGTTTCTACGATTTCTTGAAATGGGCTAGGAAGACACAAGTTGAGGACCTACTCTCCGTCATTATCGCCAGCATCCTATTCAGGACGACTGCAACCTGAAGGCCTCTTCTGTTGACCTTCACCCCCTGCTGTCATGCGCTTCCCGAGTACATTTTTTGCTGCTAAAACTGTTACTTATTATCTCCATCTAGTAAATGGCCTTCGCCTTCTTATAGTACCATCTATGCATGTTCATTGTGTTATCCTGGTGCTCCACCCAGCGTTACTTCGTCTCGTGATCAAAATTCTATCTTATATGCTGTCCTAATGATGTTGATTCGTTCGCTTTCTTTAAACCGGATAAATTTGTGGTACGCCAGGCTATGCGAAATTCTGGTCATGATCAGGAGTTGCATGAGTCTTCTTGTTCCTTTTCTCTTTTTTTTGCTCTTTCTTAATAGGACGGTGTTCTTGTAGGTAATATTTGGCGAAAGATTTTCTGTTTTAGAAATTGTTAGTTGGCAACTAACTGACCACTTGACCTAGAACCCCGCCAATCATTTTTACGTGACTGTTTCTCGGGAAGGATCTTCCTCCTTATTTTAGGGTGATTTTAGTATTGCCGCATGGCGGCGTCTGTGACTTGTCAAAACCGAGCTTTCAGCGGAGACATGACCATGGTGAATATCGAAAAGCATTTTGTAAACTTATGTAATTAGACACATATAGTGGGCTTTATTTTAGCTATTTTCAGCTTATAATCTACGCCTTCCTTGATTTCTGAGAGACCAGCGATAGTCCTTTGTCCCCTGTTTTAGTTAGGTCACCTACTGGTGGAAAACACAGCGTGGTGGCTCAGTGGGTAAGACGTTGTGCTGCTGACCCCAAGGTCGCCGGTTCAATTCCCGGCCTCGGCGGTCGTTTTTCTGATGGAAGCAAAAAAAAAAAGTTGCAGGGGACATCTACCTCTAGGTCTTATGATGTAAGACACGAGAGCGTTACCTCCTAGACAAGGGAGAGCTTCGTACGGAGCTGCGGCATCCGCATTAATGCTCTCCCGGCATTGAAGTTTAACCTAACGAAGCTAGGAACAATGGCTTGAGGTGGGAGAAGCAGCTTCCCCTCGCAGAAGCGGCACTCGCTGAAACCGCGTATCCGTTCTTTTTTTCTGCACAGCAGTACCACTGTCGCAAGCACACCGGCCCGCCTTCTGCTTTCCCCATTCGCTTTTAAGTAACCCCGTCCTATTAGAGCTTCAGGCGCAAGCTCTCTTTTGGGCGTGCAGACACCCTTCCCCAGTAGACGGAGATATTGTCTTCCATCTTCGCATCATGAGCATGGCTGATTGCAGATGGTAACCCTTTATTAAAAGCCGCCGACCGCACCAAGTTATAGTTTCACATCAACAGCGGCTCATCGGCGCATGCACCAACTGTAGGAGGACGAATTCACTGCGCAGATGCGACGCTTTATGAATCCCGTATCATTTCAATTTCGTCTCCGCAGAAGCATCACCGTCCTCCTTCCCACCATCCTGCATTTTGCATTTGCATTTTGCTGCCTCAGTCGTAGTTCCCGGTTGGCAGTGACGACGTATTTTTGTGGACACTTTATGATCACGGCTGATAGCGGATGGCTAGCGGGCAGGGCCAAACCGAGAAATGAGAATAATAACGCTATCCCGTTAAAACACTAGTTTGTGGAGCTTTCGCCGGAATTAAGAGATCCTAAAGTTGTCAAAATTCTTCCGGAGGCTTCCACTACGACATGCCTCGTAGACCACGAGTAGGTTCAGGACATGAATTACAGGAATATAATATTTTTGATCATCTGGCCGAAACCCGCTTGCGTGTGATGACGTGAGTTGCTGGTACGGCTGGAGGCAGTGTCTGCCGAGCACGCTACCACCGACTGGGCATAGAACAAACTTCACCGCCGAGGAGTTGTGAAAACGCGTTTCCTTTCTTTCGTATGCGACGTAGTATCATTGTCCTCTTTTGCAGGCTTTCTTGTGGTAGCGCCACATTACAGGTTTAACGGGGCCCTCGAATCTTGCGGCCTCAGTCGTTGCTTCCGGGTGGCAGCGGTGACGTATTTCCGTAGACTCCTGATGAGCACGCCTGATAGCGGACGGCTGGGAGCCACGGGGGAATCAAAAATGAGCCCAATAACGCTGTCGCGTTAAAAAAAGAGTCGCCATTGAGGAGATCGAGGGCCAGTCAACATTATAAACGTGCCTGATGGAACACATGGTGGCTGAAGGTAAGGAGTGTCAGTCTCTTCTCTCACTTGCCGAAGTAGGGCCGGCAACGCCGGTTGAAGGTGCACCGGTTCCGCTTGTTGCAACTCTTTTTGAGTACATTTGAGTACTCGCTTTAGCATGCAGCTATAAAGAATTATCCGAAGGTTATACAGGGTGGAGCATTCTTGAAGGGGTCGATGTTGTGTATGGACTGGATCCGGCTATGGGAGGCGATGCCACCATCTCTACTAGTCGAGTCAAAGCATTTGTTCGTCAAGTAAATTGCAGCGACAATATCTTTAAACCAATGAATTATCGGTTCAATCCTGTACCGCGTAGTTATCGCCGGACAACCTTGGGACTAGGGCGGGCATGGCGAGGAATAGGCACAATTACTAAATTGGGGAAAGGAGGACGAGGGTGGCGGCTCTAAAGGATGCAAGTAAGGCTGTCGATTGGATGAACTAGGAGAGTGAGGTGTGTCCAACCTCCAATAAAAAATTGCAGGCGTTCGAGCTAGGTTACAAGCGATATTCGATTGGTTCATCGAGCATTCTATACCCACAAGGCTAAGGCAGCTTATGTTGAGGTGTCGTGAAGTACCGAAGTTCCAAACCGGCCATCACATGGAGGACGTCTTCACAGCCGTTTTGGTGAGCAAGCGATCAGAGTAGGTAGGGTAGCGTGTACAGTGTGCAGGATACCACGAAACATCCAACATAACGTAGTGATCTACCAGTTCTGCAGAAGCCTCCTGTTGTTTCTCAACGCCCTCCATGGTAGAAATTGTACGAGTTTATAGATGCATTGGATATAGGGCTCGGAATGTCCATTAGCAGCAGTCTTAGAGGAAGCTGAGAGATAGTGTAGCGCATAGTTTTTTGTACGCAAACTGATATAATTCAGCCCTATGGCAGAGCGGTACACAACTTCATTCCAAAAAATTACAAATAGTCGCACAATGTGGGTTCACATATACATGGATATTACAAGTGAGTGTCTGAACCGAGCAACACAGAAAGTTTGGCAAGTTGGTACATCGTGGAAATTTAAAACCGCCCAAAAAACGAGGGACCGAAAGCAAGTACACGACCACGCGGTTGTTGTGTCCTTTCTGTCTATCTCTCGGACCTTGTGTGTTTTTAAATTTAGCGACTATAAAAAAGACTCAGCAACCTACCGGCACCCTTATAATTGACACACGTCCATTGATCCGTCTCTAACAACTTTAGCTCATATCATATCATTCTTTACCGAGTACCCCCGCAATGAGCATCGTCTACGCCCTGCATTTCCACAATAATGCACATTTCGTGAAAGTTCCACCTGCATTTTTTGTACTAGCCTAAATGGAGATAAATTGCGCAATAAAGTTTTGAAAATTAAAAAATAAGACAAATTAAAAGGACATTACGGAAATGGCGAACCATATAACGACCCGCATTCAAAATATTACAGATTTTGCGAAAGTCCAGGGGGGTTAACTGTGGACTCGAGTGGCAGAGGACAGGAGCAATTGTATGTCAATGGGAGAGGCCTTCTTCGTGCAGTCTACATGAGTACACTACTGATGATGATGAAGATGATGATGATCAACCTGTAATCGTTACAATACCGTAAATGAAGGTAATTGACAAACAAAATTTCTAAAAACCAAAAACTACAACAAATTACGGAAAATTTGGAACATAGTTAGGCCCTGCATCAAGAATAATGCCGATTTCACGAAACACTACCTGTAGTCCTTCTAATATTAAAAGTGGAGTTAACTGCCTAATTAAATCTTGAAAATTTTGAAAATAAGAAAATATAAAACAATTACGGCAAATATCCAACCGTGTAACGGCCGGCATTTCCAGAATAACGCAGATTTCGTGAAAATTCACGCTGAATTGTTGTAATAACGTAAATGGGGATGATTGATTGATTGATTGATTGATTGATTGATTGATTGATTGATTGATTGATTGATTGTAAGGTTTAACGTGCGGACGCAACGCCGGCGGTGAGGCACGCCGCGCGCCGTAGTGTTGTGTGCCGTGTATGTAAGGGGCGGCTGAAAGATGCCCCGGAGAATCACACCGACACAACACGTTGAGTAGCCATGTTGGGAAGAAGCTTTATTCTTGTCCGAAACAACTCGACGACTCCTAGGTAGGCATGTCGCAGCACCAACTCTCAGTTCACTGTTTCGTCTGCAGATGGTAGCACTAAAACACATATCCCCTTTTTGAGAGACAGCAGTAAGGGGCATGCTACTCTGTAAACCTTGGTGGCACTTTCACACACATACCAGCCGCTTCTGCTTTGCAGGCACTACTTGTCGGAACATCTTCTTGCATACTGTTTTGATGCACCATCCTCCAACACAACTCGGGTCGACTGCTTTGGTGAGGTGGGAGAGGATGAACAAGAAATCAGATGAGTCCTGTTTCTCCAAATAGGACCTTCTTGGGTGTCGATGATGTAGGAATTTAGCTCAGTGGCTGAGCGTTGCACAGTTCCTCTTATTTCTAGGTCGATTACTCAGACTTCAATGCCATTGACAATGTAAGAAAGGTCTTGTACTCTCTGTCAGGGATCGTAGGCAACATGTTGCCTCTTGCGAAGTTCTTACCACCTTCGTAGTCATTACATGTCTGGAGTTGCAGGAACTAGCATCCCCTTGGCGATAGGGAGAGTGGAACGGAGTCTACTTCCCATTAGCAGTTTGCCGGGCTGTACCAATTACCCAGTGGTGTGGTCCCGTTTGAGACTAGTGTCGTATAAGGGTCTCCAGCCTACCCCATCGAATTTCTGAATATTTTTACTGCTTCTTGAGCCAGAAGATTGCTCTGCGGGTAATCGGGACCCCTACGCCTGGCAAATGGGGAGAATGCCTGAAGTATTCAGGCAAGAAACCTGGGGGCCATTGTTGCACATCACACCTCAGGTATCCCGTGGCGGGCAAAAATGCTTGACAGGGTGATGTTGACAGGATGACAGGATATTCTTCCTTTTGTCGAAGACCGTCTGTTGGTCTGGTCTCTAAACAAATTCTTATGAGCTCAACATGGATATGAGTAAGTGAACGATGTGGGCCATCTTTGGAAAAATTGAGCAATTGACGGCAGCTATGCATGACTAAGTCCGCCTTATTGAACAATACTTACTACTACTACTACTACTACTACTACTACTTTAGCGAGTAATTTGCCATTCCGAGCATTCTTTGGAGTTCGCGCTTTGATGTGGGACGGTTTATTGCACGGCTTTGTATTGGCATCGTCTGGGCTGGTACCTTGATGCTTGATTTTGTGTTTCAGGAAGGTGATCTCCTCAACTTGGAAGGAGCACATGAGATGGTTGAGCGTTACTCGCGTGTCTTGCAGTCGCTGATGCACCCTACGGAGTCTCTCCTCCTGCCTTTCCGGGTTATAACCTCAAACGAGAATGTCATTCATGTGACAGACTGAGCCATCGAGCCATTTATATTGTGCGAAAACTGCTTCTGGAAATGTTCCGGGGCAGAGGAAGTGCGAAATTCTGGCCTGTTAATACAGAACCTCCCGAATGGAGAGATAAAAGTTGTTAGGCTCTTACTCTCATCGCTGGGCGGTATTTGCCAAAACCCTGATTTAGTGTCAACTTTCGAGAAAACTCTCGCGCCTCGAAGAAGTCAGTGTGTTCTCCACCGATGTGATGGGGTGCCACAATCTCGTGACATTACAGTTGAGTTTTGTAAAGTCTACACAGATTCTTACCCTACCATTAGGTCTCGACACAACCACCATGGGTGCACACCAGTCTGTTGCACCATCCATACGAAATATAACTTCATAGATTCCATCCGCTGCAGCTCTTCTGTGTTTGGCTGGTACAACAGATTGGAACACGGCGCTTGGAACCCAGAGCAAAGGGGGTCGCTCCATCTTGAAGCTGTTTGTGGTAGGCCCCCTTGACGTGGCCCAGACTTTCAAAGAGAGCCGGGAACTCCTTTTTCACATTGGGCTGCACTATCTGATGCAGCGGGCTGTTGTCTGTGGCAAATTGATGAACAAAGGATACTCCTTGAAGTGCTTCAATGGCGGGTCTGCCAAGCAGTGGCGTATGCAGATCCTCGAGGATGTAGACATTTTGTAGGGACGCCCCGCCCATGTAGCTCAAGGTCAGTTGTGCCACTACTCGTACTGCCAAGGGAGTGCCGTCCGGTCCGTGAAGTTGTCTTCGCGGTTCCTGAAGGACGGCTTTCCGCCGGCGGTTTCGGAACACGCCTTGTTTTATGACTGTTTCATCAGCCGCTGTGTGGATTTTAAAGCTGACGGGGTCATCTTGTAGCACCACCGTAGCTTCCCCCTTGATAGCTTATGAATGCGACACCCCTCCAATGAACCCGGTTTCGTTGTCGGATCCGTAGACACGGTTGGCCCGTTTGGAGAGACGCACTAAAACATAGTAGACTTTTTTCATTGCAGTTTTTCCATGGTTCATACCGGGCTGTGCAATATCTTTTTCAGTGCTGCTTTCGTCCACACTAGTTGCAGGTTTGCTTGTTTTTGTCAGCTGTGGGTTTGGCGTTTGGTGCAACCGCAGCGAACTTGTCTGCTGAGTGGTGACTTGTCTCCGCGTGTGCCTCGGGAAGACTGTTTTTTCTTGAACCCCGATGAGAGCCTGTGGCATTGCTTTCTTGCGTCAGCTCCACTTGTTGCTGCCGGACTCTTTCTACTTCTCGGGTTGACTCGAGCAATTCGCGCGGCATTACGTCGGGGTCCAGTTGAAGCTTGGCGGATAGTTTTTTGTCACTAACCCCGGCCAGCAGGCGGTCTCGCACGAACTGTTCTTGTCAGTCGCCGTACCTTCAGTGTAGCGACAGGCTGTGAAGTGTGGTCGCGAATTCTTCCACCGATTCTCCTTCTTGCTGGACGCGGTCGTTGAATCGAGCTCGCTCAAATACTACGTTTCTGGGCGGTTTGAAGTACCTGTAGAAGTTGGTGATGATGGTCTCGCAGGTTTTCGCCTCTTCTTCTGTGAGTTGGTAGGAACTGAACACGTCTTCGGATTGGTCCCCCCTTATATACAGTATTGTATATAACTGCTGCTCCTCGGGTTTCTTGCTTTATCAAGACGCATTGTAAAACCACAGAAAGGGCCGCTTCCAATTTGGCCACTCGTTCGGTGTGCTAAACAAAAATGGCTCCGGCGGTGGAAGAACACAACAGCCCGGCTGCTGGCTCGTCCCGGGTGCACTATTGGTGGTTGTCCCTTGGGGAGCTGTTCCTTAGGCCGTGGTCTGATCTTACTCGTGATCTTGTTCCGTGAATCGGCACGATCCCTTTTCTGACATAATGTTGTGTATCGTATACGTAAGGGGCGACTTCGAGATGCTCGGGAAAATCTCAAGGACAGAACACGTTAGGCAGACTTGTTGAGAAAAAGCTTTATTCTCGCCCGAAGCAACTAGTTAACTCCTAGGTTGTCAGGTGTCAGCCCCAAATCTAAGTTAACTTTGTTGTCTGCGAGATGGCAGCCCTATGAAACAGCTCCGGATTAATTTTGACCACCTGGGGATCTTTAGCGTGCGCCGAAGTCGCGTACACACGGGCGTTTTTCCTTTTCGCCTCCAGAAGAAAAGCGGCCGCCATGGCCGGGAATCTAACCCACCTGCTCGTGCTCAGCAGCACAACGCCTTAGCCACTGCGCCGCCGTGGCTAGTAGAGAAATGTGGGCAATTGTTGAAAAAATAAAAAGAGAGAATATATTGAAAATAACAACAATGACGAACCATTTATTGCCCTGCATTTTCACAGTATGGCAGATATCAAGAAATTTCCACCGGTAATCGTTTTATTAGCACAAACGGGAATAAGTGGCCTCGAAGAATCTAGAAAAACCTGAAAAAAAAAATGCCCGTAAAAAAAGCGCACTCCAGACAAGAGGTATAAGAAGGCTGCGCATAGGCAGACAATTCGCAGAATTTTTTCTTCGCTTTAGCATGCATATTTTCTGAACATCAGGCGTTTTTGGCCACGGTTTAAGTAATAATTGATTGTAGGGTTTAACGTGAAGACGCTACACAGGCAATGAGGCGCGGTGTGTTGGATGGCTCAGGATTAATTTTAACCATCGGGGAAACTTTAACGTGCCCCGAAATCTTGTACACACGGGCGTTTTCGCTTCTCGCTTCTATCAGAAAGAGAGAGAGAGAGGAGAGAGAGGGAGAGAGAGAGAGGGAGAGAGAGAGAGGGGGAGAGGGAGAGGGAGAGAGAGGGAAAAGAATAAGCTTTATTAAACTGTGCTTGACTTTGGAGTAAGAAGATGGTGGTCGTTGTAATCAGGGCAACAACGACCGAGGTGGCCCTTGCGATCAGGGAGGTCTGTACTTCCCTGTCATGGGATGCCAGTGCTTCTGACCACTGCTCAAATAAATAGATAACACCGACGTCTAAGGGGAGGGGGCGAAACAAGTAACACATCTGCCGACACATTGCGTATCAAGATGCAAGCCAGGACATTAGACGCAGGCACCACGCAAGCAATTTCGACTAGCAAAAGAATGCTTATGCGAAATTTCAGAGGGACCTTCTGCAAAGACGATTTCGATGCCACACGTGTGTTGCGAGAGATGGTGTTGCGAGAAGAAAATAATTGTGATTGCAAAGTTCGAGATGTCACAACCGATGAACAGGAAAGTGGGCGTCCTTGTGTACCTTTCCTGAGGAGGCTGACATTACCAATTTGGGCGTGAGGGGTAGGTAAGTGCGCGTAGTGGGGTCTCGGTTCTGTACAACAGATGGATAATTGTACCCTGGAGGTGGTCTCCACCAACACTCATCATCCACCTTCACCGGAAGCAATTCATTATTTCTTCCACCAACAGGTGCAGCTCGCTGACGCTCAAGTCGGGTTGGAGTAGCCACGCTGCAGTTCCTGCCCAAAAGCTGCCGGCGCCATGGCGCAGACGATGATGATATACTCGAGTATCCTTTCTATGTGGCGCCAGTTACGCCTCCTTTATCTATTCACCCTCATGGCCGTAAACTCCGGGTTCTGGACAACTGAATCTCTATACAACGCTTGGTAAGGTGCATCTGTTGCTATTAAGAAATCATTTTCTCCGCAGCAATGAATAACTGAAATAGCTTGTTTGAATCCACAATCAACGAACAGAACACATACCTGATAAGTCTATTGGCCATCCTTCAGAGCAAAAATACATCAATGCTACTAGGTGTTTCTAGCCTTAACGGAAATACCCGAGAGGATTTCGTACATGTTTGGACGGCCGTCAGTACTAACCTTCGTTGAGAGTTGTCTTGAAAACTACCCGCATTTGTCGAAGACTACCAGGACAGTGGGAGAAGAACTTGTTGGTCAGATCAGAAAAACAATATTGTCATTTTCTTCGTAAAACGTCTCAATTTGGGGAGAGTGTTGTCAAAACGTTTTCGTTTTGACAACACTGAGCGATACGGGAGCCAGGAGTCTGCTGGTCCTGGCGGAATCCTCCTCCATCTATATGATTTCTTCCTTGTGTGTTGCTTCGTCAATGAGCGAAACGGCATCACATTGCCATCGACCACAAATTTTACCGGCTCGTACTTAAATCGTTCATTACATATGAGAAGATGTCTATCTTTCTGTACCCGCCTTATAATAGTGGTCTTACCAGTCGTCATTTTTTATTGTTACCAAAAATAAAACTGATGTATTAAAAGTGTCAAATAAGCTCTAGTGAAGTGATTCTTTGGCACATGGCACACTCTTTTATGGGCATGCGTGAAGACACAAAATCGTGAGAGAAAAGCAGGGACCAGTTTGATCGCTCAATGTCGCTGCCTCCACGACAAACAAGCTACGAGTACTTATAATCATTTCTGTTTTTGGAACCACTTCCCCACAAAATTTGGGTAGCACCATTCAAACATCATTATCATGAAGAACCAGAGCACGAGGCTCGCGCTCAGTGACCCTGCAATCTGCTGTGAACGAAGCCGTCAGTTGTCAGCGACGCCAACCGCAGTTGTCCTAACAGCTACTCGCTGGTACCAGGCGTGCCTACTTTTCCGGTTCCCGCCCTTCCGTCAGGGCCAAGAATCACCGGCTTCTGCCACCCAGCACTGCGGCGAAACGTAGTTTGTGACACAAGTGAGCCGTTCGTTGCCCTCTCCTTTTTCTATCGCGTAAAACAACAATTATGTATTGTTTCAACACTCGCCCTTTTCGTGAAGCCCGTTAGCATTGATAAGATTTTCGAAATGCAACGTACTACACGCACGATGCGCCTTCATGAGCAAGTAGTGAGTGAAAAATTACCAAGGCCCATTAGAATTCATAAGATTTCCGAAATTCAGCGTGCTCTATGATACGTCTTCATAAGCAAGTAATGAGTTCAAAATTACCAACAGGGATAACCTTTGCGAACAACCGCCTCGCAGCATTTTTCCTTATTTATCACGCATTTATACGTATCTTATAAATTTACGCGCACGGAAACCCTCTGGTTATGCGATGTAGGTAAGAAAGAAATAAATTTCCGAAATTCAGCGTACTCTATGATACGTCTTCATAAGCAAGTAATGAGTTCAAAATTACCAACAGGGATAACCTTTGCGAACAACCGCCTCGCAGCATTTTTCCTTATTTATCACGCATTTATACGTATCTTATAAATTTACGCGCACGGAAACCCTCTGGTTATGCGATGTAGGTAAGAAAGAAATACCCACCACTTTTCTGCACAACTAACCTGTCCCATGCAGCTATTTATTGGCCACCTGCTGTGAATGTTTCTCGCTAGTCCACAAAGCTGCCATGTTGCCGAAAAATCACAAACAGTAGAAGTAAGACCGAAAAAAGTTTTGCGAAAAACTTCATACACGATCGTGTCATTAGGCAATGCCATTTGTTTGTATAGTCGGATCTTCCGCACAAACAAGGGCAGGTTTCGCAGAACTACGGAATGCCCTCGCCTAGAAAATCCTTTCTCTTTCGGAGCCCTATCTGGGAACCACGGCTTTGCTGAACATCGCTTTTCCGCACATATTAAGCCCTGTTTTTTCACGGTAATTGTGAAGAAGCAGTTGTTCACTCTAGATGCTCATGCTAACGGTTTCCTTCCCAAGGTGGCCCCTTCAAGGTCCCCAAACATGGCGCTGATAGCTCGCACGCACGGCCACCCCAGTAAGTAGCGCAAGCCGATTCTCTGTTACAACTTTTCGTTCGTTAGAATAGACACTAAAAGCAAGCCTTTCATATCTGTCACATGAAAATTCTCAGTGGAAAGCATCAGTTATATGTCGCTTTTAAAATTAGACGTAAGAAAACGAAATAAAATGACTGAAATGCAATGAAATGAAATGATATGAAACCAAAGAATGAATAAATGAATGAATGAATGAATGATATGACTGATACTGAATGATATGAATGAATGAGATGAATGAATGACTGAATGACTGAATGAATTAATGAATGAATAAATGAAATGAAATGAAACGTTACGCCAGCAGTTTCGGGTTTCGGTTTCGTTTGGTTTCGAAAGGATCGGGGCTTATGTGACCCATTCAAAATTTTGCTTTTCAGCCAGACCAATAAATTACAATGGTTTATTGCTTGAAAAATGTTCTACTAGCCCCAGTCATGGTTGTGAGCAGGCACTAGTGCCTGTACTGTCCCACACCGCATCCACAAGACAGAAAATAGACGATTCCGTGTTGCGGAGAAAAAGAAAAAACAGCCCGCCTTTGAGATACCGAAAACACCCCAGACGTCACGAGTTGCACCACTCCCTGCCTAAAAAAGAGCGCGCAGCCGTTGTAGGGCAGCCCAGGGACGAGTTGAGAGGGACCAATACTTCGCAATTTTTCATCTCGCGTAGCTCCGGTGATGCTAAACGATTTTTACAATTCTGCGGGATGCGATTCAAGTGACTGCTAACTTCATCCCAAACTGCATTCCAGATAGCCGGTGGTAAGCGTTGCATGATCCCTTTAAGAACTTGTGGAAGTTCAGTGCTGTGCGATGTCTATAGTTTTATAAACAATGAGCCTGTGCACATGAACTGTTCTGTGGCAATGTTTATCACAAAATAATTAGCACAAGTAAAGTGGTTGCACTATTACGTGCCATTGTACAACAGTAGCCGACCCGCCACCTGCTCAAATTCCCTTTTATAGCGAAGACAGTTGATGGCCCATGCATGAAACAGTTTGCGCCGTCGATCCGTGGACACACTGCGCAAGAAGAGCAGGATATAACAGAGTGGAAGTAGGCGTGATATCAAGTGACGCTCTCAGCGATGGGGCTGCCTTCGCAGCTGTGGTGGAATCTGTGGTTCATCCACCGCTGAATGCCTAACGGACGGCGTTCTCGCGTAGAGTCATACGCAGGCTTAGCTGGAACAATATATTCGACATTAACTGGAACACTAGATTCGACACTAGATTCGACAAGTATTTCAAATATTCTGAGGAGAAGCTCTTCAAGTGAATGTGGATGACTTCGGGCATTCTTAAATGTCAAAGGCTTGCAGCAGTGCTGGCGAAATTACCTTTCACCAAAGCCACCTAAATGGGACGATAAGTTGGGAAAGCGGTGCCCCAGCTAAAAAAATGAACGACTGTACAATGAAGTGCGGAGGAAGTGCAGTATGAGTAGTCGGAAAAGAAGGGAGAACCGGAGTGGTATACTGGTACTGCCGAAAGGAAAATCGGCGACAGGAGCCGTTTGTAGCGGCGTAAAGCATCCATAAAGACAAAAAACAAGTTCGGTTGTTGAATAGAGGTGGTTTCTGAAGACAGCAATGGTAACAAATTTATCGCAAAGTGCGAACATGTATTAAGAATAATAAAGAAGCATATTTAACAGTGTCGACTCCATAGTTAGGTTCCGGCGATTTTTGAATGACGTCACGGAACCTTGTTTATGTTATTGGCGGCCGCTGACCGTATACCACCGACCTAACACTTTACTCGAAGGTCGTATCACCTACTGCTTACGTGCAGTTAATACACTGATGAAAGTGTTTGGAGTGCCAGTCCAGAACACATCACTTCAGCTCGTTATACATAAAGGCGCGAAATTCGAATGTTCCTCTATATTTCTCGCATTTTTTTTTTGCTTGAGGTGTGTCTTTCGTGGCAGAAATAGAGCTAAACTAGCAACCGAAGACTAGTTCTTTAAAGTAGAAGCAAGATGTATTTTGTCGTCATTAAAACTTTCAAAAAGCGCGCGTGTCTATAGAGACGGTTAAAAAAGACAGCACGGTATCCTACGGTGTGCGAGCAGAGTGGAAGATACACCGCACTGCGGCTTTCCAAAGCTGCAGTGGGGCATGCGCAATTGCCGGGCTTGAAGTGCGCGAGGGGAGGAAATGGGCACTACTAAAGGCACCACTTGATTTTTATGAACTTTTTTATGTTTTACGATGGGCAGCTTGTTTGCGTACAAACATTTCCCAATCGGTTACAACCACAGTATTCACCATAACCCGGCTCTTTATTAATCTGGTTTAGAATAGATTGGAGCAAGATTATTGGGCACCTTCTAAAAGGATCTGGGTGTAACGTACCACAAGATGGTCCTGGGAATACGTCTGACAGTGAATTTACTCGTTATCTAACGGTTTTTGTTACTCTCATGAGCGGCCTTAACAATGCATGACCAAATGTAACTCTGCCAAAAAAATATACTCTGCTCGCACGATTACAACGTGATGTCCATTCTCTTCATGGTACAGTTGTGCACTACCAAGAGGAGGATGGAGGTGGACAACGGCGGGGTAAGCATGACGGGGGAGCGTTCTGTTGTTCATAATAATTTCATGGTCCTGTAATGCACAAGCATATCGGTGAACGGATGTTTACGGAACTCTAATCATACATATTTGCTTCCTAGTCTTATATTGTTGCTTTGTTAGCAGTAGTAGTTGCTGCAGAGTAGATCATCAAAAATACTGACGATTACTTTATTCCTTCTCCTAAATTGGTGCGCGGTTGTCAAGTAGGTCTTCTGGATCACGCCGCATATCGGCTGCGTCTCAGGAAGTGATTGATAATTCAGCGACCGCAAGGCCGTGCGCCCTATTCTGCTGCTACCTCGTAGAGCATTGCCGTTACAGAACCTGCTTCATATCGTGTCGGAACCTCTCGCGCAAATGTCACGTTGTTTGGATGAGCCAGGAAACTTGGACAAAAGAAAAAGTTGCTTTATTTAGAGAGAAAGAAGCAAGGAGGACTCCGAAGGACCTATGTACGTGCTTCACGCGACACGTGCTGGGGTTCTGTGGCGTCGCCTCGGCATATCGGGCTGCGCCTTACACTTTCGCCACATTTTAGGCCCCATTTTCTATACGTCTTCGGGGTTTCCTTCGTTCGCTCAGTTACGAGGCAGACGAAGGTTCCAAACCACAGTAACGGACAGCAAAATGCTGCGCACTCTAATGAAAAAACTGGCCCGTGCCATACTTGATTCTATATCTACGGAGTTGGGCTTACAACGCTTATGTGTGGCTTAAATCACTATCAAGTAATTGATATAAATGTGTCACTATGCAGTTGACACATCACATATGGTTCACTTTTCATCGGGTTACGCGACAAGACAGAGACACAATCTTACTATCTCTCCATTGATGCAACGAACCAATTGTTTCAAATATTCTTTTTTTCCTAGGACAATCGTGGATTGGAATAATCTACATAACGATGTTGTTACCCTAAGTACATTGTCTGCTTTTGAAGATTCACTGCAGAAATGATTGTTATCTATGTCTGTACCTTGCTTTTTGTTGATTCTCTTGTCTCGAAGAATCACTGCAGCTATCAGTTACATAAGTTTGTACTTCATTTGTTTTTGATTGTTTGTTTGCCTGTTACCACTGATGTTCATGTTTTGTACCACCCCTGCTATGATCTTGTAAAAGATCGCAGTATCAATAAATAAAATAAATAAATAAATAAATAAATAAAATTGGGGTTACACTGATGACTATGACAGTACTGTTAAGAGAAGGCAAAGTGCCCTATTTGTACGAAGAAAATAAAACAATCTTGGTTTACACGGGTTTATTGCTTTAGGCACAGAGATCATTTCTGGCTTTTCAAACTTTTTTCACGACCATTTCATTGTGACTAATTTACGAAGTTAACGGCCAAACGGTATAGTTTGCGTACCTCGAAATAGAGGGTAATATACTTTTTGTTATGAAGTTACCAAGATATGTGATGAAGCATGAAGTTATGTGATCTCGTTGCCACAGATCAATCAAAAATGTGATAGCGAGAACACCCTATCTGTGGTGCGAACGTATTCACAATATGTTCGTCTTTTGTTGGGGTAGGACAAGATGTTGCTTCCGTACTTCAAGTACGAATAGATGCGGAGAAATTGGCGTGTCATTGTCGTCACTTCTGGAAGAGGGTTGAGTAAGCTTGCGCAAGATACCACACGGGGATGGTCTGGTTGGACGGGGATCGCATCGGTAACCATCACGCCGTCGTGTTCCGTCGTCAGTGCTAGCTGCTAAATATTCCGAAAAAAAAATATTTGGAATATAATTGCGCTTAGTATGAAAGGTTGAGGAGGATTCTTTGTTCTCCTAGTGCTGCATAGTTAGGGTCCGTGTTCGCGTTTGTTCTGATAGTTTCAAAGGATGTAAGACGTAAAGAAAAAATCGAGCATGCAAGCTATTTCTGAAAATTCACGAAGTAGCGCAACTTGCACCCCTTGCTCTCACTGACAACGTTCCATAGATAACCATGTATAAATTAAGCGGCGATCGATGATATATTTCGCACAAACTTATTTAGCATTAGGGTAAGACAGAGAGCATGCTCAAAGCTACAATTGATTACTAACACGTCCTTTATTTAACTGATAATAATTCGTCTGAACCGTAATGTCATATTAGCAAATTCGACATAAGGGGAACTCTTTATTGGGACCCTACATTCGTTCTCGGCATTTGAGTAGACATTCACTGCTCAATTATTCTGTATATACTGGATGAGCATGTGAAGATACTGTGCTGACGTACTTTTTCTAGATAACGAATGACCCGGTTCTCTATTAATCTGGTTTAGAATAGATTGGAGCAAGATTATTGGGCCCCTTCTAAAAGTATCGGGGTGTAACGTACCACAAGATAGTTTTGGGAATACCTCTGACAATGAATTTACTTGTTATCTTACGGTTTTTGTTACTCTAATGAGCGGCCTGAACAATGCATGACCAAATGTAACTATGCAATAAAATATAATCTGCTCGCACGATTACAACGTGATGCCCATACTCTTCATGGTACAGTTGTGCACTACCAAGAGGAGGATGGAGGTGGACAACGGTGGGGTAAGCATGACGCGGAAGCGTTGTGTTGTTCATAATAATTTTATGGTAATGTAATGCACAAGTATATCGGAGAACGAATGTGTACGGAACTCTAATCATACATATTTGCTTACTAGTCTTATATTGTTGCTTTGTTAACAGTAGTAATTGCTGCAGAGTAGATCCTCAAAAATACTGACGATTACTTTACTCCTTCTGCTAAATTGGTGCGCGGCGGTCAAGTAAGTCTTCTAGATCACGCCGCATATCGCCTGCGTCTCAGGAAGTGATTGATAATTCAGCGACCGCAAGGCGGTGCGCCCTATTCTGCTGCTACCTCGTAGAGCATTGCCGTTACAGAACCTGTTTTATATCGTGTCGGAACCTCTCGCGCAAATGTCACGTTGCTTGGATGATCCAGGAAAGTTGGAAAAAGAAACAATTCTTTATTTAGAGAGAAAGGAGCAAGGAGGACTGCGAAGGACCTATGTACGTGCTTCACGCGACACGTGCTGGGCTTCTGTGGCTTCGCCTTGGCATATCGGGCTGCGCCTTACACTTTCGCAACATTTTAGGCCCCGTTTTCTATGCGTCTTCGGGGTTTCCTTCGTTCGCTCAGTTACAAGACCGACGAAGGTTCCAAACAAGAGTAACGGACGTAACGGGTAACGTAACGGAGAGTAACGGTGCAGCAGTCGTCAACAAGGGAAGTCGACACAGCTCTTCTGTATACTTAGGGTGTTTGCTCCTTGATTCCGACATTACCAATCACTTGTGTTCGTAAAGCTCGAATGGGAAAGGGGAAGTAACAAAATGGGTGAAATACAGAGCCCCAAATACCCGCTTTTCTTGTAAAATTGGTTCCAAAGAGCTATATCTATTTTCCTTGACAAATCTGTGCTTTCAACCAAAATTGGTTGCAGCATTCACTGTGACCATGCTGTAGCGATTGCTAAGCCGGAACATGTGCCTTCATGCATTTATTGTAGTTAACAAACTAGCAGAGCAAGAAACTAAGTTAAGTACAGAGAAATTTCAAGCGCAGCTTGTCGACGAAGTTGCACAGCGGTCAAGCTATATAGCCAGCGAAGACGAGCGGGGCCAAGCACCGAAGCAAAGACCCGAGTTGTCACGCAACCAAACTGAGGCTTCCAAAAATTACGCGCATTCTCGCCAAACGTTACACAGGATAAGAGCTCCATATAGGCTTAACCGTTCGAAAGTACTTTAAAAACTCTGTCCATAGTCAGACACGCCCAACTAAGTTCTAGTCCGATCATTAGACGTTTATTAGCCCGTTGGGCTGATCTGATTTGGCTTTCAAATTTTTGAATGAGGCGGAAAGTTTTCGCCCGATAAGTCGTCACCCACAGAACGCATTGGTGTACATTCTTCTGTTCGGTGATAGAGGTAACTCACATTTCATTACTGGGAGCGCCTGCCAAATGCACCCCAGCCTATAACAGCTCTAAACCGGATTTGTATCGTGGTTGGGATCAGTACAGATGATCGGACCGAGGTATTTATATTCTTATACTTGTTGTAGTGTTTTGTTACACACCCTAAATCGTTATGCCATAAGCATTGAAAGTCCAGGGGTGCAGGATGCTTACATAGGACTCCCAGACGGCATCTATAAAGGATGAATGGGAAGGATAATCCTTCGTAAGGAAAGCGACAAGTTCCCGATACGTAAATGAGTGTGGCACGGTGATGCCCTCGCACCCACACAGTTCACAGCTCCTTCAGCCATATGAGGTTTGCAGACGAAAGAATCCTGCTAAGTCTGCAGGACACCTGCAGCAATGCTTGAGGATATAAATACAGAAAGCAAGGCCATGGGACTAAATATAGGTGCGAATAAATGCACAGTAAGTCGTTATGAGTAAACATGCCAAAAGCGGCCTTTCGGCATTTGTAACGATTAAATTCTCATCCGCAGGAAATCCCCAAAGTTTAGTGGACATGCCTTGCATCTGGAAAGGGCAGCACGGTTTACTAACAATGTCGATTGTGCAGCTGAGGCCCTGAGGTGGTCAACGAACTCACCCATGCGCAGTCAAGTACACAGGTGTCAGACATACTTGGAGCGTGCCATGAAAAGCGCACGTCTGGCTAACAAGAGCGTTGGCCGAGAACGAGGAATGCAAAGCAGATTGACGGTCGCCGAAAAAGTTCTTCTCCGGCCCAAAGTAAAGGTTGCACCTACGACTGCGAGGGAAAGCATGCCCCGCATTCATAGTTCCCCCGAACAATGGAGGCAAGTGTCCAATCCTCGTCATGTGGGTATAGCCTGGTGCACAGTCATGGCAATATGCAGCATAAAGAGACGAAAAAACAACCATCTCATGGAGAGGCATACAAACGAATAACATGGATGGATATTTCATAGAGCAACAGCGGAATCTCACGTGGGAATCACAAACAAAGATCCACACGCCACAAAATAAGCGATAGGATAAGCATTGTGTGACATAAAAATTGTCCAGGAAGCGCTCGGGAGCGCATGTGACTAAATATGACCCAACGAACATAACAGTTTATGGTGCACGAAGTCCACAAAATGTGGCGGTAGGGAAAACGTGCAAGCAACCCTCGTAGCTTACGTCCGGTAAAGTATGGGCAGAGTAGTTGCTCCAAAGAAAACTTTCTGCTTAGTATACGGAGTTGTTTGGGCGTGGCAGAAGAAGGGGAAAATTAACTAATCGAACAACAGGGCAGAACAGCAAGTATGGACTTTACATGGCCAGAAATGATTTATAACAAGAGACGGCAAATCTATTGTGTATAAAGCTAAGCGTAAATTTGGTTGTGCACATAATGAACACCGCAGTGTAGGTGTAATAGATCAGATACGGAATATTGATTTGATATTGCGTATTCAAAAACTTCGAAGTATGCACTTAGAGAATAAATACAGAGATGGTGGGTTGTAAAAAGAGATGTATTAAGAGAAGGGTGTTCTAATTATGATATATTTGGATAACTTTGTTAATTAAAGTTAGGGAATACTGAACGGACTGTAGGATAATGTAGTTGTGGATTTGGTAAAGGGTTTCGAGCCAATGGTTAGGCTTTGCTGGCAGAAGTTAAGGGCATTTGGGAAATGAAGGCAGTGATGGTAAGAATGGGTGTGTGAGAAGCAAATGGTGCTGTGGACTTTCAGTTTGTTCTTGGATTCGTGGAAGACAAAACAATTGTTAAAAGGAAAAACTTAAATTAGGGGTAATTTCTTTCCTCGAAAGAATTGACCGACACAACTCCAAATAAGTGCATCTCACTCTAACTGAACTATGGAACAAAAGGGATGACAGTGGAAAACTTAAATGAAGCTTCAATGGCTTCGTGGCGTTTAAGTGTTACCCAGGAGATTATAAACTGCAGTGGGCCTGGGAGGAGGGATGCGGTTGGAAGGGAGCTAGGTGGTGCCCTTCCAAGGGAGGGAATAAGCCCATGGTAGCTTTGTGCCACAATTATTGAAGAAATACTGATAACAATACAAATAGATCGATAGTGAAACCCAGTTGTGTCCAGCTTGTCGAGGGGCTTGGTGTGATCTCATGGAAGATCAGCGAGAGTTTCTGTGCTGGCATTGGTGAAGTAATATATTCTTCCAAAGATTTGCTGCGGAAGTATCATTTTAATACCATTACTTCTAGGATGTCTGTAGTTGGAGTGCTCTTGAGTTTGCGTCGTTGGGGGCGAAGCTTGCATGGAGTAGGATGGCAAGGAAGCATGAAATTTGCTCAAAGCTAATGGTGAGTGCATTCGAACACCAGCTCAGACCTAGTAGCAAGACTCATACCTTGGACTTCAATGTGAAGTTGTTCGCACTACAGTACCACGCACATGTAAGGCTACTTTTGTTTGTACGTCGCAGCAAATCTCGCCCAACAAAAGTTCGTTGCGCGGGTCCGCATGGACGCAGTGCATGCTTAACTGCTCCTTTTATGACACTGCGAGATAGGCCAAGAGGCGTATGCAAATAGCGGTTGCTAAATAATGATCCACATTAAATACATTTTGCTCTTTCAGGATATGCACCTCGACACATGGCCCTGCAAGCCGATGACGAATTTGAGCTACCTACCCCAAAATTATGGTAACAGTTTGTTCTCGTCACATTTGTTACTCCCTTTCATTTTGTTCCCTACATTTGTAACTCTCGTATTTAATTACATGTCCTGACCTACTTATAGCAAACAGCTTTTGAGGTCTGCCAGTAACGGCATTTATAACATCAGAAAACTAAAAAAATGTAGCATCAGGTACGGGACCAGAGTAATAATTTATAGCGTGCAGCAATATACGCGTCGTTACTATTTTAAGCATCGATTATTCACTCCATAACATAGCTGAGTTGAAAGCATGATTGCTGAAAGTTATTGGAGAAATTGTAATGCCGCAGTAAACCCTTCGCCGAACCTGTCTGCGGCGCAACTTGAATGGGGCGTCTCTGTCAAGAGGATGGGATATATCAGTTCTGGCGAGCGGTAACACCATCCGGGCTACAGACCACCATTGATGACGGGTTAGCCGCCTGATCCGTGCCTTTTTCCAACGAGAGTGGAAACAAAGACACAGAGCACTGAATATTAGAAAAAACAAAGAAAGGCGAATATTTCAACAGGAAATTAACTGATTAGCCACTAGAGTACGAAACATTAACACGAGGTTACTAAAGAACACTACACATGCCAAAGTTAAACGTTACATAATGATACAAACAAAAACTGTTAAGAACTAATCTAACAAAATTAAGCAGATATTTGAACATAAATGCACGAACAGTTGGAAGCTTATGTAAAGCATAAAAGTCGCACGATATTCACCAGATGGGTGAGATGATGCACCATTGTCCGGAGGCAAGTGGTTACCTATGAAGCACAGCTTCGGTGTAGGATAGGCAGTCCAATGAAGCTCACCGTGATTCAAGATGTCGGGAGCACGTTGGGGTCTTCAAATACGCGGGTCGTTGTGATGATATAAGCGTGGACAAAAGCCATCCTAATACCACGACATCCTGACGGTGGTGGTCTGTTTCTGCACGGGTGCCGCTTTTCAACCCGCATTAACGCGTAGAAAAAACGCACAAAGCGCCGGCTACAGTGGGGCTAGCTTACTTCCTTCTTCCCCCATGTCGAATCGTCCACCGCTTAGCCTTGATAAAGGTGGGCTGGCTTCGAGAATACTGTCGAAGTTTGTGGTCACTGCAGAGCAACGGTAATTTATTTTGTTGTTTACTTCGCGCGTTTTCGCGCGTGCATATATTGTGTCTCCTGTTCACGCTTGCCACCGAGTGATGATTCGTAGACGTTCGATGTGAAAATTTTCTGGTGTCTTGTACGGAGGAATAGACAGGAAATCCATATTAATTGGAGCGGCTGTACAGCGTTATTAAAACCCTATACAGTAATGCTACATGCTGTATAATTATATTAAGGAGTTCTACAATTAAACTAGAGGCTTTACTATGTAGTGTGTGGCAGTCTGGCATTGGCCTACTCGAATCGAAGTGTGGTTAGTGGCATTCTCGGGTGAACAAAGCTTAGCCACAGTACACGACACGGGCTAATCCACGGTATGCTAATATTTCCTCGCAGACTAGATCTTGCCTGTCACAAACGCTAAAATCGAGCCGATTGCCAAGTTGTGCCTTTTATAATGCCGCTGCTATGGAACGCCATTCCCAGCTCGCATCTACTACTTTAAACATCTGCTCTGTCGGGAACGCGTCGTGGTACAAGCAACTGTGCTACAATATACAGCGCACATTCGTATAATTTGACGAGGAACCAGGTGTGTCACGTCAGGACTGAGTGACTCAACAGCTAAAAGCAGCGCAAGGAGCCCTCTAGGTGTGGAAGCGAGGACGCACAGCAGGATCAGTCACAAGTGCTTGTAAAAAGAGGATTACCGATGGAGAGAACCGTATAATAACTTTTGAACAGCAACCGCACCGGACAAAATGATGACAAAGCTCTTTCACATCCCCCGCAAAGTATTGCCAAGAAAAAATGAAGCACGACCGGTGATGTCATCGCGATAGCAATGCATTATTATTAGCATAATGTCGTCACTAAGCCCAAACGCGTTTTATGTTAAAAATAGCGATAGCGCGAATATAAACGACACAGGAAGGCGATGGGACATGCGCTGACTTCCAACTGATTATAAAAAGGGAAATCTTGTCCCCTTATCCGCACAATCCACGTTAACACCTGTAAAAAAAACAATGTTATTACAACTTAAAATTAAAACAATAACAACAATAAAAAACGTATAATCTCTGATAGCACACCACCACATCAGCACGTGTTACTCACTTGGCACAGTCTACAAAGACACAGGGTTGAAGAAGACCGAGTTGGGTCTACAAAGACCGAGTGGGAAGAAGGGACAACTCGGAAATAATGGAAGCGCACGAAATTCCAAGGCCGAGTAGTAAATGTGCGAGCCGGGCTTCAACCACCTTGTCCCCAAAAAGACAGATTTCCAATCCAACACGTGCTGTACATTGGGTATGACTTAACCTGTGTCTGTGTAGATTGTGCCAAGTGGGTAACACGTGCTGATGTCGTGGTGGAATCCACAACACCCTCGAAGAACTCCTTGAAGCTCAACGCAACAGCCAACTCACCACTGCAGACTCCTCCTTACCACTACCGACCGACACGTCCTCCAGATCCTCGGATACCCGACCCCACCTGCTACACAGGCCCTTCAGCGCATTCCATCTTCAATCCGGTCCCACATTACTGTATCCAAAATTCCTAACAATATGTACCCAGAATTCAGCCAAGGTAAAAGGCTCTCCCGGGTTAAACATCTTCGATCACAATTCCACTTTCACCCCGATACTCGCTACACCGACGCCGCCCTCTACCCCACATGCCAGGCTCATGCTCTGGTGGTTGTAAACTCAGAAGGCACACTTCTCACCTCCCTCACAACTCTCTCGACATCAACCGCCACTGCCGAAGGGATTGCCGTAGCCATCGCTGCTACAACTGGATCTGAATACCTTACAATAATAACAGATTCCCAGCAAGCCTGCCATAACATTCAACGTGGACGCATCTCACTTCCCGCATTACGCATACTCGCATCGATCAATCCACTCCCCGAGCTGTAGATCGTCTGGACCCCTGGCCACTCGTCCCTCGAGGGAAATGAGGCGGCTCAAGCCGCTGCCCGCGCCGTTTCACACCGGGCATTTCCCTGAGAAATAGAACCCACGGTCCAGCCTCCTCCACCTCCGCTCTTCCATCACGCTACCACGACATCCTGCACCATTATCGTAACCTTCGCCTCACTTTGCCTCAACCTCACCCTCAACTAACCAAGGAGGAAGCAGTCATCTGGCGTTGATTACGAACACCTATTACAACGCACCCATCCTCCACGCTTTCTCCCCTACCCAATACACCCTCACCTGTCAGTTCTGCCCCTCTATAAATACTACCTACCACATGGTGTGGACCTCTCAAATTGCCCCATCGCTTACCCCCAATCCCAGACTTTCCCCAGAGCAGTGGGAGGGCCTGCTGACCAGCTCTCGTCATGCTGACCAGATCTTTCTGGTCACCCGTGCCAGGGCTGCAGCCAAGGCCCAAGGGTACCTGGACTGAGGCGAACCCACCCCACCGAGTGACGGCTCAACCATCATCGTTTGCTCTTTTAAATGTTTCTTCTCTCTCAATTATTTCCCACGTAACTTGGTCTCCCATTCTTCCTATCACCTCGCAAGTGTTAAACTAAGGTTTGCATCCGGAAGATTTGCAATTCAAGGCTAAGAACCCTTCATTCCCTTTGTTGACGTTGTTATCGAGCATTTTTAATGGGGCATGAAGGCATCTGCAGTCTAACCGGAATAAACAGACCCACATTTCTTCAGATGAATGCGATAAACTACACGCTCCACACATGTTACGTACTGCACACGATGCTTTACGTGCGCTAAGGGTCTTCGAACATGTCTTTATTGTGTCTTTGGCAAATTTCACAAACTTGTGGTGAGCGCTAATCTCTGCATTCACATTTTCACGGTTGGCATTACTTTTTAAACCATTAGTCATGCCGTGAAACTACGGGACAACAGCAACCTTTTCCCTCTCAGTCTCTTGAGCAGGATCGTCATGTGATGGTGGGGGCCGCTGATGTTAACCTGAACATTAACATACTGTTGTTAGCATGAACTGTGGGCACAAAAGCGGCAATATTTCTGGAACTTCCAGTTCGGCAGATATGCCCACTTCACTGACACATTTACAAATGTCAGCGGCGAACCGAATGGATCACCAAGGCAGTTACTTTCGCTTCCCTTCTGCATTCAACATATTTAAAAATATATGTTGTTCACTGCTTATGTGGGTGAATAAATCACTGCGCGTTAACGCCTGCACATACTAATAGTGATATTGTAGTGTCGATATGTGAACCGAAATATGGGTGGCTAAAATTTCACCTTGCTGACGCATCTCCAAATCTGTGATGACTTATTAAATGAGCCTTCGCCTAATTCTTTTTTGGTTTCTTTTTTCAAACGCGCACTGCTCTGCCGTGTTTTCAGTATTGAGGAAACCTCTAGTAACCACTTCTTCTCGCGTATTTTATAAAAATGATAAATAACTTTCCGAGTATTGTCATCACTTATATTATTTGTAACATTCATGTAATAAAAAAAAACATGATCTATATACGGTACTTGGGTTCAAACAGCGCGCAGAACCAGTCATTTTCAATTGTTTATACTGTAGTGAAAAGTTTTAAAAATACCATTGCCCAAAGCATGCTTTTTTAAAAACCGAGCAAGATTGCTTGCGCTGTTCATTTAGACAAAATATATTTCTATCTTCCTTTGCCTGAGACATTTTTGGGAGAATTTTAGCTGCTTGCGGTAGCTCTTCGGCCTAGGAACAACTATAACGATAGTGTGAATTGGTTTCCGAGCAACGTACATTTTGGTATTGATTCTCTAATAAATGCAGAGAAGGCAATGCGTATTACTTTGGAGCTCACAACAAAAGCGCGGTGTACATACGTTTTCCGGAATAACCTGAAAGGTAACCTGGTTGTGAGAATAAGCCGGCCCTCGCCTACGCGGTGCGCCTAATAGCGAAGTTGTCGCTTCGTGGCGTTGAACATCGAACGTTTGTATAATCCAAGATTCAATCGCAAAACTCTTTGCTACTTCAGAGACATTGGTACAAAACAATTCGTCTATATTCAAAAATGCTTCTCTTCAAGTTGAAGAAATTATAACCCGAAAAGCTTTCAATAATTTCCGTGTAAGCTGTGAACCTCTTTCGTCATTTCCCAATAGTGCATATACGTCCTCTGACTCACTAACGACTGGCGTGTTTGTGCAATTCACCAACTAGTTTTGACATTTTGTCCATGACCAACCTGGAGTGGTCCTTCCTAAGAACGTCTGATTTCTTTATGACCTCCATCAATTTCCGCAGTTGAAGGATTTTGCCACCCCTTTAGGCACGTGACATTGGTTTGTCGTAACTGAGTGAGTAGTGAAGTCCTTCCAAGCGTCGAATCACGTGAGCAGATCAGTATCATATGCGCTCTCTGTACTTAACCTGTATGGCTAGCGATAAATACACCGTTCACCCGGTCTACGTAAGTTGAGCGGGCTTTGATTATATCTTGAAAACAAAGGATGCGTGCACTTTTACAGAACGCTGTTAAGCACTTTTTTTTCTTTATTGCCGGTCTTCGACAGTGCAACACAACATAAAGGTACTACAGAAAACACACAATCTACAAAAAGGCCGCCATGCCATGATGGACTGGCGTTGTCATTTAAAATTCCCTAAGCATGGCGAGGGGTTCCACCCTTGGCAACCACTCAGGAACAGAAAACTTCGCTCTCTGAATTTCAATGAACTTGGAAACAGTTTCGCGGAAATATTGTCGCGTCGGCCGCGCGTCTACATCACAGTTGAGCCATGCCATGCGCGACCGCCAAATACTGTGCAGGCCCAACAACATGACGAGATCGTACGGCACCCCATCCTCTCTCTCGATACATAAAAACCGTATTCCATGGGGGTTCAGTGGAAAGTCCTTTCGCAGTGTCCTTTGGAGGACATCCCATAGAAACACTGCTGCCCAACAATGGAGAAAGGCATGCTCCACAATTTCCGGTTGTTTGCAAATAGAGCAGTCAGTTCCCCATGGCATAGAAATCCCCTTACCTTCCATCCATGTTGCAACTGAAAGCGTACCCGTGTGTAGTTTAAAGAAGAAAGACTTCGCTCCTGGTGATACTTCCATTCTCTTAACCCTTTTTAGAACATCTTGTCCTGGGCCTGCACAGTATAAAACTCTATACATTGGTACAGGTATGACCACATCGCATACATCCTTATATAATTTTTTCCGCGTGACATTAGCCAAATAGTGCATCGAAAATCGAGCAAACAAAAAACGGGATGACACAACAATCTCTTTAAAGTATCCATAGATGCCCCCTGTCATACTACTCGTAGAAACTACGAATTCGGGCAAAGCCCGCATTAGCCGCACTTGAAGTACTGTGCGCAGAAAAGGGTCTTGAACGTCCCGCAAAAACAGAAATCGATTCACAAGCTGTCTTACAAAAAGGTGCGTCAGCCCTAAGCCACCATCGCGGGTTCGTCGAACCAAATTCATTCGACTGGTCCTCTCCCAAGTAGAAGCCCACACAAATACAGCGAACACGCGGTGAAGTCGTTGTATATTCACCCGAGAACAATGCAGCGCTTGCATAACATACCATAATTTGCTAGCCAGAAAAATGTTGCACACAGTTGCCCTAGCAAACAGAACGCTGTTAAGCACGACAATAATTTTTTTGGACGGGGAGAATATTTCTCCTTGCTTATGCGCTTCCCATTATGCATCACTTTCTCCTTAAATTTTCACACGATCGGTGGGCACAACTTACGCTTGCTTAGTTTCGCTTTGCGTGCATGCTTCCAGGCTATCTTAGATTAGGAAAGGTGAAGGGGCTCACACTGCGCTGCATGTAAACCAAAGAAGTTTAGGTCAGCTTAACTAAGCTCAGATGATGTCATCAAGCAAAGTCAGTGACCAACAGGTATTCACGATAACATCTGTGAAAAATGTTTCCTTGTCCATTTGGTAGCTGCTGTGACGACATAAGAGTATATTAATTAGCGTGGGTTGCAGAAAAGGCGTTCTTCATATCCATGATTCCCAAACATGTTCAACATAACCCCATTGCTGCCATGACCATTTCAGCTCGCCTGTAAAGTAATCCGGAAGTTCTGAGGGTATTTCATTAGGCTATTTTGATAATGTAAGAGTTCCAGGCGTCAGCGACGCTGCAAAGTCGAACGCGTTGGAAGCGGCGGTTCACTGAAGGGCACATGAATGACTTTATGGCAGCCAGCTCGTTAAGAGCAAGCGGTCTCTGGGTCACGCCGCTCGCGGGAGGACGCATTGTCTGGGGTCGCAGCTGCGCTGTCGCGTTATTTTGGCCGGATTGCGTGGTGTAGCCGTGGGAAAACATTGGTAGCCTGGCGACTCAAATGGCATCCCGGGAGCATGGCGGCCGCTTGCTCGGGGCCCACCGCGGTTTCCATTAGCAGGTTGTAAAACCATTTGGTCCGTCGAGCGGCTGGAGACGGGGAGCGTGGAGCTGTCAACTGTGGTTAGACAGTGGCCAATTTATGGCGATAGCTTTCCTTTTGTTGGCCAGTGCGCGCGCGGAGTGGAGGCGTGCGAGGGTGCGCGCGTTGCGGCCCGGGATGGGTGCGGCAGAGGCGACGCCTGAGCCGGGCGCAGTGTCCTTTTGTCCCTACGCGCTGTTTCTGGCCCACGGTCCAATTAATGGGGCATCGCCTGTCAACGGCGGAGAATTTTGGGGACGCGCCGGGTCGTTAAGACTGATGTTTATAGGTTTCAGCTGCTTGAATAGCTGTCCTGTCTCGGACGAGATGCGTGGGAACAGGCGATGCAGACAGCGTTCGCGGAAGCGTGTCCCTGGCGCTTGCACGTGTTTTCGCGGGTTTTTGGGTGTTTATCGTGTTTATTTGGTTTGCTTTCCATCTTTTCCTTTTTTTCTGGAGAGAGAGAGAGAGTGACCAGTGTTTGAGGGCTACGGGGGCGTTGCCCACCACGGTTTAGGCCTGGATTTACTAATCCATCCTATTAGGTGCCCACGAGATACCGATTGGCCTGTGTATCGGGGGTGTGGCCTAAGTAACCCATTAAAACCACGAGACACGAGGTCTCGGGGTCGAATCCTCAAGGTTTAATGTGCTATGCACGGCCGTCGTATTGCCGGGCTAGCCAGGTTATGCTAGGGAGGATCTCACCACTTGGGTAGTCTTAGGTCAGGGTCCGTCATTGACGGGGGTGCCGCGTGCACAAAGTCTTAGCTGACCTAAAACGCCATTTTATTTCTTACTTTGTCAACTCAGTCTGTAAATATCCTCTTTATGCCTTCCGTGTAAATATACAGTTTTTAAAAACCTTCAACAACTCTCATCGTCGTCGTGTCATCAGTGCCGTCACCACCAAGCACCAACGAGACCATCGGAAGTCTTCTGCACGCCACAACATCGGCGCATCGAAGCAAGAAACAACGAACCGTAAACCTTTACTGATCAGGTGTATAATAATGCGACATTCCCTGATCACCGGTGAGCATGCTGTATATTGAAAGATTCCACTTCTTATGCATCTTGTGAATTAAAGGCATGCTCTCCGCGTATGGGTTATAGGGTTGGAAAAAAATGTGCGGCTGTCCTTGACTGTTCTAAAATGCTCTTTAACTGAAAAATTCTTTTCAAAGATACCACCAATTTACAACTGCTTACTTCGGTAGCACAGGCAGCCAACTTCGCTACGTTTATGTAAAGAGAGCACAAAGTTGACTTACTTGGTACAATCCGCCAAAATAAACCGCCACCTTTCTACTTTCTTACTAGACATTCCAGCTGACACAAGAAAACCACGCATGTAAGTGTATTCACAGTTCAATTACATTCACCGGTGAATACAATTTCAGACATGCTAGCAACAATGGAAGCCAAAGGAAAAACTGTGTTTCCAACACATTAACAGGTGTATACGTGTTGCTAATGCTTCAGCCATTTATTCATATTCCTGACACACAGGATTGCCATGAGAAAAGACAAGAAAAAGAAAAAAAAAACAATAATTTTTGTTCAATAAATCTAGAAATACCCTTTCATTAATTAGTGCGGGAAGCTGAGCAAGTTCGTACTGGGACAGCTGGGGCATGTTTTCTAGCGCAAAAAAAGACGAGAACTGAGAGATGAATACAGACAAGACAAACGCTAGTACAAACTCCAGCTTCGTCCCTTTCGTATCCTTTGCAAAGTTGCTATCTTTTTTGCGCTAGAAAGCATTCATAATTACTCTTTCGTTATTTAAGCAACAAAGAGACATGACCCCAATGTTTAGAAGTGCTGAAAGAAATATTATTTTGATCTTGTCCATGTTGTAGTGTTCGCATCCGAGACGGATACGGTGGAACGTTCTGCCAGGGTTATTAGTTTTAGTGCATGGGAGTTTCGACTTTCGTTTTCTCATTGCCTGAAATAAACTAAGGACTTCGCCTCACAATTCCTAAGCGGTCGTGGATGTGTCTGTGAATTTTAAAGCGAAGCTTTTAACCTCTACCCCCCAAGAATTTCGTTGCGATCGCTGGTGTCAACAGGAAACTCCCGGGACACCACCAGGAATCGAACCTGAAACCAATAGAGAAACAGAGCGAGAGCCCGCCATTTCACCAATTGAGCTACGAGCACGCTAGAATACCTAGGAGAGAGACGGTGCACTCACCAAGCACATACGCAGGTTTACCCAAGCCCCCCCCCCTTCTTCGTCGTTCACACTGAATGCCAAATTGGTAGTGTTACGCGACCTCTCGTGCAATGTGCGCTCCGCCCACGGCACGTGTTGCGGCTGTGTGCTCGCTAGCGCATTCGCTAGAAGTTAGTAAAAATTAAACGAAGTTCACAACACTGCACGGCACCTAACTTGTCCTCCGTCTCTGCCACCGATCTCGTCGCGTCCGTCGGTGGCGGCAGAGACGGAGGGGAAGTGAGATCGTCTAAGAAAGGCTTTTAGCTTCCTTTAATTTCATAAAAGAAGAGTTTCCACTCATGTGCTTTAAAAATTAAACTCAACCAACCACTATTCGTGGCAATGCACTGATTTAAACTGACCAAAAAATATCTCCTAAAGTAATAAAGGTAGTGGTTAAGTGCATTTCCCTTGCCTCTGGTTTCCCTCCCCGTACAGCCACATGTGTGAATTTAAGTGACGTCGTCTGGGTAAACGTTGTGGGTGTAGTGTACAGCTGCGATTTCCAACCACCTTCACAGGGTTGATTGGGACGCACTTTGTTTCATTCATTTTCTTTCACGGGCTCCCAGCAGTTCATAGAGCTATTTACTAAAAACATTTGGTAACACAAGAGCAATTCAGTGATGAATAAGCGCCCAAAATTTGAAAAGCAGAGGCACCAAAGCAGGCAACGTACCATTCGCATAATGTGCGTTTTTCTGCCTAATCACGGTTACACTGTGGAAGGCAATTGGAAATAAAAACACCACGTTTTCCTTACTCGCTGTCTTTGCCTGCAACAATAATGACCTGCAAGCTCCTTTGAAATGTTGTTTACATGGTTATTTATGTTGTGGACGTACAGTGCGTCCGTGACACGATTCAAAATCTTTGTCTACAGGTGGATGCACCCGCTAGCGGCCTTCGGCCTCGCCGCTTGCGCTGCGTTCACGATCTTTGCCATGGGCATGTTGATCGGGGCCTCCGCTATCTTTCGGATTGGTGAGAAGTTTTTTAGTCCAAACTTCTTCGTTGTAGTATCAATTACGGCCTACATTTCCCGTCTAACTACCACGACAAGAGGTCAGCTTAAACATCTACAAACTCCTAGGAGCGCTCATGTCTCTCTTTGTGCATTTAAAGGGGAATTGTTATGTGTTCTGTTTATTTATACCAATGACGTCTTTGCTAGTAAACCGAGTTTACTCCTATATTTTCTCTATTGTTTGTGCAGATTTTGGTTCTAATTATCTAAAAACCAGAGCGAGGACACGAGACAATGGTGCTTTCAAAGCATCGCACCTCTCCGTAAAAGGCGCGTACCTCTTCTACTAACGTCCGGTCAAGATCAGTTGTCGTGGGGCGCGAACTAATCTACTCGTACGTCCTCACTTGCGCTTTCCAGCGAATATAGGTGGCGCGACGGGGTATCCAAAATGGTGGAAGGTGATCAGGCCGTCGCGTAAGCGCGCGCGTCTGGAGGAAAAAGCCGATCCGGGCCCATTAGTGTGTATTCAGACCATCTTTTCCCTTCCCGATGAGACAAAAGGTGCTTTGTCGAAGGCGAAGCAGTTTATAACGCCAGTCGCACAGTGTTTTGCGGCATCAGGGAGGCCACCGATGACAAGCTGAGCATCAGGGATATTGCCTGCAACCGAATGGCGTCACCAGGCCAACCGCACTGCGTGAACGTTTGTTGGCACTGCATGTTCTATAAAGGATGCAACACTTCCATCCATGCTCATAAAATTGTTCAAGCACACTTAACGAATATTTCTTAGGCGCCAAGTAGAGCTCTGTAGACGCAACCGAGCACCGCGTTTTGTTATTCCCACTTGCGCAATTATGTTGGATTAAGTGCGAATAATGCGAGTAAATTATAATTTTGTGGGCTGTTTTTACCAGGAAATATCCAACTGCGTTTGTGCAGGTTACAGGTAATAATAAAAATACCGAAACTAAATATCAAACGCTGACGCCTCTACGGCATGGCCTGTTACATCAACTGTGCTGTGCTTTCAGCGCGCGGTCGCAAACGACGATACCGCAGTAACAAGTTTATTTATTCATTACAGATAAATATATCACATATTACATACATATTACTTACATATTACAAACAAATTACATCGCCCATTCCTGTGGGGGGTTTGAGAAAGAAAAAAAAGCAGCTAGTTCAAAATAGTAATTACACTAATTGCTATAAAATGAGGACGATGCACAAACAACCCAACAAAGCACAAAATGCAACTGGAATGCAGCATTTATTAAATGAAATCAGCTCGTTACTAAAAGAACAATGACTTTCTCCTGTTGGTTCTTGGCTTCACTTCCTTCTCGTGCGTGCGCATAGGATTGTTATGTGGCGGCACGGCGCCTCTCATCAACCGCGGTTTCAGCGGTTGCAGACCATTAATAATAAACGACACACTCAACTTGCACGAAAAACATACCATCAATAACGAGAGAGCGAACTAAACTTACGGATATTGCTCCAGAGGAAGTCAGCTTTCGTAAACTGACTACTGCAAACCCCATTGTGTTGCTTACACTTTTCTCAATGCGGAGCATAGTCATCCAAACCTTTCTGACTTTTTTATCTACAGGAAAGGTATGAACGCTGGCTTTTCCCGGCACTGAGCGATTTCTATACTGCGGTACACAGCTCATTCGATTGCTTTTTTGTTTTGGGTACTCAATCGCCACGTTTCCGAACGCTCCGGCTGCCTTCGCCCGGCACGCCGATCATCTACAAACAGCTTCGGAAAAAAGGCGCGCGGTGGCGTCACCGTTGCTGGAAAGTGCGAATATTCTCTCGCTGTGTCGCGCCCTCACCACCACGCTCTGAAAACGCCCTTTCTCGGCAACGTTCCTAAGGCCCGCAAGGATGGGATTGGGACCTATTTTTCGATCAGCACCGATTTGCGCCAAACTCAGCAAGCCAACTCTTGAGCATGTAATATTGAGCATGTTGAGCATTGAGCATTGAGCAGATTCTTCAGCATGTAATATATTGCCACATAATAGATTTTCTTGAGACCAACTCTTTTTTTAACAACGGTCAGCACGGCTTCAGGAAATCTTTCCCCTGAGAAACACAACTAGCTTGCTTTACTAACGACCTGTTTTCTAACACTGACCTAGGATTTGACAGTGATTGCATCTTTATCGACTTCGCTGAGGCCTTTGATACCATTTCCCATAACCTACTAATCCAAAAACTTAGTTCTCTTAACACGGACCCGCTAGTACTAGGCTGGAGTAAAAACTTCCTTGCTAATAGAACCCAATACGTAAGTTCTAACAACTCGTCTTCTGCACCCCTTGCGGTAACGTCAGTCGTGCCGCAAGGGTCGGTTCTCGGTCCTCTACTTTTTCTTGTCTATATTAATGATCTTGCTTCCTGTGTGGAATTTTCAACTATTCGACTTTTCGCTGATGACTGCGTTCTATATCGTAAAATTACCGACTTAAGTGATTCTAACAAACTTCAACAAGACATGGATAACGTTCTATCGTGGTGTAACAAGTGGTCTAAGAAACCTAACTTAACCAAATGGAAATGCATGCATGAATCGAAGCGCACTAATGTTACTAATCTGAATGCATACCTACTCAATGATAGCCCTCTCTCAGTTGTCTCTTCTTACAAATCTCTTGGACTAGACATTACCAGCAACCTATCCTGGCACATGCATGTCGATATTATATGCAGCAATGCTAACCGCTTGTAGTGGCGGCAGCTTCACCCACTACAAGCTTGTAGTGGCGGCAGCTTCACCCGCTAACAGCGCCACTATCATCATTACCTCTGCATCCCACAATCATCATCAGCGGCGGTGCTTGCCGGGCTGCGTCAGCGGTGCCACGCGCCGCGAGAGGAGATGGAATTCGACCGAGCGCCTGGGCGGTCGCTTGCCATCGCCGCTCCCACTCCAGTTCCGGCCGGGCCTTGCGCACCACAATAAATGTAGGAGAGTCACATCACCTCACCGAGTCCACGGCTCCGCTTTTCTACAGACTACTTGCGTCGGAATGTCTAGTCTGCGCCATCATCTCTGAAGCTAACCCTCTACAAAACATTAGTTCGCTCCAAACTAGAATACGCATGCGCCATTTGGGACCCGTCAAACATCACCCTCGTTAACAGCATTGAAGCCATCCAAAATCGCGCAACACGTTTTATTTTATCCAACTACTTCCGATATGCTAGCGTGGCTTCAATGAAAACAACACTTAAATTGCCAGAACTTTCTTTCCGTTGTAGATGCTTCCGCCTTTCACTTTTTCATAAAATATACCACCACAACCCTTTTCTTGAAAGAACAGCTTATCACCCCACCGTCATACATTTCATCTCGCGTTGACCACCGTTTCAAAGTTAGTGTGCCGTCTTCTCGTACTAAACTTTGTAGCAATTCATTCATCCCAAGCACAAGCAAAGAATGGAACCACCTTTCCGCAACCGTAATCGCCATCCTGGATACCAACACATTCAAAACCATCATTCATGAAACGCGGTGTTGAAAGATTTCTTTGTACCTTGCACATTTTTTGAGTATGTTTGTTCAGCCACACCTTTCTGTATTGCCTTCGGGCCTTGAAAGTATGTTAAATAAATAAATCAATAAGCTGTGACGCGCTGCTCTCGCCGGTGAGCCTGGCTAGCACCGCCGAGCAAGAAGTGTGACGGAAAAACGCGGGAATCCTACCCACCGGCGGAGAGGGTGAGGGCCGGTTTCCTCCGCGGATCCGCTGTCGCTTGGGCGCGCGCAAGCTCGCAGTATAGTGTGGCCTTCAGAAAGCGCCAGCGTTTCTTAGCACACGCGAATGCGCGCGCTTATTGCCTGCCGCAGGTGAACACATCCATTTACTCTTGCTGCCCAACTGCTAGCGTGCTCAGGTAGAGCCGTTGTGAATTACTTGGTTTAATATCGAGATACGCGGAGTTTATACGAACGTTAATACTTTTCAAACTATAGCAGATAACAACAACAATTTTCATTTTTCTTATATTGAGGCCAGAGATACCTGCACCTCAAACCAAACGCCTTGAGACGGAGGTTACTCGAAGTATCTGAACAAGGGGTAATTTTATGGAGTTTCTGCAGTTTTTTTTTATTTTACGTAAATGTCAAACTTGTTTAGCCGTTCGTGATATGAAACGACCACTTCCAGTGCCTCTCTCGAGTAGTGTGTCATGCCTTGCAGAAAGACTGCGACCAATGTCGCTGCCGTTATCTTCGAACAGGCGTAGCTGGTGGCTAGATTTCAGCCCTCCTGTGCAGACTTTTCCCCGCGACCCAACGTTGGAAGCACTGCGAGCAAAATAAGCACAATGCGTATAACTATCCTCGTAATCCCGAACGCATTACTGCGCCTGTACAGAGCAAGTGTACGGATCCAGAACATGTTCACAGGCCAAAGCGCAGTTTCACTGACACAATGACATTCAAGGCTTCGGCAATCCTGCTAAGCGACTATCAATGTCCTTATCGTGGAATAGTTATAGAAACACTGAAATGCTACCAAAACACCACTCGGTTGTCGCTGTAAAAATAAACTTACTAAAAACACATTTTGTTGAAGTGATGTTTCAAAGCGGTTCCCTCAGCAAGAACCACATGCGTTAGCCCTTCTCTACGTCCGTACCCTCACGAAAGGTCAGCAGGAATAAGACTACTGCGCGATACTTGGCAGCTCAACGTGTAGACGCACCCTCAGAATAAGTTCACGTAAGAGAGAGCTCTTACTGTGGTGAAAATGACGCGTACATTGCGGCCAGTCTGTCTGTCGGCGTAATTGACGCGAAAGGATTAGGAGCCATGTTTACAATATATGGGTATCATCAGTCGGCTTTCGCCTTTAAATTACATAGGAAGACTTGCGTCTGCGAGAAAGTACTGACAGAACGAACGGTGTTAACGGCTGGAGATGGTCGTCAGGGAAAAACACAAAAAAACCTCAGTGGTGGAAACGGCAGGCGAGAGGTTATAACTCCGAGCTTGAGAGCCAAAGCTTGTGTTGGTACTTTAAACATTACCTCACTCATTCCAGGCCCAGCATGTTTAAAAAATGGGCCAGAATCACGACAGTATTCGTCCTGTGAGACCGACGTCAGCGTGGACGTACAGTGCATCAATAAAAAGTACTCTAAAGGTGTCATAAATACCTTTTTAATCTTTTATTTTCATAGTAAATCCCTTGATTCAACCTCAAATATTTTTTTCTGGGCGGAAAAGAGAAAACATACACGCTACAAATTTCAAGCCTTCGGACGTAGGCCGTGGCGTATTACCAAGAATATTAAAAACAGTTTCCATACGTTCAGGAGTTCGTTGGAACTCTTCTGGGCGCTCTTCAAGGAGTGCGAACCCCTTCGTGTTCGCCAACCCGGCTAATTTCTTTTGCGTCTAAAGCGAGCTTCTTCTTAGGCTGTTTTAAAGGTGACAGTCTTTCGTGGGCTGCATTAGACCCTAAGACCTTGGCCTGTCTGTCTGTCTGTCTGTCGGTCTGTCTGTCTGTCTGTGTCACCCGGTTCAGCCGCCCCACTAAAACAACTCGACGAGACGATCATATAGAAAAAACAACTTCCAAACGTACTCAATCTCGTACGGTACTTCATACCTAATACCTTTATTGAGTAAACAGAATGCACTAATGATATTTGAGGAAAGATAATTGTTACTACCAGATATAATCAATAATTGATACTGCCACAGCTCTAACTCTGGTAGTATCGTCATAATCGATACTACCAGAGTTTTTATCAAAAAATGAACGCAGGGGTACTTAACAATGCGTTTGAAGCAATATGTTACCCACAAAATACAAAAATGAGCCCGCGTTGCAGTTTTCCGCTCGTCGCTCGCATAAGTAACCAAAGATCCTGACATATGGTGCGGCAACATTGCGAACACGGGTAAATTTAATTCAGAAAAACGTTCTTGGATTTATCAAGCCAAACAAATAGAGGAGGGGAAGAGTTTGAGATTTATGTGGAGGAGAGAGGAGAGGCCGTAATGCGGAAGTGGTGGCAAAAGACTATCGTCTTTCGGAATCATTTCGAGCGAAACGAGTATATATGCGTAACCCTGACCCCTCTCCAATACCAAGATTTTTGTGATGCTGTCCTGAAGCCTCCTGAAGCGTACTATTGGTTGCCCGAGCAAGAGAATGTCAGGTTTGAGAACGTTCAGTTCGTGGTCGCGAATGACGTAATTTTACCTCAAGGTAAAGCCGCATCCTGAAATTGGCGCGTTGCTTCCGCAGGGGAAGAGGAGCTGGATGAAGACAGCACCACTGCGCGAGGCTCAGGCCCAGCTTCTTCATACGAAGGTGGGACTGAAGACACCATGACTTCTCGTAAATTATAACGGAAGATATATGCGTATGTAACGTATAGCATAAACGTGCAGTGTTAACTCCAGTTCATTGTCATGGTTAAATGCGTAAGTTTAAAAGCGGCTCATAAGACGCTTGAAACTGCATTTATCCGAGTTACGGATTGTCCTGCTGAGGACCGCAACTTGCTGCTACCGCTGATGATGATCAACGTGATGGTAGTGCTTGTGGTGATGGTGGCCATGTAACGGCGTATACGGGTAGGTTTGCCGGCAGAGCATGTCCACGGCTTTCACTATTATGTTAACAAAATTTCAGGGAGCAGGAAATGCAGCAGTGCAGTGATGATTCACCTTTCGTTGGTCAATATAGGATGATCTCCTAATGAAGGCGTGTTCTATGAAAAACCAATCCGTGGAATTTAAAGATGAATGTGACTAAACAAATAAAAACAAGGATAGGACTGCACATGCTTGAAGAAATCTTTTTGGAAAGCACAAGGAACATATTCTAAGAATCACTTTAAACAGTCTGGGAGCAACGTCAACTGCCCCATCTCAAAAAGTTTTATTCAAAAATATGTCTCTTGGCAATGAGAATGAGGATCGCATTCCTCTGCTGCTGGCGGTCGTATTTTGTGAGGTTATTAACCTTGAGGTCTGGTTCAACCCAATTGATTTTCGAACATTCAATGGAGCGGGGTGACGTAAATAAGGATATCAAACTGCGGTCGAAAAAGATGAGCCTAAAATAGGGTTCCCATCGGCACCAATTTTAAAAATAGGCATTTACAGGTAATTTTTTTACGTTCAGCCAAAAACAAAAAATAGGAATTTCTAAGCCTTAAAAATTCTTATTCTCAAATATCAAAGTGAGACCATACGAGCGCGAAGAGAAACATTAGCATTTACCTTATATCCAGTCTCTAGTCATGGTCATTTCCCACTGCCATTTTTTTTCTCTACTACCTCACAGGGTTGACCTCTCGTGTATGTTACAACTACACGTACGCTGCTAACGGGAACGTCGTCTCCTCCGTCCGTAATTAGCAAGTCCGAATTTTATCTAGACGGCTACTTGCGTGTCCCGAAAGCGTTTCTAAATCGAAGATGACAATGCATTTATTATATACACGTTTATTTACCCACGCCGCACGTTTGACCGTAGGGCACAGGATTCGTTCTTGTCTCGAATTCCGTAGACCGCTGGATGGACTACCAGGCCCACGTATACCCATTTTAAGTAGGTAGCACTTTATAATCCCGGATTCTCGTCGTTAATATTGCTGGATCACGTTATCTAGGCAACGCAGTCACTCAGCGTTACGCACCCGAACCGAGGCGTCGAAACGATCACCGCTTCCCCAGCTCAGGATACTACTTTGCACGCTTCCTTTACGAAGGTGACGTCTATCCCATTGCGCCACTAGGCACACGTTACTCATGTGCAAAATTTTGGGTGATGTTTGCGTTGCGCCGCGGCCACGGAGGCTGCCGTTGTTAGACGGCAAAGAAGTTTAAAATATTGTACAAAAAGAAAGACCTCATACATAAACGTTAAAAATACCCAAAAGTTATTAAAACTCCAAACACGGACTGCTAATAGGCCTTTTGAAAGGGCGGCGTCGCCCTCTGTTTAATACTGCCGGTATTGACGACAGGCCGGCACTGAAAATAGCCAAGAGAGCGTGCCACAGCTTCTCTGGCAAATCACTGCTCCGCACTTGGATAGCTTTCACATTGGGTGGAACTGCTACAATTTTTTCTTTGCTTTTACTGTTAGCGCCGTAAGCGATGTTTAAAACCATAGTCGTGTCATCCTGATTTCGGACGCCGGAATTTTGCATACTGGGCAATTGAATTCTTCGTATTACAAATTACATTTAGTCAGTGATTTGGTTTTATTAAAAGCTCTGCAGGTAAATGTTTTGGGTGATTTCTGGTAGGCTTCTATTGTTAGGAACCAAAATAGGTTCTGTTACGGATAGACAAAAAGAAAAGATAGACAAAAAGACAAAAAGAAACTGGCAGTATCGGACGTTCACCCTAAAATATGAAATAGTGTGGAAGCAGAGTTTATTTATGAAGTTCTTTCCACGTTCGCTAGTAAAATTTGGCGGCTATGCATATTTAATAGTTTAGACTTGACGAGCACCCTTATCACAATATTTTTAGCAATACCGATGCTCCTTGTAGTTCGTCCATTCATATACACTGCCCTTGCCATCCAGTTACCTGACACCACAATATTTGTATGCTTGTGTTGAGGTGGCTGATGACTGTACTCATCCACGTAGATGTGCTCATTTAGGCGTTCAAGCTCGTCAATGTCTGGGATAGAAATATCCTAGTTTGTGAGCTGTGTTAAAAGTGTGCTGTGTTAAGAGTGTGTTGAGAGTGGGCTAAGAGTGCACTGCTCAGCATGCCGTTCACAATGAACACGTTCAGGAAGGTAGCCACACAGCCACACACTTCGCGGGCCTTAAATAGCGCATGAATAGTGAAGCATGCTGAACTGAGTAGCTAATATGGCGATCCCATGGTGGTAAGAGCTCTACTGAAACTGGTAACTTCGGATGTTGGTTGAACTTTGTTTGTGCAATCCCCTTTATGAAAAGGCGCCGAGCAGACATAGCCCACTGGGATTGTGTCATCATTTTCATTCATCAGGTTTTTGGTGTAATCAACAGTCCAAAGACACTCCTAAAAATGCCTTGATTTTCATGTATGGTCTAACGCTTATATTTAGCAAAAATTAGTATATAGGCATAAGAATTAGTTCAAAAGGAAAATATTTCTCGGCCACTCCAATCGGTGCAGGCGGATTACCATGAGCAGGTTTTTAGTTCTTTTAGTTCTTTACCAAAATGCATACAGTTCACACAGAATTTAGGTGAAACGTGTAAGAAATTTTAATTTACCTGAACATATACCCACACACATTTACTGTTACTCCACTCATATTCAGCTCTTACATGCTTAAAATGCATATTTCAGTGCTGCACGAATAATCGTGAGCTTAACATCATCTTTACAGCTTCACAGAGTTAGAGATCCAAAACAAGTTTATTGTCCAACGCCTCACGCTTCAAAGGCACGTGCAGCAGCAGCCGCTCATGTTTCGCTTATAGAACTGCTCTGTTCAACCTTAACCTGACATCGTTTTCGCATTTTCTTGCACTAAGGACATGATTTACATGCAGGTCTCGGCCGGACACGTGCCCCGCGGGAGACAATTACTTCCGTGATCGTACATCAAACTGAGGCGACGAGTGTCACGGACACCACTATAGACGATTATGATGCCGATGCTGCTCAGTGAGAGATTACACGAGTATGATTGTCTAGCTGCAAGGCATACAGTTGCTCTAAATCGTAACAATACTCGCGGTGGATGAGAGTCTGGATCGTTGAATAAAACGATCTATATGATATAACTGGCGCAATCTCACTGCAAAGAGGTTCAACTGACACCAACATATCTTAGAAATAAGCAAATAAAGACCCGAAGACAAGTACAAGCATACAGGGGGGTAAGGGCGCATATGTTTTGATAAAGCTCACCGAGAGGTGGGTCACAGTTATCGGTCTCTGTGCCACGGCCTACGTGATCGGGACAATGGGAGGCTAGGCGAATGCGAGACGAACGTCCTGCGAGATGCTCTCCTCATCTGGGCTCTCATGCCCAACTAATTTTGTGTGCGTGTGCGCGAGCGCGTGTGTGTGAGTGTATGTATGCGTGTGCATGCACGTGCGTGTGCGCGTGCGCGTGTGCGTGCGTGAGTGGGTATGCGTGTGCATGCGCGTGCGTGTGCGTGTGCATGTGTTTGTTCGTGTGTGTGTGTTTGTGCGAACGAGCCTGTGCGTGTGTGTGTGCGCCTTCATGTGTGTGTGCGTTAGCGTGCACACGGAAGAGTGCGTACGTGTGTGTGCGTGTGCCTGCACGTTGGCCGCCGCACGTGTGTGTTCGTGCATGCGCGTGCATGTGCGTGTGCGTGTGTATGTGTATGTGTGTGTGCGTGTGCGTAGGTATATGTGCGCGTGTGTGTGTGTGCGTGCGCGCGTGTGTGTGATGTGCGTCTATGCGTTGCGTGTTGTGTGTGCACGTGCACGTTAGCACGTGCGTGAGGGGGTGCTTGCGAGTGTGTCTACACGTGTGATTTTACGTATGCGTGTTTGTGTGTGTGTGTCTGCCTCCATGAGTGCGTGTGTGTTTGTCCATGCGCGTGCCTGTGTGTGCGTGTGTGTCTGTGTGTATGTGCGTGTGTTTTTGCATATGTGTGCACGAGTTTTTGTATGCGTGTGTATACTTACGAAGTACGACTGACATCGCTGACCGAATCAGGTCAATTGTTTTGCTCGCCACTGCATCCCTCTTTCGTGAGCGATCTGCACGCACTTCATTGATACCAGCGTGCTACGATTGATTTGTGACCCCTCACTTGAATGTGGCTCGCGGTCTCAGGGCTGCGACTTGTGCAAGTATGACCCGCATCCGCGCTTTTACGGTTGGTGCCGTTATAGGTCAGTTGACAAGTACCAATGCCACCTAATGAAGACCCGTGTCTTGCCCGGCACCGTCTACAGTTAACCCTCCTTGTGAGCTTAGGATGCGCCGCACCGGCTCGATTGCTGTGCGGACGATAACATCTGGGCGCCCGATGCCTGGATGGGTAGACTGACGGAATATTGTCCCAGGGGCTATGTCAACACTGCAGTTGTGTGTATTGCGACAACCTCACCTGATACCAGAGCCACTATCATCATTATAACGACCATGGTACCATCATCATCAGTGGTGCGGCGCCTCGCGTGTGAGAAGTGCCGGCCATTCACACCTACGTTTATTATTTCATAGACCAGACACCTGTCCCATAACCCCTTCAAACATTGCTGTTCCGTGTTCTCTTAAGGATGCCATCAACTATAATTGTTCGCCGATTGTGTTATTTGCGTGCCTGTTGCCCCACTTTTCAATACAACAGGCTAAATGTAGGGTGGTAGGAGATGGGCGCCCTAGTCCCAAAAGGCTACCTGTTCTTTGGCCAATTACGCACGTGCGTATGCCCACCAGAAAAGGAGCAAAAACAACATCATGCGAAACCAGAGATGGAATACCACTGCGCGTTTTGGCACCCACATGTCATCGCCGCTCCCTAGTTCTGGCCAGGAAGCGTGTTTCCAAACGCTTCCTTTCACAGCACCCCACTTGACCGGCGTGGTGCCATTGCGAGTGCTATTCTATTGAGCCGCTGCCACAACCACGCCTGCGTTCTGTGTCTGTGGCCTCCGAGGAAGAGTGCTGGGTACTTTCGCTGAAGGCTGGAGTTGGAGCTACAGCAGGTCTGCTTTATTATTTGATTTTTTTTATTATTTTTTGTTTTTTACAGGACAATTCTTAGTGTTGCTTTTGTTTTAATAGGTAATTTATTTTGCTTTAAATTGCTTTTAGGTTCGTGGTGCAGCTTATGACAACGTTTAATTACGTTCTACATCGCGCTAAGACCCATGTAAAATGGGGCGCTGTGCAGCGAAGAGTTCGGAATTACGGGGCAGGGGCGTACTCAGCGACGGTAACTGTAGGAAGCCACATCACTCCACAGAGTCCATGCTTTGTTTTAAAAGTGGTTTGCCGGAATGTGCGGGTTCATTGCTCTGCCAGCGGCACACAGGCATGGTGATTCGAGACACACTAATATCGGAGTTCCAGTCAAGCTGTATACGAAGTTGGTTCCATCAGCCTCACTGCATGCTTTAGTTTAGCAACGTCCTAATACAGCATTCCAACAGTCAATCCTTTAGAAAACGCTCCCGATTGGGCTCCGATGCGGCGATGCCGTGAACTAACACCCAGCGCAGCCCTCTACGATGATCTTCGTTATGTCGTGTTCGTGCAGTGCAGTTATAAGGATGTTCTGCAAGCACCTGCAGCACGAGAGGTACACACAGCCTGTGCATGTTTCGCTGCCACACGTGGTACCAACCGCTCCAAGCGGCACAGCTTCTTCTACTGCCGCTGATGTCAACCACCTGGACCCCCTTTCCAGTGCGGCAGCCGCACCTCCCACAAGACTTCCAAATAACGTCGTTAAAAACGCCCACTAGCAGCAACCAGCCACACTTCTCATTTCTACCACTAATAGAACGACAGATGTGGATACTCAGGTATCCCGAACGCCATCATTTACGGAAGTTGAACTCTACGACAAGTGCATCCCACTAGGAAAGAGACTGCCTGTGGTGAATCCCCTACCCTCCGCTGCGAAATGCCCGTGTCTAAGACGCTGCTGACACCTTCGCGTGCTAGTTCATGTGTCCCTGATGCTCTGAAGAAGTACAACATAATCGGTAAACCTCACGCACCCAATTCGACTTTCGCCTCAACATACCCGGTTGCAGTGCGCACGCGGGCGTATCGGCAGAATCGAGTGTAGCATGCGTCACGTGAACGGATGGTGAGGTTGTCTAGACCAGCTCAGAGAGATGGACGCAGGAAAGCCGTTGACATGTTTAACACAACACACATTTATTGCACACAAAAAACCATCAAGCAACCACTTAAAAATCAATGGCAGTCTGCCAATAAACAGTCAAACGTCAAACTAAATACAATGTAACTCACAACCAAAAAAGTGTACAATCATGTCTTAAACCACTAGTACAAATACACTCCCTACATCAAGTTCTAGTTAACTCCTCTGGTACCCCAACTCCGTAGTTGTCCTTTACGACAGTAGGGATACTGAACTGACTTACCCCGGTCGTCGGCGCTGACGTGTCGCTCCATCGCGTGGCCGCGACTCGGTGGTAGCCGCCGTCGTCTCTCCTCAAAGACGGCGTTCGATGCACGCGGTCACGACTTGGGCGGCGTGCTTCTTCGGTGGCTACCCCCTGGTAGCAGCTGCCGCTGGAGGTACCAGGTAGGCTCGGCACGAACGTAGCATTTTGGTGCCGTCGAGACGAAGGTCGACGGAGCGTGGACGTTGGCTGCAGACGCCCGACAACCGCCGCTTGGGCCCCCAAGACACAGGTTCGTGGTGCACCTAAGATGACGGTGCGGATGCGAAGTCGGCCCTCTGCCACCCAGGATCGGATGGCATGGTCGATGGCCTGGCCGCGTCCCCCTGGCTCGTTCCTTGAAGCACACGTGCTCCTACCGCCTCCTGGTTTCTTCGGGTTCTGGCCTCCCCGTTCTCTTTGTGGGCCGCACTTTTATCCCCTCTGGGCTCTCTCGTGAGGCACTCTCATTGGCTCTTTGCCTTTCCCATGTCCATATATGGTCATCACGCCACTAGTTTCCTGCCGGGCGTTCTCTGATTGGATGACCAGTGCGCTACCATATTTTACCATGATGCCTCTGGGTTTAGCCGCTCGCGTTCGCTCATTGGTGCGCTCCTAGCGCGCGCTTCAAATTTCCGTTCCTTTGTTATTTTCTTTCTCTTTTTCGGGGGTTTTGATGCGTCCCCTCTCAGGGGGCGCCCTGACACACGACAGCACGTCGTGACTCAAGTTCCAAACTTTCACAGGCGAAGCTGGAGAGCCTTTATCGTCTCTGTGTTGAAACAGAGGCCCTGTATGCAAGACCAAAGGCTCTGATTCCATCGGCAGAGAGCTGGATATTGATGTTCCCAGCATCCTGCTCTATGCGGGCCTGTCGAGCTCTCTGCCGATGTGCCTCAAGTCCTAGCAAACTACACACATGTGTCTGACGTTAAAACGAAAATGCTTAGTGCAGGCCCCAGTGAGCCTGCTTCGATGCAGGACAACTTCATATCTCTTGTCAGACCGCTGGACATCCGAAATCGGCAGACTGGGTCTGTTTTGTGCAGGGGCAGGTAGGACTTGCTAGGGTGAGTCCACAGAACACTCTGAGAGATCTTGCACACCCTCAAAGCAAGAGCTGCTCTCCCATGCCTTGTGTAAGGCACTCCTGGGATAAAGAAGCGGGAGTGCGCGGAAGCATCCCCTTCGTCGGCGTCGTCGTTGCAGCCATAATACACTGAAAATGAAGCCACCACAACTCCATAACACGGCAAGTATTCAACGCATTGCGTGCACATAAATATTTCTCAATCACCTTTCTCAAGCGGAAACGCTATCAGGTGCTGGAAGGCTGCGCGGAAGTCGGTATAAATTGCGCATGACTGAACCGGACAAGTTAGTGTGTGCTGCATGGCAGCACATGACTCAGTCAGCTATTTGACTACCGGAGGGGGGTTGATGACAGATCTTGGCGGTGATCATTATGCCGGTTTATGGTACACACAATTCATTTGCAGATTTTGTGATGGTCACTGAACTGTCCATAAAAGTGTGGGTGTAATTCCAGTAAGTAGAGGCGATGTGTTCCTATGTGCAACATTTCCGAGCAGGCAAAGCAAACGAGGTTATGCTGGGAACTGTTGAAGCAATTGTTCAGTTGGGAAATGCCCCTGGTGGCTTGATATATTGTGATGTGTTATGGTGCACTAGTGGCACGACAGTACTTACCTTAGCTTCACAGTAAAAAATCAGTAGGTTTTTCATAGTCCTAATTACCAACAGAAGACGTTCAAGAAGGCATAATCCCTGACACAATCACAGAACAGAGGCTTATTCTCCCTCAGGGTACCAAGGGCTGAGGTATATTTAGGCACGCGGAGCCGCACACGAAGACCTGCAGCTTGTAAGCCCTTCTTAAACCCTCAGTTTTCTTTTGTGAGAGTTTCGAGGGCAGTCTGGCTGTAGCGAAGCTACCCCTTGCAGAGTGAGTTATACAGCCTAATGAAAGATGCCGCCGAGCACCTACTCGTGCGGCTTGAAATCAGGCGGAAGATTGATGCATATACCTCAATTATGTGCTTCAGTTATTTTCAAAGGTGACTCGTAGAAGTTGGTGCATTTCTACGTATAGTACACCGACGCCTTTGAATCAAAGGATTCCGTAGGCGTTCACGCCCGGGGATGGCTATCACAGCCAACTTCTCAGACGATATTTTTAGGGCTTGTGTTGTCATAAAAGATTGCCATTTAGGTAATGGCTGTTGAAGTCTTGAGTGAATGACCCGCAGTTTGCTTCCTGAGCCGTATATGGATACATTGTCAGCTTAAAGAGAAATTCGAACAGACGCGCCAAACACTGCTCAATTCCTATAGGGTATATGTTAAATAGCTTCGGGATTAAACTTACTCCCTAGGGGGTCACTCACGCGCATTGAGCAGACTTCGTCCTTCGCGGAGACGTACCGGGGCCTGTCGGACAGCTAATCTTAAAGCCATGCGTATATTCGGCTATGTGGATGGGTTCATGGGATACTGAATTGAATGCTCATTTAAGATCGACAAAAATCGCTATAGTACTGTCCCCGATGGCTTTGGCTCACTTGGTATTACTCTCAAGGGCCAGGGCATTGCTAATACTGCTCCTGCTTTTCTGCAGACCAATTATATGTAGAGAATATTATGTCTGTGTGTCCCGTCCCACCTTAGACGCAGGTGCACCGTTTTCTCACCGAGATTGGCTGCCGAACATAATAGAAAGATCAGTATGTAAGTGTTTTTACCTGTTTATACCTGTTCGGATATCAATACAGCGACTACAACATCCCATTTCCAGCTCGCCATTAAACGTCCGAACACACAAGGGCGATTAAAAGTCTTCGCGTTGTCGTGCAAGTGAGGTAATGATGCGTATGTAAATGCTTCACCTGGAGCTGAACCTTCGTTGAACGACCTATGCAGAGAGCATGTACCCGGAATAGGACATTAGACAAAGAGGATGATTGGATAATTAGCTGGCCATGCCTATTTTGTGCACCGCACCACAGAATAGTGCCTACCTTTATTCTGCAGACCAAACAAATGGATTATGTCCAGCCCTATTCTCTGGACCGTGCCATAGTATACGTTTGAACCTTATTTATCTGAACTGCCTAAAGGATCCCTACAGCCCTTTTTTACAAAAATGATGCGTAGCATTCAGTTAGAAGAGCAATTTGCGGTAACAATTACAAATGTACACAAAACTACTGGGGTATGAACTACGGAGTTTAAGGCCCGAACCCGATGCTCTACCCGGCGCCCGGAGTGGACAAATGAAGTCATTTAGCAGGTTGCCTAAACAAAACATTACCCTGCGTTCGGGTCCACAGAAAGTTGCTGAACGCTATTCCGTGGTGTGATCCACATTAGGTAATGCGGAAATGTGAACTTAAACAGGCTGACGCTGCACAGATGATGGGACGCTCCGTCGTTGAGGGTGTTGGTAATTGTTACCCCCTGGGGTTATTTAACGCGCACCGAAATCTCGAATTCGCGCTTCTCGCCCCCATAATAAGGTCACCGGTGTGGGCGGGAATGAAACATTCGTCCTTGACCCTTTCAGCCCTGCATTTATTTTAATCGGAGATTATTTTTCTGCATTTTTTCGCATAGCTTTAGACATCAGAAGCACAGAAATGAAAAATTACGCTAATAGTCCGAGTTTTTTTAATTTACAGTCACCACAAATAATTAGGTCGTTAGGCAATTAAAATTTTTTTTCTAAAAAAAGTTTTTTCCTTTTTGTCGGAAAGCCTATAACACCCTCATTTTACTGAAAAAATATAAAGCTGGTAATCTAAGTATTTAAAGATTTATAGACATTTTGACGACTCGGAATTTCCGCTTCCTTACCCGCACGGTCGTCATACCCTGTGTCCACTGGAGCTTCGTCTTTTTCATGTCGTCCATGCTCGCGAAATCTCAACAATGGCCATGTCTATCGCAAGAGGCATCCTTGAACAACCCTCACCCTGAAACTTGCAGTTTTGGATTTGTTGTTAAGGCGCTATTGGATATTATGTGTTGTGTCGTCAAATGACGACACCAGGGATGAAAGGGTTAAACCGAGCAGAACAAAGCTTTAGATGCTGAGCAACCGCTCCCGGTAAAGGCGGCTTAATTACGATGTTCCGTGGCTCGCGCACTCAAGGCACCTAATTATAAAAATACTTGGAAAACGATCGCCGCGCTGCGTCCTAACGTCGGTTCACCAAATGAAGTTTCGCTATAACTTCATTGTCGTCATCCTTATAGTCGGCACCATCATCATCATGGACTTCTTCATTATTATCATCATAATCGTGATATTGTCATCGTCATCTCCGCAACCGTCTTCATCGCCGTCTCGCGCCATGGTAAATTTTGGTCTGCCTTGCGGAAACCGTTGGCTGTGATCCCCTTTCCCGACGTGCTGTAGTCCCATTCGTCCTTGAAGCTGCCCTTCGTCCACGTGTCGGAATCCTGCATCGTAGCCTTCCCCAAAGCCGTGTCTTCTGGCACGGGCGAAAATTGTTCTCCACTCCCAACGAGCACAACGGTTACCGCACATTAGCGACAGAGGTGAGCTGCTCATACGCCATTGTTTGCCATGGCGTCTTTGGACTATTACGTAAGCTTTTAAGTATGACCCGTACCTCTTATGCCGTTAGGCCATCAGGAGCCATAGCAATGAGTGCGTACTGCCTAGAACGTTTCCACAAGAAGGCGAGTAGATGCAATTTTCCACCAGAGGAAGATTTGAGGTAACAACTCTTGCATTGTGGTTCCACGGTTAGGCTGAGATGTGCCTTTTTCTGATAGAATGGTGCATCGAAAAAACCCTAAATATTGTCGTTGTCTAGAGTTTGAATTACAACTTTTTATCCCAAAACACGCTTTCATTGCTCCATACGTGGGCAGAACCATCGTGAAAATACACTTCCAGTTTATTAGGCTTCCTAGTGTGTATGCATACAGTTTAAATCACGTAGTTTATACACGGAAGATATAAAACATCAACAAACACTTCATCGCCGAAACAAAAAAGCCACCGACTTGCGCCTAAGTCATTCAATTTTACGCATTGCGCTTAAAACTTTGCGTTTTCATATAGCGTTTTCCTTTAGTCAGCCTCAACCAGAAAGTTATTAACCGAGATAAACTCGTTGTCTCACAGTGATAGAACATGGCCCCCCTTCCCCGCGCTCTCTTATTTGTGCCTGTAGCGATACCTAAATACATTAATATGAAAAGGAACTCATTTAGTTACCCCCAATACCGCTATCGTTGGCTTTTTGAGTATTGCTATTGCGGTCAGTTTGAAGTTTTACTCTGTGCTGTACTGGGAGGAAATGTTTTGATTTGTTTAATATTAACCCACTCCGCCTCGACTCACGCTTGTTAGCACAACCTCTACGTACAGTAATTTACCATTGAAATGCCAATGAGCAAAATTTATTAGTAGAGATGTTCACTAAACTACTATCAGAACGTTTGGGACTTTAAAAGCAAAAGGCTCGGGCAACACATGGCAGCACAATACGACTCGCACCATTCCTGTTAATGCCATATTTGTGTTTGTATACGTAGCGCAGTTCAATATGAAACATAACCAACTACCCCCTTCTTCATGGTTTTTGAATTTTTAAAAGTACCCGAATCCTCTAAAAATGCCAACATAGTTTTAATTCAAACGAAGGGAGATAAGAAAGATGTTAAAAACTACAGACGCATTAGCCTTCTGTCGGTTGTATACAAGTTGTTTACCAAATAATTCTTAACCGCATAACCACCAGCATTGAGTTCCAGCAACTGTGGGAAGTGGCTTGGCTCAGAAAACGATACTCTACAATGGCTCCCATTCCTGTCATCAAGCAAATTAGAGAAAAATGCGCAGAATATAATAGGCCGCTTGACATGACATTTGTAGACCATAAAACAGCATTTCATTCAGTTAACACAGCAGCAGTTATGGCCGCCTTAAAAGACAGAGTTAGAGGAGGCCTACGTAAGCTTCCTGGAGCACATGTATGAGGAATTAAGGGGTACAATTACCCTTCACAAGCAAAGTCAAAAACCTCCGATCTAAAAAGAGAGTGCGAAAAAGAAATACCATCTCACCGATATTCTTCATCGCATGTAACGAGAGCGTATCCACGAAGCTTGACTGGAAAACAGGTTTATTGACAAACGAAAAATACTTGAGCCGTTTCAGTTTTGCAGAGGACATAAGCTCGCTCACTAAATCTCCTGAACAAATCCAAAAATGATGGAAGAACTACACTCAGAGAGTTTCGCCCTGGGGCCTAAAATAAATGTCAATAAATAACGATGATTAAACATGCTAAATGCATCCTTTCAACCTTTGGTGACGAAACAATAAAACAAGTAGAAGAATATAGCTAACGTGGTCAAATGGTCATTGCTCACCGCTACCACGGGAAAGAAATTAGGCACGGAACAGGATTGGGTTGCGGTGCGTTCAGCAAGCACTCGCAACTAATGAAAAGTATACCTCTATCGCAACAGCGAAAGGTATTCAACCAATGCTGCACGCCAATGATGGCATACGGAGCCGACACTTGGCGCCTTACTAAAGACTTAAAAAGAAAACTCAGGTCCACAAACGTGTCATATAGTGGATAATGTTGGGAGTAACCCTTAAGGACAGAAAACGAGCAACCTTTGTTAGGGAGCAAACTCGGATAGAGCATGTCATGTTCAGGTTCAGAAAATGAAATAGACTTCGGCTGGCCATGTGGTATGACGAACTGACAACAGCTGGACAAGAAGGGCAATAATAGACGCCGAGAGACAGGAATGGAATGAAGTAAAAGGCCATTGACTCGATGGACAGAGGAAACAAAAAATTAAAAGGGAAAGACTGCACTCTGGGAGCACACGACAGAAACGGGTGGATATGAACGGGCGAGGTCTTCATCCTGCAGTGGAACTAAATAGGCTCTTGTTTATTGTGATGATTAGGATGCCTTACTACATTGGTACGTGTTCTATCGCAGGATATATCGAAGTTGGAAGTGTGCCTTATTTGCAGTATCAAGTTGAGCCCATAGCTGTAAAACCTTCCACACCATTAGAACTAACAGCTTAACCTATGAATAGTAATTTCTGACAGAAATTTTACAAACGGCAATTATAAATGTGTAAAGGTTTTTGCATTCTTCATGTCAACTCGACTGTTTTCTCTATGTAGGATGTAATTTTGATGCATATTACTAGGCTTCGGAGCGGACTAGATTTTGAACAACAAAACTGGAGGATGAAAGTTACCACCAACAACGTGCACTTGTTGCGGTTAGAGCAAGCCTAACAGAAAGAGTGTTCTTGAATGTGGCATTGCCTCCCTCCTTTGTTTCCGGATTTCGTCGCATGTTTGTAAAGATACTTTTTTCTTCAACAATGAGGCAGATTGCTCACATCCGTGTTGAATCAATTGAACTCAAGTTTAGCTAGACAGTTCAGCTAGACAACTCAAGTTTAGCTAGACAAAACGATACACGTTAGTAGATGACTGCCTGAATTTCTCCAAAAATTATTGCACTCGTTTGTTGACTATATATTACAACGTCGGAGGTGGTCCGTCAATCAATACTGACGGGCTGATCGTCCGTCAATCAGCTGGCGTGATGACATGTTGATAGCGTGTTCATACACATTAAAAGGTACCATCTCAGACGTTGTAATATGAAGTCAACACGAGTACAAAAACTTCCCCCTCCCCTCGCGGAACCCCTGTGTAGATGCGACGCGAAGGGGGGTCACGTTGCAAACCGTTGGACAGCGGAGGAACGGCGCTGGAACGATGGAGCGGTGCGGCGCAAGGCACCGCGTTTTATAAGCGCGCTTAACGGGCTCAACGGCTGCCGCGGCTATGACGCAAACACAATCCAACACAATCCACTTTAATCCAATCCAATCCAACTCAAATCAAATCAAATCAAAATAAAAGAAATAAAATAAAATCCAATCCAATCCATCGAAGCCAATCCAAGCCAATCCAATCGAATCCAATCCAATGCCCCTCGCGAGAGAGTGCTATCGGAGAGGAGAGGGGTTACCGGCGGAGAGTGGCAGCTGGCGCGGCAAGGAGAATGGGGGAGGGGGCGGACGCCGACGACGTAACGCCAGATGGCAGGGACAAGGCGGGTGAATGAGATGCGTTGCATCTAATAAAATTTGCAGAAATTCAGACCGCCATCTACTAAAGTGTATCATTCCTGCGCCGCTTCTCCTGATTGTGATTTCGGTATTGAAGATTTTGTGAGGTGTTTAATACGTAGCGGTGTAATATTGTCTATAGATTTTACATTGTTTCTCAAATACGCTGAGATAGTTTACTATTTTATACTCACCATTTGTTTCTCTTCGCCAACGTTGTACATAAAACTATTATATCGATGGATACTCTTAACTCCGCCAAATCCCCAATTTTTTCCCAATATGCCGGGCCTTACACTCCACTATAAGAAAAAAGGTTATAGTAGCTTCTTCCTTAAGAGTGAAAATAGAATGTATAATATATCGCTCCGTGAGTGGTAGAAGATTCTTTCTTCAATTGGGAGGAGCACGTTTTTCTGCCTAGGAGTGGAGGAAGATTCCCTCTTTCGTGAGCTAATAGGGGAGCGTTCCTCCCTTGGTAGCACTACCCGAGCAACGCTTGTTAGGCGAGAAAGGCCTATCGAGTTGATCGGTTGGACAATTGAGGAATTACAGATGAATAGGTTACTCCGGTTGTTGCGTTTAAAATGCGCTAAAATAACCAGCACATTACCTACCGAGCACCAGTCGTGCAGTTAGCAAGCCATGACGCCAATCGTATATGCGCGACTTCTTCAATTGGTCCCGCTAAACGCTCCGCCTGCGCGTTTAGCGCGAACGCGCCGCTGTAAACAGCGGAGGAGTCACAACGACTGCATTAAAAAAGCCCCCTATATTTCTGAAAGGCTGGTAACCACGCCGCTCACCGACACGAGATCACAAGCATCCAGTGCGGCCGTTTCAGGACAACTAGTTGTTGTTAGTCCCCTCACATTGATAGACTGATGCTTGAAAACGCAGATCGACTCCAATCACGAATATCTGGACAAAGGCGGTGCAGGGGGCACAAATTACGGACAGGTCGCATCGGCCCGAGCGAGATGACTTCGCCCGCCCTGTGGCGTGCTCGAAGTAACGCTATCGTAAACATTTAAATCTGACCGATAGATAACGCAAAAAGGGGAGGTAAGAGGAGGGGCTGCTACTAAGTATCACCATCAGCAGCCGCTTACACGAAAGCGTTTCCTCTATGGTTAACATCATGTAGGCAACATTACAGAGGCCGCGCGTTGGCGGCTGCAGATTGGGAAGAAACAAAGCACAATACAGCGACATACAGTTCGTTGAAGGCATTGCCAACGCGTAATACACGAAAGAAACAGTGCCAGCATAATACACGTACGTAATCCCATCGCACAACACATAGTGCACTGTATACATGCCCGCGTGTCACAAAGCACAACTAAGCCTTAGACAGCTGCAAAATATCATACCACTGATCGCATAGCATGCAAGTAGGAACAATGAGCTTGCTGTTTGTTTCAATAATCCTCTGCATTGCATGAGCACCAGCTGTTTTGTTATTTTGTCAAATGTAACCCGTTAAATTGCAACCTTCTATAAGTTTCAGCTTTTGCAGGACGGAGAAGAATAGCTCAAAGAAGAAAAAAACGTGTACCGAAACAGTAGGGTACGATGTTTGAGTGATGAAACGCACTGCGTTGCTTGACTCTTTTAGCGAAAATCGCATTACTGGTCTGGCAACCCTTCAGAGGTGCCAGCCAAAATGCCTGCCGAATGGGGGCTTTCGATTGGTGATAACTGATGCATCAATATGCTGCCTTCCGTGCTCGTTGAGGACGAAAGGGACAGTTAGTATCCTCGCTGCTCACTTCTACCCTTGGGCGTCAGTAGAAACGTTGGTAACGTTGAACAGGGCGCAGGCGAGTCGCACACGGTAAGCATGCAACGGCGCCCACAGAAAGTGCGCCAAAACACATGGCTGGGACCATGTGGTATGACGAACTGACAACAGCTGGACAAGATGGGCAATAATAGACGCCGAGAGAAAGGAATGGATGAAGTAAAAGGCCATTGACTCGATGGACAGAGGAAACAAAAAATTAAAAGGGAAAGACTGCACTCTGGGAGCACACGACAGAAACGGGTGGATATGAACGGGCGAGGTCTTCATCCTGCAGTGCCCCTAAATAGGCTCTTGTTTATTGTGATGATTAGGATGCCTTACTACATTGGTACGTGTTCTATCGCAGGATATATCGAAGTTGGAGTGTGCCTTGTTTGCAGTATCAAGTTGAGCCCATAGCTGTAAAAACTTCCACACCATTAGAACTAACAGCTTAACCTATGAATAGTAATTTCTGACAGAAATTTTACAAACGCCAATTACAAATGTGTAAAGGTTTTTGCATTCTTCATGTCAACTCGACTGTTTTCTCTATGTAGGATGTAATTTTGATGCATAATACTAGGCTTCGGAGCAGACTAGATTTTGAACAACAAAACTGGAGGTGAAAGTTACCACCAAGAACGGTGCACTTGTCTGCGGTTAGAGCAAGCCTAACAGAGAGTGTTCTTGAATGTGGCTTTGCCTCCCTTCTTTGTTTCCGGATTTCGTCGCATGTTTGTAAAGATACTTTTTTCTTCAACAATGAGGCAGATTGCTCACATCCGTGTTGAATCGATTGATGGAGGGTTTTAACGCGCCGACGCAACGCAGGCGATGAGGCGCGCCGTAGTGGAGGGCTCCGGATTAATTTTGACCACCGGGGGATCTTTATCGTGCGCCGAAATCTCGTACCAGGGGCGTTTTTGCTTTTCGCCTCCATAAAAAAAGCGGCCGCCGCGGCCGGGAATCGAACCCGCGACCTCGTGCTCAGCAGCGCAACGCCTTAGCCACTGAGCCACCGCGGCGGGTCGTGTTGAATCAATTGAACTCAAGTTTAGTTAGACAGTTCAGCTAGACAACTCAAGTTTAGCTAGACAAAACGATACGCGTTTGTAGATGACTGCCTGAATTTCTGCAAAAATATTGTACTCGTTTCTTGACTATATATTACAACGTCGGAGATGGTCCGTCAATCAAGACAGACGTGTTGACCTGTTGATAGCGTGTTCATACACATTAAAAGGTTCCATCTCAGACGTTGTAATATGAAGTCAACAGGAGTACAAAACTTCCACCTGCCCTCGCGGGAACCCCTGTGTAGATGCGACGCGAAGGGGGTCACGTTGCACCGTTGGACAGCGGAGGAACGGCGCTGGAACGATGGAGCGGTGCGGCGCAGGCACCGCGTTTTATAGCGCGCTTAACGGGCTCAACGGCTGCCGCGGCTATGACGCAACACAATCCAACACAATCCACTTTAATCCAATCCAATCCAACTCAAATCAAATCAAATCAAATCAAATCAAATAAAATAAAATAAAATCCAATCCAATCCAATCGAAGCCAATCCAACCAATCCAATCAATCCAATCCAATGCCCCTCGCGAGAGAGTGCTATCGGAGAGGAGAGGGGTTACCGGCGGAGAGTGCAGCTGGCGCGGCAAGGAGAATGGGGGAGGGGCGGACGCCGACGACGTAACGCCAGATGCAGGGACAAGGCGGGTGAATGAGATGCGTTGCATCTAATAAAATTTGCAGAAATTCAGACCGCCATCTACTAAAGTGTATCATTCCTGCGCCGCTTCTCCTGATTGTGATTTCGGTATTGAAGATTTTGTGAGGTGTTTAATACGTAGCGGTGTAATATTGTCTATAGATTTTACATTGTTTCTCAAATACGCTGAGATAGTTTACTATTTTATACTCACCATTTGTTTCTCTTCGCCAACGTTGCACATAAAACTATTATATCGATGGATACTCTTAACTCCGCCAAATCCCCAATTTTTTCCCATATGCCGGGCCTTACACTCCACTATAAGAAAAAAGGTTATAGTAGCTTCTTCCTTAAGAGTGAAAATAGAATGTATAATATATCGCTCCGTGAGTGGTAGAAGATTCTTTCTTCAATTGGGAGGAGCACGTTTTTCTGCCTAGGAGTGGAGGAAGATTCCCTCTTTCGTGAGCTAATAGGGGAGCGTTCCTCCCTTGCTAGCACTACCCGAGCAACGCTTGTTAGGCGAGAAAGGCCTATCGAGTTGATCGGTTAGACAATTGAGAAATTACAGATAATAGGTTACTCCGGTTGTGTGCGTTTAAAATGCGCTAAAATAACCAGCAAATTACCTACCGAGCACCAGTCGTGCAGTTAGCAAGCCATGACCCCAAATCGTATATGCGCGACTTCTTCAATTGGTCCCGCTAAACGCTCCGCCTGCGCGTTTAGCGCGAACGTGCCGCTGTAAACAGCGGAGGAGTCACAACGACTGCATTAAAAAAGCCCCCTATATTTCTGAAAGGCTGGTAACCACGCCGGTCACCGACACGAGATCACAAGCATCCAGTGGGGCCCATTTCAGGACAACTAGTTGTTGTTAGTCCCCTCACATTGATAGACTGATGCTTGAAAACGCAGATCCACTCCAATCACGAATATCTGGACAAAGGCGGTGCATGGGGCACAAATTACGGACAGGTCGCATCGGCCCGAGCGAGATGACTTCGCCCGCCCTGTGGCGTGCTCGAAGTAACGCTATCGTAAACATTTAAATCTGACCGATAGATAACGCAAAAAGGGGAGGTAAGAGGAGGGGCTGCTACTAAGTATCACCATCAGCAGCCGCTTACACGAAAGCGTTTCCTCTATGGTTAACATCATGTAGGCAACATTACAGAGGCCGCGCGTTGGCTGCTGCAGATTGGGAAGAAACAAACAAAACAGCGACATACAGTTCGTTGAAGGCATTGCCAACGCGTAATACACGAAAGAAACAGTGCCAGCATAATACACGTACGTAATCCCATCGCACAAGACATAGTGCACTGTATACATGCCCGCGTGTCACAAAGCACAACTAAGCCTTAGACAGCTGCAAAATATCATACCACTGATCGCATAACATGCAAGTAGGAACAATGAGCTTGCTGTTTGTTTCAATAATCCTCTGCATTGCATGAGCACCAGCTGTTTTGTTATTTTGTCAAATGTAACCCGTTAAATTGCAACCTTCTATAAGTTTCAGCTTTTGCAGGACGGAGAAGAATAGCTCAAAGAAGAAAAAAACATGTACCGAAACAGTAGGGTACGATGTTTGAGTGATGAAACGCACTGCGTTGCTTGACTCTTTTAGCGAAAATCGCATTACTGGTCTGGCAACCCTTCAGAGGTGCCAGCCAAAATGCTGCCGAATGGGGGCTTTCGATTGGTGATAACTGATGCATCAATATGCTGCCTTCCGTGCTCGTTGAGGACGAAAGGAACAGTTAGTATCCTCGCTGCTCACTTCTACCCTTGGGCGTCAGTAGAACGTTGGTAACGTTGAACAGGGCGCAGGCGAGTCGCACACGGCAAGCATGCAACGGCGCCCACAGAAAGTGCGCCAAACACACACTCTAAGAAATCGGGGGAGCAGTTGAAGAGTCCAACCTCATTGTACTCTTGCAAGCGTTGGTGGACTCCCCTCGAAAGCTGCGGGGAGTTGGATGCAATGCTCGCTCCCCATGAGGAGGAGAGCAAAACTGACCGCGTACTCTTCTCGTGCGCGGCGGAGTGCAGCCCCAGTTCTGCTCCCGCACCAGTGAAGAGTAAACCTGCGCATCGTCTCCCATCTCCAGTACGAAGAGTAGAATTGCAATTTCATTCTTGTCCAGTGCGGGAGTAAGCATGGAGATGCACTCCTGCCATCTCGCACACCAACTCATCAGCGATGTTTTATTTGCATACGAATATATTATAAAAGGGTTGTGTAAAAAGCGCCCGATTACTTCTGCCGCGCATTCTAAACGTGCAAGAATATAATTCTGTAACGATTGCTCGCAGCGTTCAGTGGCGGCAGGCGGCAAACCGAAGGAACTAATCTACGGACCGCTGCAGACGGTCGCTTTGAAAGAGTTTGATAGACGTACGCTTGTCCCGCGCCTAGTCGAGCAAAAAAAAACGGATTGTAAATCTGAGATCGATTGAGAAAAATGGTGTTGCAAGAAGTGAAGTCCGCGCTCTTCTGATAGCTCAAGCTGCAAGCGCAACACGAACCCGACCCAACAACCGTGGCTAGTGTCGCCGAGATAGGCATTACATACGAAAACTTTTACTAGGTTAAATAAAGGAAATCCGTATACATAACTGGTATTAACAGCAATAGGGGGCCCTATCTGCAAGATCGGAGTGTGAGGAACAGGCGATATCACTGCGAGGGCATCTCAATACACCCTCTACGGTGAAAACTATCTCGTCGGCTGACGAGCGACGATAAAAGCGTACACACCGATCGGTTGCTGGAACTCAAGCGCCTTTGTTAAGCAAAGAGAAATGATGACGCCCCCCCCCCCCCCCCCGGCCCAGGCGTGGATCACGATACGAAACGCGTCATACATCCGGGGATCAGGTAACGCGAACCGCCCGAGCAAGCGTGAGAAAGGCACCTTCAGCGAGCCACGAAGTGCGCGTGTTCTGCAAAAACCTACACAGGCGGTGAACCCGCCAAGGCCGGACGGGCGACTTACAGGCCGCGCCAGACCGTGATGTCAATGTGCTACGAACGAAGTGGGCTTTCAAGCAGACGCTTCGTGCAACATGGGAAGTTGGACCTGCCCTTATCGTCATACTTGCTTCGACACAGTATACGACGCGTGTTTGGGTAACTGCTGGCCGCTTGTGCGTCAGCGCGACATCATGCACACGCGAGCAAGTCGTATATTCGTTCATTCGTGCGTGCGTGCGTGGTACTAGTTTTTCTTTCGGACGAACATCACAGCGGCGACAGCGCTGAGGCCGATTTCGGAACTATGCGCACTGTGTAGCGATGCGCGCGCTTGGCCGGACTGTATCCGCGGCCGTCGCAGGCTTCGCGCCTTGAGCTTGGGATCTTTCGCAGCTATTACGACCTTGGATTTATCTACCGGACGAAGAAACGCTGGCGGGAAGTAGAGGTAAGCCATTAGTTAACCTCGTATTCTTGTCTTGTGTATTTAACGAAGCAGAGTTACTCTCGGTACTTCGGTCCGCGGAAGCGGTTAGTCCTAACGTTTTCGTGACTGATTTTGACCGTTGCTTAGTTTTGAAGGGCGGCTTTTGTACCCGTGTGCAAACAGCGTCGATTCTTGCACCGTTTCAATCCCTTTGATTCGTGAAGTGTTGGGATCCTTGCGGAATGTTTTCGCAGGTAGGAAGCATGGTCGCGCGAGTAGTCGCAGCGCTACGCTGTACTCTTAGTCGGCGGCTAGGGTTAGAGTGGCGGCCGTGCAGTAGCTGTGGCTACCTGCGCGGCTCCAAAGAATTGCGTACAATAGGCTGAGTGATAGGAGCGCGTCTAGCGCGTGGTAGTCACTAAATTACAATAATTTTAGTGACCGCCGCGCGTACAGCAGCAGACTGAAATGCTGTTCAGACAAGTTTTTTTTCGTTTTTCTTGAGGGCAGGATGGACGGAAATGGGACTTTTCGGGGCGTACTCACCGCACTGTTAAGGGGTAATTACATGCGTCTAAGGCGATGAGCGACGCGAGAAACCTCACTCAGTGTGTACGGCAAACAGGTATTGTGTGCGACACAGACAAGCGAAAATTTTTTACACAGGCCGCTGACGGCGGCGGCAGCGGCAGGCGACGGGCCGTCGCCGTCGCGGGTTTATTCCCGGCAGAAGCAGCCCACAAGCGAGCGGCAGCAACGACGACGAAGGGCATGGCGCAATGCATTACTTTTTTTTGTTTGTCGCTGTCGCCCACCTGTTTGTTGTACCCATTACATTACTTTTTTCGCGTCGGTTGTCGCCGTCGCTCGAGCGTTCTGATCGTTCAATAACGAGCCTATTGGTTCTCATCAAATGTTGCGATCTGCAGCGTGCATGCAACGAAGCGTACTCGAGAATGAAGAAAACAGTAGCTATATGACCCATTAGCAACTTTTCCACGCTAGTCTTGTGAACGTATAATTGGCCCTACGTTGCAGTCGGCTGAGGACAAAATCCAATGCAAATTATTCAGGGATTATAACCTTACAAAAAGAGTTATGTTTCTTTAAATTTTGTGCAATGTTTTTATACCGGGAACGATAGCGGGGTAAACATTGAAGCTACGGACACGTAAGCACTAATGGGTTTGGGGCGCAGTGCGTAGGCAGACAGCTGTAGGGCGCGCTGTCTGACATGCATTGGCCAAGTGGTACAATGAGCGTGGTGGCATCCAAGGTCACCACATCCGCATCTAGACTGGTTACTGCGCCAAGCAGTATGGCATTCCAATACGGGTTCAGTGCGTCTCTCGGCGCAAAAACTAATCTATCACCCAATAAACTTCATTTAACGTTGCCAAACTCGTTAATTTTTTTTATTGTAGAACTTATCTTTGCTGTCCCCCTCTTTCTGTCTATGTAGGAACCAGGGAAGACGACTTGCCCGAAGATTTTTTTTTTTTTGGGGAGAGGGGAGATCCCCGAGGCGTCAGCAGCAGTGGCGTCGCATCAAGACACTTCTCCTCACACCCTGGACTCGTGGATGGGTTCCCATTGCTGCTGTCTGTGTTTTGGCCGTTCATTGTGTAATACGCTTCAAAGGCGAAGCGCACCTTCTTGCTTCTGTAGACGTTACTTTGGCTCAAGCACGGTGCCCTGGTCGGTACTGTTCTGAAGGCCGCCACCAACATTTGAAGCGTCAGCTCGAACGTGTTTGTTTAATACCAAGTTATGCCTTTTTAAATCTTACTAGGGATCCCCATTTGAGAAACCCCCCGCCCCCCAGTGGGGAAAGTTTTGCGGTTTTATTGTACCACCAAAAAATTGCAAAGTTGCCCAAAGGTTTGTATCTTTGTGTTGATTGCACCTTGTAAGCGTTAATTAACCACCTAATTGTTTTAGTCCCAGATTTTTCTTTCCAAAATTTATTTTAAAAATTTTTTAGTTGTTAAAAAGAGCTGGTTTTCGTATGTGAAGCACTCCTATGTATAAGGCCATTTTTTTTATGTTAATATGTTAATTTTACTGCTGTATTTTCTGAGTTTTGTTAATGCCAGTACCTTTTTATTTTGGATGTTAATGATTTTTATCGTCATAAATTTAATTTTGTATTTCAGTGTTTTCAATTGCTTTGCTGCATTTTTTTTTTGTGAATTTTTTCTTAGATGTATCCTAAATAGGCGCTACGTCTCCTTTTGCATGTGGAGTAGGAACGTTTTTTGCCGTGATATTTTAATTCCCCAAAAATTGCTTTTTTGTTAAATTGCAGAATGAACCGATTTTTGTGGGATTTTTTTTAAAAATAAAGTCTGACCCTTTTTTTTCTTTTTTCCATGTTTTAAAAAGCTTTTCCTGTTTTGTTTGCTTGTAACTGCCTATAGTACCATCGTGGGGAAGGGGGGGGGGGGGGCTAGTAGCAGGCGGAGCGAAAGCACGCTGCCTCGCGGGGGAAAAGCAGAACGCTCTTGAGGCGTAACGAGATGCTTTCCAAGAGAGAGTAGTAGTACCCGTCTGCAGTATCCGGAACGCCGCCAATAGAGCTTATTTACGCCTAAAGGGAGTGACGGAACGCTGCCTTGGAGATGGCATTGCAATTCCCACACAGGGTTCAAGTACTCCGCTTCGAAAGCAGCAAGTAAATCCCACGGGGAGTGTTTCGCCTCTCGTTCGGCCGCCACGCGCTACTCCTCGGAAGAGTCGCCCAATGCTTCCAAAGGGAGTGAAATATGGGACAAAAGTTTTTACTCCTAGACAGAGTGCCCAGCACTCCTCGAGTTCTTAGAGTGCATGGCTGGGAGCAGTGGGTTTGCGTGGCGAGCACTTGGCGACGAAAAAAGACTGAGAAGACAAGGAAGTATCACACTGCAGGGGCGTTGTTGCCCAGAATATTCGTCCAGGCTCGATCAGCGAAAGCCATCGTTCAACAAAGAACAGTTTAGTTATGGAGACCCGCCGCGGTGGCTGAGTGGCTAAGGCGTAATGCTGCTGAGCACGAGCTCGCGAGTTCTGTCTCCGGCCGCGGCGGCGGCTTCTCTGCTGGAGGCGAAAAGCAAAAATGCCTGTCTGTACGAGATTTCGGTGCACGTAAAACATCCCCAGGTTGCCAAAATTAATCTGGAGCCCTCCACTACAGCGCAGCTTATCGCCTTCGTTGGGTCGGCACGTTAAACCCTACATTCATACAATCACTTTTGTTATGGAAAGTAACAGCGCTACGAAGGACGAGGGACGTAGAAGATGTTTACAAGCCGGGCGCTGACTCGCAACTAGTATTTTATTTGAAAGGAACACAAATTTATAACCGACACGTACAGTGTGGTGAAAACAACCCAATATTGAAACCCCTGATAAAACCGAACTTAATTTTGCAGACCACGCGAGCTCAACAACTTCTCGTGGCAAAAGCCACCGATGCGCGCTCTGGAGGCCCGTATAATTATTCGCGCCTGTTGTCGAATATACACTTTTCCACAATTGACCGCCTCGCGGTGGGCATGCGGGTATGCATTGTCCTGTTTTACTCGCAGGCACGCCGATTTTCTCGCTTCCTGCAGGGGTGCTACTATACCTTGCAACGGTTTAAGGAGGATCACTCAAGCACCGCATAGCGACGCCTTTGTAGCATTCCTTTCTTCCAGATGGCACATTTAGGGCCTGACGTGACGATTGCGAGGGCTTTGGCGCAAGTGCGGCTCGCATCCTGATAAACACTTGCGCGTGATGTTTTATTTGTTTGTTTTGTGCTTTATCGTTTATAGACGATGAGACTAGCGGCTTGCGAATGGCGTCCCCGAATGGCTCGTACGAAGCACAGTCTCACAGTACCGCGCTACCGACGACGAAACGCCAGCTATATGAATAGCGAACCTTTATTCACCTTGTTTATTGTGTAATTTGGCCACTGAACATATATTCCAGCTCGATCTCCGCTGCCCATAAAGTAGGCGATTTGGAAGTTTGATAAAAGGAACCCTCTATTTTATTTTAATGTCCACTTCCTTACTTAAAAATGATTGTAAGACCCGTATTTTTTTAATACCGTTCATTCGGTGGCATTATTCAGTGGGTTCTAAGGCATAACCTTATTCGTTTTTCGCGCTGCTGAGCACCAATGTTTTGTCCCTAATGCGGGTTTTACATTATCGATTTGTCGGTTAAATCCTTAAAAGGCCGTTACGGCATTTGGCCATTCTTTCATTCTAGTTTCCCTCGTTCATTCTGGTGCTTTCGTGGTCTTCGGTTTCTGGGGCGTGATACAGGTTCATATTCTGATTGTTAAAATTTCACTTGGAACTTTATCCTTTACTGTAATTTAGGGTTCTAAAATATACCTGACCAAATTATAAGCATGATAGCATATGTAGGGAATGGATGCCTTAAAACAGCGGAAATTAAATTTTTGTGCAAATGCAGAGACACACGTTTGGTCCATTTTCGCATATTTACCTTCTTCCCGGGGTTGTATAAAAGTTTTTTACTTTTTCCATCGCTTTTAGGCACACGTTACTGGGCATATATTTTATTTACTTTGTTCGCATTCACTTCATCTCCTTACTTGCAATTTTTTTTCCTAATATTTTGGTACATCAATTATCTCTATATAGCTGTTATAAAATCACGTTGTTATCTCGGCCAATTTCAATTCCGTGAACAAGTGCAGGGCGCCACCTAATTGGGGCTACGGAGGTATTTCAAAAAGAATGCTATCTAGTTAAAGCAGTGGCCACTTCAGGCCTCAAAATTCCCTCTTGTGTAGGAGCTTTACCTGGGGCGCATGCCTGTCAGTTGTGAATATCAACACCGGCATTTATACGCAGTTTTTGTGTGTCCACTATACCAGTTTTTATTGTGCCACCCTTTGATAATTGGTGTTCCCATCTTTAGTGTTCTAGTTCTGAACGAATTCTCTATGTGAAGGAACTGGTGATCTCGCAATGTCCTAATACAAGGTCTTTTCTGGCAAGGTCACCGCTCGCAAGACCCCAACATCACGGTAATGAACCAGGCTCCTTCAGCGCCAGGTATGTCATTAAACGAGTGCCTGTCGTTATCAGTCTGTAATTTTATTCATCGCACTAAACGGAGGTTTTCTTTGTACCAGACTTGAAGATTCGCATCGGAAGGCTTTAGTTAGAATTCAGGCTTCTATAATTAAAAGCTTCTTGAACTAGATAGTTTACGTCTCCATTCAAAAAAGGACTAAACAGGCAAAAACTAATATGAAAACGAAGGCATACACAGCCACTTGTATATTCTTTATACCTTAGACCTCGTCTGGTGTGCGCCCAATTCATTACACAGTTATAGTTTTTATGTATTTATGTACATTTTCTGTAGGCAGTGGCCACTTCAGGCCTCAAAATTCCGTCACGGGTAGGAGCTTTGCCGGGGGCGCATGCCTGTCAGCTCTAAATATCAACAACAGCATATGTAGGCAGTTTGGTGTGGCCACTATGCGAATTTTTATTGTGCCGCCCTTGGATAATTGTTGTGCCCATCTTTAGTGCTCTAGTTCTGAACGAATTCTCAGTGTGAATGGACTGGTGATCCCACAATGTACTAATACTAGGTCTTTTCTGGCAAGGTCACCGCTCGCAAGACCCCAACATGGCGGTTATAAACCAGGCGCCTTCAACGCAAGGTATGTTATTGAACGAAGGCCTTTTGTAAACATTCTGCTTTTTTATTCATTGCACTAAACGCAGGTTTTCTTTGTACCAGACTCAAAGATTCGCATCAGAACGCTTTAGTTAGAATTCCGGCTTCTGTAATTAAAAGCTTCTTGAACTTGGTTGTTTACGTCTCTATTAAAAAGGGCCTTAAACAGGGAAAAATTAATATAAAAACACAGGCATACACAGTCTCTTGTATATGTCCTTTGTTTCTACAATGGACCTCGTCTGGTTAGCGCCCAATTCATTACACAGTTAGAGTTTTTATGTAATTATGTACTTTTTTTCTGTAGGCAGTGGCCACTTCAGGCCTCAAAATTCCGTCCCGGGTAGGAGCTTTGCCGGGCGCACCTGCCTGTCTGCTCTGAATACCCACACCACCATTTGTAGGCAGTTTTTCTGTGGCCACTATACCATTTTTTGCTGTGCCACTCTTTGATAATTGTCGTGCCCATCGTTAGTGCTCTAGTTCTGAACGAATTCTCAATGTGGATGAACTGATGATCTCGCAATGTACTAATACGAGGTCTTTTCTGGCAAGGTCCCCTCACGCAAGACCCCAACATGGCGGTAATAAACCAGGGGCCGTCAACGCAAGGTATGTTATTGAACAAGTGCGTGTTGTTAAACATTCTGCTTTTTCATTCATCGCACTAAACGCAGGTTTTCTTTGTACCAGACTTGAAGATTCGCATCGGAAAGCTTTCCTTAGAATTCCGGCTTGAATAATTAAAAGCTTCTGAACTGGATTGTTTACGTCTCTATTAAAAGGGCACTAAACAGGTAAAAACTAATATAACAACAAAGGCATATACAGCCGCTTGTATATTCTTTCTACATTAGACCTCATTTGACTCGCGCCCAATTCATTACACACTAATAACAGTTTTTCTGTAAATGTGTACTTTTTCTGTAGGCAGTAGCCAACTAAGGCCTCAAAATTCCGTGTCGCGTAGGGGTTTTGCCGGGGGCACATGCCTGTCAGCTCTAAATATCAACACCAGCATTTGTAGGCAGTTTTTGTGTGGCCAGTATACTAATTTTTGCTGTGTTCCCCTTTGATAACTGTCGTTCCCATCTTTAGTGCTCCAGTTCGGAACGAATTTTCAATGTGGATGAACCGATGATCTCACAATGTACTAATACTAGCTCTTTTCTGGCAAGGTCCCCTCTCGCACGACCCCAACACGGCGGTAAAAAACCAGGCGCCTTCAACGCCAGGTATGTTATTCAACGAGGGCCTGTTGGTAAACATTCTGGTTTTTTCTTCATCGCACTAAACACAGGTTTCTTTGTACCAAACTTGAAGATTCCCATCGGGAAGCTTTCGTTAGAATTCCGGCTTGCATAATTAAAAGCTTCTTGAACTAGATTGTTTATGTATAAATTAAAAAGGGCACTAAACAGGCAAAAACTAATATAAAAAGCAAGGCATACTCAGGCTCTTGTATATTTTTATGCATTAGACCTCGTCTGGTGTGCGCCCAATTCATTACACAGAAATAGTTTTAAAGTAAATGTGTACTTTTTTCTGTAGGCAGTGGCCACTTTAGGCCTCTAAATTCCGTCTCGGGTAAGAGCTTTGCCGGGGGCACATGCCTTTCAGCTCTAAATTATAACACCACTATTTGTAGGCAGTTTTTGTGTGCCCACTATACCATTTCTTGCTGTGCTCCCTTTTTAGAATGGTCGTGCCCATCTTTAGTTCTCTAGTTCTGAACGAATTCTCAATGTGGATGATCCGATGATCTCGCAATGTTGTAATACTGGCTCTTTTCTGGCAAGGTCTCCTCTCGCAAGACCCCAACACGGCGGTAAAAAACCCGGCGCCTTTAACGCCAGGTATGTTATTGAAGAGGGCCTGTTGCTAAACATTCTGCTTTTTTATTCATCGCACTAAACGCAGGTTTTCTTTGTACCAGACTTGAAGATTCACATCGGAAAGCTTTCGTTAGAATTCCGGCTTGTATATTTAAAAGCTTCGTGAACTACATTGTTGACGCCTTTATTAAAAATGGCACTAAACAGGCAAAAACTAATATAACAACAAAGGCAAATACAGGCGCTTGTATATTCTTTCTACATTAGACCTTGTTTGGTTTGCGTCCAATTCATTGCACACTAATAACAGTTTTATGTGAATGTGTACTTTTTCTGTAGACAGTAGCCAATTAAGGCCTCAAAATTCCGTCTCGGGTAGGAGCTTTGCCGGGGGCACATGCCTTTCAGCTTTAAAAATCAACACCAGCATTTGTAGGCAGTTTTTGTGTGGCCACTACACCAATTATTGCTGTGCTCCCCTTTGATAATTGCCGTGCCCATTTTTAATGCTCTAGTTCTGAACGAATTCTCAATGTGGATGAACTGATGATCTCGCAATGTACTAATATTAGCTCTTTTCTGGCAAGGTCTCCTCTCGCAAGACCCCAACATGGCGGTTATAAACCTGCGCCTTCAACGCCAGGTATGTTATTGAACGAGGGCCTGTTGTTAAACATTCTGCTTTTTAATTCATCGCATTAAACGCAGGTTTTTTTTGTACCACACTTGAAGATTCCCATCGGAAAGCATTCGTTAGAATTCCGGCTTGCATGATTAAAAGCTTCTTGAACTAGAGTTTACGTCTCCATTAAAAAGGGCACTAAACCGGCCAAACCTAGTATAAAACAAAGGCATATACAGGCTCTTGAATACTTTTTATACATTAAACCTCGTCTGGTGTGCACCCAATTCATTACACAGTAATGGTTTTTATGTAAATGTGTACTTTTTTCTGTAGGCAGTGGCCACTTCAGGCCTCAAAATTCCGTCTCGGGTAGGAGCTTTGCCGGGGGCACATGCCTTTCAGCTCTAAATATCAACACCAGCATTTGTAGGCAGTTTTTGTGTTGCCACTATACAAAGTTTTGCTGTGCCATCCTTTGATAATTGTCGTGCCCATCTTTGTGCCCTATTTCTGAACGAATTCTCAATGTGGATGAACTGGTGATCCCGCAATGTACTAATACAAGGTCTTTTCTGGCAAGGTGACCACTTGCAAGACCCCCACATGGCGATAATAAACCGTGCACCTTCAAGGCCAGGTATAGTATTAAACGAGTGCCTTTTGTTAAACATTCAGCTTTTTTATTCGTGGCACTAAACGCAGGTTTTCTTTGTACCAGACATGAAGTTTTGCATAGAAAAGCTTTAGTTAGAATTCGGCCTTCTATATATAAAAGCTTCTTGAACTAGATAGTTGACGTCTCCATCAAAAAACACTAAACAGCCAGAAACTGATATGGATACAAAGTTGTTCTACGTTGGACCTCGTCTGGTTTGTGCCCAATTGATTACCCAGTGATAACAGTTTATATGTCAAAGTATTTTTTTCTGTAGGCAGCCATTGCCAATCCAAGCGTAATTTGGTGTTGTCTTGAAAATAAGGCTACTTAGAGTCTCCGTAAAAAGCGGTTTTCAGTGTTCTACTCCGAGAAAGCTGAAGCCGTGACATGCAGTGCCTTTTAGGATAGGGACAAACCGGGCGAAGGAAGAATCTCCCAGAAGGCCAGCACAATATAAGGCCCTTTCCCAGCAGGTAGTCGATGGCGGAGTACAAGGCTGGAATGAGTTTGAAAATAAAGACCAAACTGTACCACAAATAAGGCGGCCATAGCCATCGCCGGTTACCTGTCAGTTCGCCATGCCATGTCTTCATTGCTGCGTATTACGTACTTGGGACTAAATTCAAATGGCCAGGTGACGTCGGCTTTTCGATTATGTTGCCTGAACATTAAAACAAGTTTTGACACTAGATAAAAAAACTTATTCCGCCTAAAAAAGCACGCTTTCCTGGTGAGAAGACTCGTAGCACTCAGTTGTTCAGTAACATTACCACAAACTTAAACTTTTTAAAAGCCTGAAAATTATTTACACAGATCCCCGCAGCCCTGCATCCGATTCCGCTACCGGAACATGCCACAGCACTTCCGAATACGCTGATATATCCAAATTTCGACAAACGGCCCGGGAGTGTTCGCTTTTCGCCCTTATCAGAAAGCGGGCACCGCTCCGGGTATCATACCGGCGTCCTGGCGCTAGCGGCCCAACGGCTTAGCTACTGAGTGGCAACAGCAGCCATGTTAAGACTACAGAGAATTCCCTAGTTGCTTAGGTGGGCCGGAAAACGTACTTTTTCCACCTTTATATGCAGACACTAAGCGATAGATGTCGCTAGGAGGCGGAGATGCATCGGTACAGATTTCCGCTGTAAAAGGCTTAAATGTGCCACAAAATATTTCCAGACCAGTTTATATATCGATCTCCTTTTGGGTCGTATGCGTACGGCCTAATCACAAATCGTCCAGAGTCAACGTTTTATTAATTGTCGCAAGCAATGCATAGGCCGGCTTTGTGGAGTCGGTGCAATTACGCGATGGTCACTTCCATATTTCATGCAACTGTTGTTAGACTGGCTCACTGTCGCATCACCCGGTATACATATAGTATTACATAAAATATTCTATTCGATTCGCCATTCTATCCGCATGTACGCAAACATTGATATATCTATACGCTGGGTTCAAGAACACTGTGGCATCGTCGGTAATAAGGTTGCTAATGAAATGGCTCCCGGTGCTGCACTACAAGGGACAGTTGATATAACAACACTACTGTACGCTGACATGAAGTCACACATTAGACAACAAGTTGGTAAATCATGGCAAGCAGACCAGAGGGAAAAGATAGACAACAAATTACACGTAATTAAACCACACTTGAGACCACACACCACCGACATACGCAACATATACACAGAAGTCGCTTTGGATAAGCTACGGATAGGGCGCACACATGCAGCTGACTCGCATCTGCTCACGGGATCTTCAAGACCCTTGTGCGGCAGGTTCGGAGAGGCCCTATCCGTAGTCCACATACTCATTCAATGCGAGGAACTTGAGACAACACGACACAGCTCCCAATTCTACAGACAACAGATTCCACTCCACCCATCATTGTTTTTGGGTGACGATGCCATGGTCTCTGTCAAATGTGTTTTTAAGTATTTGTCAGATATAAAGTTTTTAATGGTCATTTCCTCTCATGTGTAATCAAAACTGGCACTATACACCAGCCATCACCATTGCCGTTTATTGATTTAACCATTCGTCTGGCTTACACGGGTTAACACCCACTTTCTTTTGGTGACCACTTTGTTTTGATGCTCTTTGCCTAGCTGACCTTGCGCCAAAAACACTCAGCAATCATCATCATTACATAAAATACTGATGCGGTTTCACCGCTTCATTCCAGTACTAGTAGTTCCGCTGCTCGTATAACAATTCTAAAAATATTATGTTTGGGCTAGTTTTTATTCCCCCTCCCAAAAAAAACCGCGCAATTATAGTATTGCAGTTGGGGCTTGGGGTGCGGCCTGACCCCGGCGACCATTGCCGGTAACACACTCCCTCACCAGAGCAGGATTGGTCACCCTGGTGTAGTAACGGCCAGAACCTCCCATGAACACGCCAATTAACCCACGGCCCTCAGTCTCCAGTGGCTGCTAAGCAACTGACCACGGCGGTGGTCAGACCTGTGACGCAGCAGCGGGTGCTAAGAATACCTGGAACCTAACAGGCCGCCATTGGAATCTGAACCTGGCAACGTTTAACAAGAGAACCTTATCTAGTGAAGCGAGTCTAGAGGTGTTGTTCGAGGAATTAAAGGGCATCAAATGGGATGTCATAGGGCTTAGTGAGGTTAGGAGAACAGGTTAAGCCTTTACGGCACTGAAAAAAGGACACGTTCTATGTTGTCGTGGTCTAGAGGACAGAAGATAACTGGGCGTGGAATTTCTAGTCAATAAAGGCATAGCTGGCCACATACAACATAGAAGAATACTATAGCATTAACAAAAGGGCAGCAGGTCTTGTAATTAGGCTCAATAAGAGGTACAAGCTCAAGATGGTACAGGGCTATGCCCCCACATCCTGCCATGACGACCAGGTAGTTTAACGCTTCTATGAAGATGTGGAATCGGCAATGGCTAAAGTAAAAACACAGTATACCTTAGTTATGGGAGATATCAATGCTAAAGTGCGCAAGCATCAGGCTGGAGACAAGGCCTGGGGTGTAGAAATAGCAGGGGAGACCTACTAGTTGAGTTTTCAGAACGGAATAACCTACGCATAATGAATACCTTCTTCTGTAAACGGGAGAGCTGGAAGTGGACGTGGAGGAGCCCGAATGGGGGCCATAAAAATTAAATAGACTTCATATTATGTGGTATCCCTGGCGTAGTGAAGGATGTGGAAGTGCTCGGAAGGGTAAGGTGGAGTGACCATCGTATGGTAAGATCTCGAATTAAGCTAGATTTGAGGAGGGACCGCAACAACCTAGTACGAAAGAAGTCCATTAATGAACTAACAGTAAGGCGTAAAGTAGAAGAATTCAGGATCGCGCTCCAGAACCGATACTCAGCTCTTATCGAGGAAGCCGAGCTTACGACACAGGAAGCCAGCGACACCTTTACACACATTATCACGCAGTGTGCTGTAGAAGTCGGTGGCACGATGGCTACACAAGACACTGGTAAACTTTCCCAGGACACGAAAGATCTAACTAGGAAACGGCCAACCATGACAATCTCCACCCCAGCGGACCGAATAGAACTAGCAGAGCTTTCGAAGTTAATAAGTGTAAGGCAGCTATGAGACAGAAGTATAATATGGAGAGGATCGAATACGCTGTAAAGAACGGAGGTAGCCTCAAAGCAGTAAAGAGGCGTCTTGGCGTGGGGAAAAATCAAATGTATGCACTTAAAGATAAGCAAGGCAATGTCATCACAAATAGGGATAACTGAGTCACAATGGCCGATGAGTTGTACAACCGACAATGGCCGATGTACAATGGCCGATGATCTGTACAGTAGCCGGGACATCGAGCATAATGCCGAACGAGGAAAGTAGTTCAGAGGAGATAGACATCCCACCAGTAACGACCGAAGAAGTAAGGAAGGACTTGAAAGAAATGAAATGGGCAAAGCGACTGGTGAGGATCAGATAACAGCAGGACCTTTTGAAGGATGGCGGGGAAATTATACTTGAAAAACTGGCAATCCTGTATACGCAATGCCTAACGCGAACATCATCCTAATCCATAAGAAAGGTGACATGAAGGACCTGAAAAATTACAGGCCGATCAGCTTACTGTCAGTCGTCAACAAGGTACTTATCAAGGTAATCGCTAACAGAATTTTTGCAACCTTAGATTTCAGTCAACCTAAAGAACAAGCAGGGTTCCGTTAGGGTTAGTGAACAATGGACCATATTCACATGATCAATAGGCGACAGAGAAGTGCGCTGAGTATTCTAAGCCCCTATACATAGCCTTCATAGATTATAAGAAAGCATTTGAGTTGGTCGAAACCCTAGCAGTTATTCAGGCATTACGGAACCAGGGTGTAGATGAGCATTATGTAAAAATACTGGAGAATATATACAATGGGTCCACAGCCACCATCATCCTCCATAAGGGGAGCAGTAAAATACCTATCAGGAAGGGCGTCCGACAAGGAGACACACTCTCCAATGTTATTCACAGCATGTTTACAAGAAGTGTTCAGAACGTTGCATTGGGAACAGGTGGGAGTAAGGGTAATGAAGAATACCACAGTAACCTCAGATTTGCTGATGATGTTGCCTTGTTAAGTAACTCGGGGAACGAATTGCAAAGCATGCTTTCCGCACTAGACGAACGGAGTAAAACCGTGGGCCTGAAATTTAATTTGCAGAAAACTAAAGTATTGATCAATAATCTCAGGACAGCACAACAGTTTGGGATAGGGCGGGAGGTAGCGGAAGTGGTAAACGAATATATCTACTTAGGCCAAGTTGTGACCCCGGATCCCTACCATGAGGCATAGATAATTGGAAGGATCAGAATGGGGTGGAGTGCATACGGCAGACATTCTCAGATAATGAATAGCAGCCTACCATTGTCCCGGAAGAAGAAAGTGTATGACAGCTGCATCTTACAAGTACTCACCTACGCGGCAGAAACTTCGAGGCTCACTAAGAGGGTTCAACTTAAATTGAGAACGACTGAGAGGGCAATGAAGCGGAAAATGATAGGTGTAACATTACGGGACTAGAAGAGAGCGGAGTGGTTCAGGGAACAAACGCGGGTTAAGGACATACTAGTAGAAATTAAGAAGAAGGAATGGACTTGGGCAGGGCATGTAATGCGCAGCTAAGATAACCGTTGTTCATTAAGGGTAACAGAGTGGATCCCTAGAGAAGGCAAGCGTAGCAGGAGGCGGCAGAAATTTAGATGGGCGGATGAGATCAAGAAGTTTCAGGGATAAATTGGTCAAAGTTGGCACAGGACCGGGGTAATTGGGGAATAATGGGAGAGGCCTTTGCCCTGCAGTGGGCGTAGATAGGCTGGTGATGATGATGATGAGTTTGTTACCGATTAAACCAAGGAAAAGGCCAATAATCCCGTGGCCGCCAGAACAACGTAAATAACTATTACTGCTCCACTTGCTCTTAATGAGGCTCGTCATTTTGTGCTCTTCCCATCAAAGTTGCCGCATTGGAACACCCTCGTAGAAGAGATTCAAAGCACACTTGCCGGAAAGATAACATTTTACACATACTGTGCTCTTTCAGAAAATGGACCAGGACCAATAGAGCAGCCAGACGAAGACTTGCAGCCTCCACGCTTGGTCGGGGAATTTTCGGTACAACGTTATGGTAAAAATTGTTTTAATTTGCTCGGTTCTTCGTCCCCCACCTAATAAAGTAATTTATATACTTGAACATCAAATTGTGACCTCTCGCGCATTTCAGAACATCCAAGAGAAGACCCATACAAGTAAGCGTTTCTGGTGCCCCTCAAAAGTTTCTGCAAATACCGCAACCACGCCAGTTATGTGCGTCTAAAGTAAAACGTTTTTTCAAGCACGTTTTCCGCGAAGCTAAGCGCAACACTGTGGCATTCGCCACCTTTTGTAGGTTGTCTCCTGTCAATTATTCGTTTTCCTACTGACTAGCAAACGATCGCGCAGAATATTCTGATTTGAGGACAAATAATTATTAACGCAGTACTTACTGGTGAATCGCCAGGAATGTGCTAGCATTTTTGTTTTATCCTGTTTCACTGGTCACTTTTGCTCTTTTTGGGTGTCATTGACTGCCTGACGTTCTTTGTTGGAGTCGTTAAACAACTTTCTTGATCTTGAATAACTACATTCGTGCAGCGAAAATGCAATTTTAAACCAAAAAATGCAAGAACTATGGAAAACATTTCGCTAAGTATGGACGGTTCATCAGCATAAGTGAGGTAACATAAACTAGAAATAAAACGGTTGGTTTATTGCGGGTTTAGAAGGCTGCGTGTTTTGCCACAGCATTGAACCGGGTGTTTTAACTGGTTGACAGACGGTTCGTCAACTGTGTGTCTGCAATGAAAGTGGTGCGATCAAAAGGAACTAAACGCCGTGCTGTTGTCACCGAGAGATATTTCTTGGTAGTGGCTTAGCGTGGTGAAAGCCAAGCGTCTCTGTGACACTTTAGACAAATTGCCGGAGTGCGGCTGGTGAAACACCCCTTTTTTAGCCGTTTTCTTTAATACCCTTATTATTTGTTTTAAGTCATTTACTTCAGAGGGTCACGAGCCCTCATCATGCACTCAATGCCTTAGCTCCTGCCCCATCAGCACCTATTGTAACACCGCCTGTTGAAATTACAATAAATTGATACCATTGTTACCAGGATTCGGCAGTCTATCTTATGAACGGAACTTTTTTTTATTTTCTTCCTTGGTGCATTAAGGAGTGCCGGCAACCCCCAGGCCGTCGCTCCTATTCACGTCTAATTTTGACTCCTAGTCGGCCTTGCATTTGTTTCACATTTCACTTAACACTGTGCATCTCTCCGTAAAAGAAGCCACGCTACCCACCCAAGGTGCCCAACGAACTGGAGCTGCTGTGGCGGTAGCACCCCCATGAATGCCAAAGAAGAGTAGTAATCACGTCATCATAGCATTTTGTTCTCTTGCACTTTTCTCCGTCAGTCGCCTGTTTATCGCGTTGTACTCTACGCTACCCTGCTCCTGTACCGAGCAAAGTCTCTATTTACTCAAGGACTGCGGTGGAGAATCTGTACCGATGGCAATAAGAACCGACAGGACAAATGTCCACAGAAAGCACTGCTCGAAAGGATTTCGCTGGGGACGTTGCACAGAAACGGACCAAGATAAAGTTACACTTTATTTTTGCTTGGATTTACTCAATACTGCAAGCCGCCACTTGGCAGTCTGGACACGAGTGGTACAGAGCCGATGAAGAACGCAGAGTTGCACACGACTAGTAACACGTTCCGGGTACACCAGGCAGCAGCAATGTTCCTTACAGATCATCACAGATCATCGTGTAGACGGCGCAGTTAGAAGTGATGTTATTATAAATGAGGCGAGAAAAGTGTATGCTACCAAAAGAATATTAACAACTGGTTCCGAGAAGGGAAGAAAGGGAGCTTATAAGGGTTATATGTACAGCTAGCAAACACCGAGGTAAAGCTATGTTCTCTGTATAAAAGTGAATGCCCCAAAAACTGCATTTGATGATGTGGGACCCAGAAAGAGCGGAGGCTCTCACACTTCGATTCATGACCTTTCACCGTGACAGATACTTCATAAATATGAGCGGATTTTTTAACGAAAAATTTGTGGTTTTCTTCTAAACGACGTTGCGCTGGCAGCTCTCTGGGTAGTCATTACATCTCCTGCGTTACTAACCAGCTGGCCGGAATATCTGTGCTCTCTGAGTTTGTCATTGATACTACGGCCTGATTGTTAAAACGTACAGCGGCAAGACAATGATATTTCCGATACGACTCCCTGACCGCAAGTCACGAATTGACATCTGGAGTACATGTTAGGCTGCCTTTGATGCCCCGTTTTTAGTGTGTGGTATTTTTGGTTCCGCTACTTTGCCTGGTTACCGTGCTAAGGAAGTAAGAAATACAGACATAAAGAAAATGCAGAGGGAAAGTGCGATCAAAGTGTGAGAGGGAAGTTCGTAGGCCGACACAGGGCGAAACACTCCTCCGTGGCGACGCATGGCGAAGCTGTGTGAAAAGCAATGAAACAAGCCGTCAGTTGGTGACGCTCTGCAAGATGACGCCTTAGCAGCGTGTGCCGTCGTCTTGCGCGCTACGATGACGCGTTCACTCCTGAGAGGTCTTTCAAGGACCCCTCCCTCCGCACAAAGTTTCATACCAATACATACTAGAAGGAAATCTGGAGCCCCTGTCTCGCCCAACCGCCCTTCAGCGGGCGTTCGCTATTTTCCCGTAAACCACTTGCCACTTCTCCTTGGCATGGCTCATGAACATGCCCCAAAGATTCCTGGTACTTTGAAAAAGCACTAAGTTTTTTTTAGTATAATTTAAATGGGATGACCTATTAAAAATTTAGTTCAACAGAAATTTTTTATCAAAATATATTTAGAAGCTTTATGTCATACGTACAGGAAAAGGAAATGTCACATTCGTTGTTCGTTTTGTCTTCAAGAGCGAAAAATCCCACCATGTCCAATGAAGTGAATGATGATGATTGGGGCGAAGCTCCAATGTTTATCGGTAAAACCGTGAAACATTCAGCCACACATCATATAAAGACTCGACACGTTGTTGTATGGATGATTGCATATACACTAATATACACGATGTTTTCGGCTCTTGAATGCTGCTTCTCGCGCCCGCTCCGATTCGAGGTTCTCTTGCTGCCGCTTGCGTGCCGCCTCTGCCTTGAGAGTTCTCACCGCGGGGTCTTGGTGGCGGGCTCGCATTGCAGCCGCGTTGCGAGCTCTCCGCGCAGCTGCCTTCGCTTGCAAAGGTTCACAAGGAGTAGCGCGCGCGCCCGAGTGTGCAGCGGAGCAGCAGAGACAAAGGAGTAGGCACGCCATCTAGCGGGCGACCTATGAACTATTGCACAGCTGCGCCTCTAGCGGTCGCCTCGAGAACTAGTGTGCACAAGGGAGTTGGCCAGAGCAAGGGGAGCTTCGCCCCTCAAAGAAGCCACCTGAGAAGAAAATCAAGTAGGTGGGGAAAGTCGCTCGCCTCTATTAAGGCGCATACGACGGAACTATCCTGCAGCTACAAATTTTTCGTCTGCACTAGTATGAAGCTATATTTCCGGAGGCGTAGATTGCGATCACTTCCTGGGGAGCAGTTCCCGCCTCCGCCGCAGAGGCTTACCATCGCTTACATTCGCGCGGAAGGTTACAACCCTACTTCCAACATGCTCGGCGGCGGCGATGCGATGCGAGATAACGGCGGAGTAGCGTGCGCCTCCGTGATTTCCCTCTTCACGCGATGACTTCCTCAGACGCAGCGGCTATGCGCAGGGACCGAGAAGACTGCAGTTCGCGCTGCGCTAATATTTCAGATTAGGGAGTATAGTAATCGTCAGTCCCGTTTTTTGTTTCCTATTTCGTAGGATTTCATAGCTGACCGACTTTTATTCCCACTATGGAGGGTTAAAGGTACTGAATGCCAGATGCGCTGAGATGAGCGCCGTACTAAAGGGCCCCGGATTAAATTTGTCAACCTAAGAATCTTTATTTTGCGCGAAATCTCGCCACAACAGCGGATTTTCTTCCCGCCACGATCTGAAATGGGGACGCCCCGCCCGGCAATCGAACCCGCGTCTTTTAGGCTCAGGAGCACAATTGCTTACCCACTCAACCTCCGAGGAGGGTGCCTACTCAGTTCAAAAATTGCAGTGAAAAAAAAAGAGGGACTCTATGCCTGATGCGTCATTTTTTATATCTATTGAAAACACGAAGAAAGTCTTACAAGAAAGATAGTCAAGCACCCGCCTTTCGCTTTCGTTTCGAATCACCACTATTTTGTCTTGTTCATAAGAAAAAAATGTCACGTGACACCGTCTAAGGTATTGCCATTATTTCAGGATGGAGGAGAATGTGTGGGCCCATTCGCTAGTACATACTCACTCAGTTTTTAGAGCAATCATTTTATCACTGCTGGTGCCTCTCTCTTGGTATTTGCCTTGTTCACAATTATGCTTGAAATCACCTTGCCGATCATCGGGGTTTCTTGTGGTCTTTATTTTTGAATTAGGCATGTTTTCGCCTTATTTCAAGTAAAATCAGACATCGGTACACCGTCGTTACGGCATTGTAGGTTTTTGGCGTACGTTGCTTTGAAAAGACTCCACAGCATCCCTTGTAAACGATGTTCCACTAACAAGCCCCTAAAGAAGAATTATTTTCCCGAGACTGCTTACCAACGTAATCAAGTGTAACGGAAGGAAGAAAATACTGTGGTCTTCTTCCTGTTTCATTTTGTGAGTAACTTTGATATCCTGCTAGTTTACTGCTTCACACTGTGTTTTGATGATCTAAATTCAAAGGCGTTTTAATCGCAGAGCCTGGACCATGTTAACGATCGCCGTTCTCATCGGCTTCATCGGGGTCTTTGTCCTTCTCGCTATGGTTTTTCTGGTCATCGCTGCTTTGCAATCAGGTGAGAAATTTTTCTCGATTTTCAATGATTAACTGGATAATGTTTGGATGAATAGTGGCAATAATTGTTGTCGCTTGAAGGTACGCTACATTGCTTAAACGCTTAGCGCACAGCAATTGTTGGGCTCAGGGATTCGTACAACTAAAATACTTTTACGCAGAAGATTTCTCAGTTTTACAAGCTGTCGCCTATCACCATTTTTTTATTTACGGGGTTGTTGCGGTCCATCTCCTTTTTGAAGTGAACAAAATGAGTAAGGCTATCGGGGCTTTGTCGGAAGAGCAAGAGCTTTGGGTTCTAGGGAAGAGCACCAGACCTCTCGATGATGATATCAGGAGAAAGTGCGCAATGTTCTTTTGTATAGTCCAGCCTGGCTGAGAAATCGTCATGCGGATGGTACTGGCGTACTTCACCGTTTTTTCATCACCATCTGCTCGTGCTGTAGGTGTTACACCAGTATTGATACGACACCTCAAATCAGTAATAACTATGCAAAAAGCTTCCTTTGTATGTACGGATACCCGCCAAGAATTTGCAGTTTTAACAGCTTAATATAACGCATTTTAGATAAATCTTTGCGCGCAAGATAAAGCTTGGAATGGATACGCTTCGACATAGGCATCACCATGGCCTATTGAGCGCTTCGGCCGAAAATGCTTACGTCAGCGTTCGTGTGAGGCAGCCAAGGCGCGGTTTTCTGTTGGAGCACGCAGGTCCCACTACGTGCAACCATTGCCCGTTCGGACGCTCGCGCTGGTTCGTTCTTGCACTTGGCAAGACCAGCCATGGTGCGACGAGAACGGTTATTTCATGAGCGCCCACAAGTCATGGAGGCCGCCTAAGTGTTTGTATCTTCGAAACGCATACTGACACGAATAAACGAAGCTGTCAATTAACATTTACGCCACGACCAGAATATTTTGTGCTGGTCTCGATAACTGCGCTTGTAGGCATCGATAGCAGCGAAAAGGAGGGACACAAATCGACACATTCTGTACTGCTCCCACCAAGCTTTTTAAACCCTTTTTGACCGAAAAGGGTGTAAGAATCTTGCCCCATGGCGAACACCTTTAAAATGTGTTTTGGCAAAAAAGGGTATGGACACAAAAGGGTTTTCGTGTGAACACCCAAAAAAGGGTGTAAGGTTGCTGAACACCCTAAATTAAGGCTGTGGCCAGTGCAGCTGCTACGCGTGCCAATGCGAAACGGCGGAGCGCGCAGCAGCCAACACAGCCAAGACACACAGATTACACATGCAACACAAATGAATTGCGCAAGAAAATCAACGGGGTGGAAGTGGTACAGGAAGTTCATACTTACTTTGAAATACATGTGCTCTTCTGGCTTTTATATCCAGCATAGGGAAGCCCCCGATGGGGTCCCTTTGGCTTATCGGAAGAACCAGATATTTTAGCGCTAATTTTCGCACTATGCATTTTAGCATGAGCATATACAAATCAACACGCGGGTTTGCAAAAACATTTATCGCGAGGTTGTTCTTATGTTCCATATCTCATAGAATGTTACTAAATCCCCCCCCCCCAAAAAATTATTTCATTAGTTCAACACCCTTTTCTATGAAGGGTGTAAAGCTACTAATTAGTGTGCTGGAAACTCAGAAAAAAAGGCGCAAAGAAAAAGTGTGTAGGAAAAACTGTGTAAGAAAAGACCACCAACTAAGAAAAACAGGTGAAGAGACCTCCAACTTTGGAGGTATTTTGTACCTGTTTACACCGGTGGACTGTAGATTTTCTACAAGCGGGGGGTGTTTTGTACCTCACGATGTTTAAAGCAATATGAATTGGCATAATTTATTTCCAGTGAAGCTGTTTAAGGTCTAGCTAGTTTCGGTGGCGTTAGCAAGAAAGTAAAAATAGGAACAACAGTGTCACCTGCAAAGGATGCATAACCGCAGATAGGGTATTATAACATTGAAGTCGGTTTTCGAGCTTGTTCGAGTGTGAGCACGAGGGGCGCATGCGTATGCGCACCTCTTACTATCCCATTTAAGAGGTAGTAGTCTTTTGGGGATTCTAAAACGCAAAAACAAAATTGGGGCAGCTTGCAATAGTGGTGCAAGGCTGTAGAAACAGCATAGCTGGGGTCAGCCTAGCCTGTTTTCCCCTTGGATCCGCTGTCAGAGTGGGGGACACACTGGATCAGCCTTGAAAAATCCTGCTAAACTCATCCTCACCCATCAGGGCTTATCCTAGCTAGCTAGAACATCCTAAACCCTAGCAAACGTAGGAAAACTAACAAGACTGGAGGAAAGTAGGTCAACCCCTAGCTGCGCTGTTTTTTTTTTTTTGCAACTGAACACCTATTTCACACCTTTTCAACACCCTACTTCCGCTGATACTGCATGTTCAAGTCGGTCAAACACCCGTTTCGCCAAACAACTATAGTACTTTTAGTTTTTAGAGGTTCACATTGATATTAAAAAGGATCAAATTAAAAGGTTTCAAGTGACAAAGCTTAACTTGGGGCATGTCGAACACCCGATATGTATACGAGCGATCATTCCAGGCGAACATTTTTTTGCTTTTCAACATTTTTTACAAGGAGACAACGGTATGAGGGGGTGTCTTGTTCTTTACAGTGCAATCATACATGCATGCATGGCCTTATTTACGGAACAGCTGAACACCTTTTCTACACCATTTGAACACCCTAAGAAAAACCAAGGGTGTTGAACTTGATCAACACCCTTTTTTAACCCCAAAAGGGTGTAGAGCTTGGTAAACGGTGTTGAGATTTAAAAAAAAGCTGTAAAGGCCTACCAACACCCTTTTTCTACTTATGCTACACCCTTTTTGGCCAAAGGGTGTCAAAAGTTGTTGCGTGCTTGCAACTACACGTGACAACTTCTAGCCGCTGTCGGTTTCGCGTAGTTACGTTAAAATGTAGGCGGCACCCTTTTTGAGCTAGTACAAAAGTAAGCAGCTGGTTCTCGCAGCGCTGTTGCGGTAGCTTTTGATGTCTTACTGACCAGTGGTGAAACCTTTTTACGACGTGGCATGACGACGAAACAGGACAAACGATGCAGGCGCTCATCGGTACGTCTCACAGAGGATTTCCGAGATCTTCCCTTGACCTCAGCTTCGAATGTCAGCGCGTCGTACAAATGTATTGCGACTTAGCCTTCCCTCAATAAACTCTATAACATATCAGGCCCTGCACTGAGCCAGGTGCCCAGGCCGGGACATTCGACACGAAAAAGTGCACTGCTCGACTAAATTAAGGAAATAATAGAGATGGATTTGTTTGTTCCAACAAAATATCGTATGTCTCAGAAGATAAAAATTTGGGTCAGAAATCGGAATCCAATGCCTTTATTAAAAATATGAGCTGGGGACGTTGTCTTTACAATATTATTGGTGATACAAGCCTTCACTTCGGTACTCTACATTAAACCGACAGCGTAAGCTGTATGATCACCCATTATCTAACAAGAAAAGCCTAAAATGGCATCTTAGTGCATAGATACAATTTATTACAAACACCGTAAATTCATCAAACGATTGTGCATAAGCTATATGAAAGTGTTTTATGTGCCTAATGCGGATAAGGTATTACAAATATAGCTACAAATTAGCGCACAGGATTTCGCAAACCAAATGAGGCTAATGATTGGGAAACGAAAAGCGGCGTACGAAAGCTTACGCGGTTATTACCATGCTTGAACTTTCCGTAAATTTTTCTCCTGTAGAAATCGTAACAATATTTTTCCTTCTATTTCAGGCGATTTGGAGGCTTCTAAACTTTAGGCTTGAATAGCGGAATATCTGTGTGCCCTTCAAAGTGAATAGTTCCCAAAACAATTTGATTTTGTTGTTTATACAGCTTCCTCTTGGGAAAAATAGCTGGGTTCCTGCCGGCTGCCTCCGACGATAATCGAAAGGCAGCATGATCATTGGCGAAAGCAAGCGTTTCTTATTTAGAAATTTCTATTTAAAAAATACCCCAACTACAACAATATACGCTGCTCCCACCAAAAGAATTCAACAACTTATGGCTGCTGCACGCGTTCTTTACTTACCAAGGAGAGTATCGCAGATGAAATATGAAAACTGTGAAACGTTACACCCAAACACGTCAAGAATCAGCCAGAAATATCTCAAATTTGTGCATTACACTTGATCATTTTTTTAATTTAATGCCGCAGTTTAATGCGACGGAAGCGTTAATACCAGTAAAAAGCATGGCTAGGTTGCCTGAATCCAAATTTGCACTTGGTCGATGGAGTCAAGACGTATGTGATACTAATAAGCATTTCAAAGTTCCCATCCATGGAAATGAGTGTTTGTTGGCGAACAGAAACTGACGTCAATGTTTTGTTGAGAATTCTTTCTTCGCCCCGAGGCCACCGCTTGGCCTTCCAGAAAGAGAAGGCATGCATTGGGAACGAAGGGGGGTCTTTTGCATAGTTTACTTGAAGATCGAATTTTGCTATGCGTGTGAACCAGCTCGGCTTTTGTGTTCTACTTATGAGGGGCGCTTAACCGTCCTGAAATTTTTTGACCGACATAGCGGTTCGTGTACGACTTACACACGAAAAGTTTCTTCTGTCTGTCTGTCTGTATTTCTGTCTGTCTATCTGTCTGTCACTCCGTCCGGGGATTCTACCACACACCGAAACGTTAAGAGAACTATTAAACGAGACGAGTACACAAGCTAACTAAACTATTTCCAAAATACTGGATCTTGTACAAAACTCTATACTTGTCAACCACGTTGAGCAAAAGAAAACGCTAGGCATATTTAGGCAAGGACTGTAGAACATTACTGGTTCAAGAAGAGTTATCAGTGTTAATCAAAAATGCACGTACGAATATTCTAGGCCAAAGGAAACTAGAAGAAATGCATCAAAAATAATACTAAAATACAAAAGAGGGCTGGCCCTGGAGCAGTGTGATGGTGGCTCGCAACAGTAAATAAACGTCCCAAAGATGGCGGTGCAGCTGGAAGAACGTCGGAAAAATGGATTGAATTTCTTTAACCCCCCCCCCCCTTTTCCTTACCACAGGAGGACCGAAACAGGAAGGGAGCTGCTTGGCAGTTGGTATTAGGAGAGAGGACAAACAGTGACGGGGAAGGGGCGTCAAAAAACAATTCCTACGACAGTTGCAGCGAAGCGGACAGATCCGCCGATATTTCCCTTCTCTGTCGATACCGTGCAAGAGGCACATGTCATCC